>JTEE01000186.1:918785-947043 GCA_002896455.3 Chlorella sp. ArM0029B
CACCGCCGCCGCCCGGTCCGCCGCCGTGCTGGCCGGCCAGGCAGGCATGTGGTGCACCGCGGGGCGCTGCGCCGACAGCGACTGCTGTGCCGGCACTGCGGTGGTGCTGCTCAGCCCCTCGCCGCCTGCCAGATGGCTGCTGAGTGCCTCCTCCCCTCCCTGGCGCCCCTCTGCCTGCGCCGCCGCCGCCTCACCGCCCTGCACCGTCGAGATCACGGCTGCCTTGGCTGTCTCATACCCGCTAGCTGCCACGTCGGCACCCTGCCCCAGCATGCTCCCTGCCATGCCTGCAATGCTGGCAGCCGCGGTGGATGCGGCATCCGCGGCCCGAGCAAACATGGACGCACCGCCGCTGCTGTCCTCGGCTGTCTCCCCCTGCCAAGCGGCGTCTGTGCGGGCACGTGCACCCTCCTCCCTCTCCTCTGCCTCCTGCCTTGCATCCACATACCCTCCCCCGCCCTCCAGGGGCTCCCCGCCGGAGCCCGGGCGCACCACCAGCGTCTGTTCCTTGGCTCGCACCGCGGCAGCGGAGGAGGGGAACATGACGGGCGGCCCTGGCGGCGGCAGCATAGCCGCCTCCTCCTCCTCCGTCTCCCGCCACGCAGACACCTGGCCGGCCACCGGGGCAGCAGGCGGGGCGCCAGTGGCGGCCGCCGAGGGCGTGGAAGGCTCCCAAGCCGAGGTGGCAGCGGTGCCGGCGCCGGCTGGCTGCAGCTTGGTGGGTGCAGCTGCGGGGCGGGAGCCAGGGGGGAGCGAGTTGGAGAGCCGGCACGGCTGCCGCGCCCAGTGACATAGCTCATCTGGGCGCCTGCAGGCGGGCGAGTAGCTGGCTGATAAGGTTTAGGCGTGCGGCGGGTCCCACGCTGCCGCTGGCGGTGACCACGATCCGCTCTAAGGGCTGCCTCACTCACCCGTCAGCCCCACGGCAGGGCCGGACAGCACCTCCCCCGAGCTTCTCCTGCCTGTGACGGCTGTGTCCATGGCGTGGGGGTGGGCCTGTGGGGGCAGAACCTGTGCCTGTGTTGTGGCGGCGGGTGCCTGGAAATGACTTGAATGAGGTGGGCACCTCGGATTGTAGCGTTGACTGATTGGGTCTGGGTCTGTTTATTCGAGATCCAAGACGAGGGAAACCGTAGAACTCAACCGGGCGCCCATGCGTGGGTGAGTAGAGCAGCTGCGCAGCAGCTGCCTGGTGCCGCCGCCTGCGGGCCGCTAGCGACTTGCCTGTGCAGGTGGCCAGGCTGGAGATCAGCCTCGAGCACAGCTTCTTACTGGTCAAGGCACGCTAGAGTACCAGGCTACCGACAGTGGGCTAGAAGCAGCTCCCGTCGGGCACGGCGCGCCGCCGTACTGCCGCGGCAGAGTAATACTTGTGTTGGGCCGTCCCGTCAGGTCAGCTCAGCTCGCCGCCACGCAATCAGGTTGCATCACAGTGGTGCCCCGCCGAGATTATGCTTCTTTGCAATGCCTAGCCGCGTCCCTTTGCTGCACACGATATGGGCAAAGCAGCGGCGGGGCCCGGTAGCGGCCGGCAATCGCTGGGAGGAGCGTAATGCCTTGTGAATGATGTTAAACGGCGAGATGCGGTTTAACGGAGACCTGCCCGGCCGGCGCCGGCGCTGCCTCGTCACGGTGGGCACCAGTCTTCACCGAGCGACACTTGCAGCGCTCTTCGGGCTGCTCACATGGGCCATATGTGTGAATGGGACTGTGTTTGGCTGTTAAAGGGAAAAGGGCCGCGCAGTCTCAAATGGGGCAATGCAGGCGGTGACATCTGACAGCCGCTGGCGGTTCGGCTGGGTGGGGGCTCTGTCACATTGCCGCTCAGGCCGTCCTCACATTCAAACCAGGTAAGTCAAGGAACTGGTAAGCAGGACGGTAGCTTTCCGGTGGGCAAACTGGTGTGTTCACGGCAGCATGTCGCCACCTGTTGCTGCATTGAACTTGTTGCCGGCCGGTTGGTTGGCCTCTTCTTTCTCCTGCGCTCGTCACTCCTCCCCTCAACCCATGCCTCTCAGTACTGTGTTCAACCATGACATTGTAAGGTGCCAGCTCAAGATGGCCTTTGAGGTACCGAAATGAGCCAGGCAGGCTTTTGTGTTGCCCAACTGCTGGGCTGACTTGACCTGGGCAGTGTGAAGTCGATCAATCAATTACATTTCAAGTCCAGGGGGAGCCAGCAAGGTCTCATGGGACAGGGTGGGGGTGAGTGTATCAGAATGTAGTTTGTAGCAAAGAGAAAGGAAATGTGCGATGCGGTGCCCCCTGTCGTCCCCAGCTGACGGCCTCGGTTTCACAATCAGGTACTCAGCATTCAACCATGATCAATGGGCTGCGACGGCGCGGAAAATCGTGCATCTCACGAGCAGGAGTGGGGCAGCAGCAGAGCAAGCAGGTGGCTTGAAGTTCAGCCCTGGGGGGGCGCCGAGGGGAGGATGTTGGGGGAAGAGAGACGGCACGCCCCCGTGTTGGGAGTGGGCGCAGCGGGAAGCGTTGCCTTAAAACGTAGTTGTATTGGGGAACATACACTGTATGGGTGCGTGGTACGCATGGTTGCATGGGCTTTGGGTTTGTCTTGCAGGGTTGCCTGGATCGCCGTTGGGGGTACCGCCGGTCAGCCGCTGCCGCTATTCGGGGGTGCTCACCGCAGGCAGATGGTGCAGCAGAAGACGAGGCCAATAGGGATGGCAAATACCAGCAGCATCAGAGGGGTGGTGGCCCACACCGAGGGCCCCGCAGGCAGAGGAGGAGTTGTGCCGTTGCCTGCCGGGGCTGCAGCGGCAGGGGGCGGGGCGGCGAGAATGCAGCAAGAGGGACGAGTCAGGATTCTGACGATGCAAGGGGTATGGAAGGAGCGGGAGCGGTCACTGGCACAGGCAACGCGGGATGAAACGTTCTGTTGCCGCAAGGCATACCATCAAGAGAGCTGTTGAACAATTGCAGTCAATGGCAGGCTGATTGTGTACATTTCCATGCCCAGGCACCCGCAGCGCGAACCCGCACCCCGGGCATGCCGCGGCACCGGCGCTGCCCTCCTTACCGGCGGTGTCGAGAAGCCCCCTGCCCCCTGCCCTGTTCAGCTCTGCGGCGGCCGCGAGTGAAGCCGCCAGCAGAGCAATCGCAAGCAGGGTGGTGGCCAGATTGCGCGCCATGTCGGGTAGTTTGTGCGGTGTCGGGCAGACCTGAATTTGTGGCGTTTGATACTTGCGGCGGAGTAGTGCGTGAATTAAAGCAAGACGTGCGCAATGGGTTTGGGGCGGAAACAGCCCGTGCAAGGACTGAACTGAGCGTGCTGTGCAGTGCCGCGCCTTGCTGGCAGCGGGGCGGCCGCCAGCAGCAATGTTCCACATTCTTGCAGCTGCATTAGTGGCGTGCTCGCGCATGCCTAATATTGAATGTTTCAGGTAGAAGGTGCGACTCTGTAGGCTGGTGCTGTGCGGCCCAATTTTGTATGGGCGCTGTTCGGCTCAAATTTGTATGGGTGTACGGCGGCGTGCCAGATTTATGACAACACGCGTGTCCCATGAGCACATCTGCTTGGGTCTCAGCCAGCAGGTACACCATTGATACACACGGATGTTAAAGCAGGCTGGGAGTTGGGGGGACAGATGATACGGTTAGCTCATCACGCGAGTGCAAGCCAGCGGGCTCGCCGGCGGCCGGCGCTGCCGCTGCACAGGCAGCCGGTACACGCTAACGAGCTAGAGGGCACTTGTTCAGCTCTATGCATCCAAAGGCACACGAGCTAGGACCGTTCCCTGACAGTTAGAAGAGAGGATACCATGCAAGCAATGGCTTCACAAAGCATGTGCTGTAGGCCCGCTGGGCTCCCTTCAGTGCAGCACCTGCCCCCCGAACCACCGGCACCTTCACAGCAAAACCGTTGAATTGAACACCTTCCAAGGCGTGCCAGCCATGTCACAGCAGCAGCAGGTCGGCCGGAACTCGTGGACGCAGGAGCTGCTGGGCGCGCGCTCCGGCCGAGGCAAGGCGGCCTGGGCTGTGGCCCTGGCAGCAGCAGCCTACCTTTGGATTCGGCCCAAGCGGCAGGAGCCCCCGCTGGCAGCTGGCGGAGGCGACTACGGCTCTGGCGGCTTTGCTCCCGACAAGGCGGCGGGTTCCGTCCAGCGGCATGACGGCGGCGGGCCGCCGCGGCAGCAGCGCTGACCAACCCTGAGGGGCCACACCGACAGAGCCTCTTCTGGAGAGGTGGAGCAGCCGGCGCGTCCGCGGCAGCGCAGAGTTGTGAGGCACGCCCCATCGCACCTGCCAGGCAGGCGAGGGGTCCGCCTGTGGGCAGCTGGCCTGGCCCCGTCGCCGCTGCACTGCATGCTCTTACTACCGGGGATTCCTTTACTAGCTGTGCGGGTGTTTCGTGCATTTCAAAAGCTTGTGTGGATCATGGCTTGTGTCAAACCAAACAAGTTCGCGTGCTCAAACGATAGATGTCAGGGGGAAGCATATTTGCGGTACAGGCATTGGTGGCATGGCATGCATTTCAGGATGGTGGTGTGGGGGCAAAACGAGTGCGTTCTGGAGACAAAACAAACAAACATGGTATTACACGTGTGTGTGCTGGCGGGGAGCAGCACTGGGCACAGAGGGCCGGCAATGCTCCTGCTAAACCCCACAGCTGGCACAGGGCCCAACAAATGGCACTGCTGCGCCCCCGGCCGGCACAGCGGGCAACGGCTGCAAGCGCTCCTGTGGTCGCGATGCTGTGTGCCGCTTCCCTTTGAGAGCAGCTGCCTCTGTGCGCAACCGCTGCGGCTACCTCTGCTCCCTCAGTAGTTGGACAGGTCCCGGCCAAAGAATTGCACTTTGACCCAGTCAAAGAGAATGAGCACGCGGTTGCGGAACGACACCTGCGTGGTGCCAAGTGGGCAGGCAAGCAGCACAGAAAACCGTCAGGATGAGCGGTGGGGGTGACGAGCATGCGGTACCGGTGAGGGTTTTCTAGGTGCCCCCTTTGCCACCTAAGCCAACCCTCCCCTCCCCTCACCTGCTTAGTGATGTACACGCTCTTCCACACCAGGAAGGCAAGCTGGCCGCTCAGCTTAATGTTGGCGCCAGGAATCGCAATCTGCGGGGAAAGAAAGAGAAAGAAACGACAAAAAGGAACCGTTGAGAGCAGGGGCAGGGGGTAGGCGAGGGTGCGGGTGGGTGGGGAGGTGCGTCGCCCTGCCAGACGCACTTGGGCTGTGTGCTGCAACACGGCACCCCGCACGCACCAAGCGTGCACAGCAGCGGCAGGCTCTCCCTGGCCGTGCGTGTGGAACGTGCACGCAGCCCTTCTGCCTCCTCTGCTCTGCCCTAGATGCCAGTGTCCGGTCCCCTCGCCTGTCCCTGCTGTGGTCCTGCTGTGCTCGCCTCACCTGGGTGAGCGCCCGGTCGTCTCCCAGGTAGGCCAGCATGCCTGCAGGGGCGGGCAGCGGGTGGCACGTGCTTGTAGCGCTCAAACAACCACAGGAAGCCAGGCAAGGCAGGAAAGGCAGGCAGGCACTGCAAGCACTCATCAGGTAGCAAGCCTAAGCCTGATTGGTGGGCTCCTGCTGCTGCTGGTATTAAGGAGTGCGCAAGGAAGCATACCTCCCAGGCACGCTTGGGCATGCACCCTCCCAGGCACAGCTTGGGCATGCACCCTCCCAGGCACAGCTTGCTTGGCCATCAAAAGGCAAGCTCTGCCCCTCATCGTCAAGCAACCAGGTGGGTGCCCAGGCCCTCACCCAGGTTCAGGAACTCAAAGGGCTTCTTGTAGTAGATGAGCGGCTGCGGGTGGGGCAAGGGAGAGGGGAGGGCAGGGCAGAGTGGTGGGAGCAGGCTGGGTGGCAAGAGAGAGGCGCGGGCAGGGCAGGGTGGAAGGGGAAGGCTGGGTGGCGGGAAGGCACACAGGCGCTTGCGGCAGAGCAAAGAGAGGGTAGAGCAGGGCTGGGTGGTGTGGGGAAGGCTGGGTGTGTGGGGGGGAGGAGAGGAGGCACGAGCACACTCCTAAAAAGGGTACTCTGGGGGACACATTCCCATTTTTAAACAGGAAGCTTGCGTTGTTGAACTGGTGTTCCGGATGACACTAAATCACTCACCGGGTCCATGCTGTCTTCCATCGTGCCTCCCAAGGTCGCGTACGCTGAGTCGCCCACGAGCGCATTTGCGTCCAGCGGCTTGCAGGGCGGCGGCTGCAGGCAGGCAGGGCAGCGGGGCGGCAGGGCACCGCATGTATACGGTGAGTCAGGGTGGGGCACAGGCCTTGCCCTGCCTCAGGCTGCAGATCCCATCCTGCCTGCCGCGCTGTGCTGTGCAGCAGTGGCGGCGCCCAGCAGGCGTTTGCGACGTAGCTCTGCAGCACTGTTTTCTCACTCATCTCTTGTCCCCTCCGCCCTCCCCCGTCCCTCCCATGCATGCTCTCCCCTGCTTGCCTGGTCCAGCCCTCCCACAAGTGGCAGGTAGCCTCGGTTGACCATGTGTGCCACGTAGGCGCCCTGCTGGCCCGCCACCTGTACACACACACGCGCACACACACACACACACACGCCGGGGGGCAACTCAGTCAAAGAGCATGGCAGGCAAGCCATGGAGAGCAGGCTGCAAGGCAGTACAGGCTGCCAGGCAGGAAAGGCTGCAAGGCAGTACATGCTGCAAGGCAGTGCAGCTGAAGGCGGCAGCAGGTGCGGCTTGGGAAGCACCCGGCCCCGCCATGGGGAGGGACCAGGCACCCTCACCGGCTGGGCTCGTGGGGCTGCAAGTATAAGGGAAACAGAGGCAAGGAGGCGTGCAGGCACACCTGTGCGGTGGCGGGCAGGCGGTCTCCCGTCAGCAGGGTGCAGTCCCCGATTGCCATCACATCACGCGCGCCAATCACCCTGCAGGCAGAAGAAGAGGCACACATGGCTGGGGACGGTGCATGCTGGTAAGCAGGCGGGCAGGCGCAGACAAGCTTTTGTTGTTCCAATTCTTTGGTCCAACAAGGTATTCTTAGAGAAAGTACCTTGGGGGGCAGGCAGACGAGAGGGGTTGGCCAGCATGCCAGCAAGTCAATCGAAAAAAACAGGGACAGCACAGCTGCCTGCTGGGCAGGGCGCCTGGCCAGTGCCGCTGGCAAGGGATGCGCATGAGTAGTGCTGAGGATTCCGCCGACAGCACAACAGCGTCATCTTCATCTATGCATCGCGGCAAGCTTACTGCAGATTTGACACCACAAACTGTGACAAGCAAGAGCACAGCAACGGCGCCTAAGAATTAAAACGGGCTGGCTCCTCACCGGAGGAAGGGATCGACGGCCAGCTTGCTGGGCTTGCCACCCGGCTGGAACTCGGCCTGAAGGTGCAGGTGCGGGGCACACGTGCTCAGGTTGGGTGAGCGCATTGGGTCAGCGCATTGGGTGGGTGCACGGGTGCAGGGATGCGCGGGCAGCTGCTCAGCGCTACGCCACCTCCAGAGCCGCAGCCCACAATTCCAAACACTTCGAAAACCGCGTTTCAATCCCTCATACGTGTCTACTGGGTTTACCAACCAGGTGTGACAGCCCTTCAACCGGGCCAAGCAGGTCGGGGTGCCTCCTCAACTCCCTCTGCCTCTCATCTCATCTCACCTCGCCCAGCCTTCCTCACTGCCCTCCCCACAGCGCAGCTTCCTCCTCCCCTGCGACACGCCCCCTTCCTCTGCAGCTGGCCCTGGCACCCTTGCCCGCCCCGCGGCACCTAGTCTAGTCGTTAGTATACTCGTTACAGCTTCTCACATCCCCTGCGGCACCCTCCCCAACCCTTCTTGATTCCCTCCGATCCAACCGGGCTGCCACCCCTCCCTCTTTTCTCCCTCCAAACACGCCTGACCTGCATCATTCCCTCCTGAACACGCCAGCCCCCCAGCAGGTAAAACCCAAACACCCTAAAACCCTAAACCGTAGAACCCCTAAACCATACCGGGGCCTCAAAATTCTGGCCCCACACCCTTGCTTCGACCCTCTGCCCACGCCCCCCCCCCACCTGCTCCGGGATCTGCTGAATCAGCTGCTGCACCAGGGGGCGGGGCGCGTTGCCGGCGCTCCACACGCACACACCATACTTGATCACCTCGCCGTCCTTGAGCGTGATGGTGTCCTTGGTGACCTGGCGCCACATAGGCAGCATGGGGGGGCACAGCAGGCCACAGCAGGCGACTCAGCAAATGTATGCAACGGAAGGCAGACTGGCAATTGAGCGCACGTACGTGCCTGTTGGTGACGTGGCAGGGGAGGAGCGGGTGGGTGTAGGGAGTGGTGTGTGTGGGAGGCGGGTGGGTGCTGATTGGGGTCGCAGGCTGGCAGGGCAGCAAACGTTTGTGGGCTGCCAGCATCTGGTGAAGACTTGCAGGAGTGAGGTGCACGCGGGGGTAGGCAAGGATACGTCCAGCTCAGCTGGCAGCCTCCCCAGCTCCCCTCCCCCAATTAATCATCCACTCGTTCACTTTACAGCGCTGCAGCAACACACGACTTTGCCGCACTGAGTCTTCGTATTCCCTCTCATGCCATCCAATCAACCCTCACCCGCCCCAGCCCGGCCACAGCTCACCTGCCCTGAACCCACCACTCCATGCTTCCCAGCACGCCCTCGCCCCAGCCCGCCACGGCCACAGTGCTCACCTCTGTCACTCGCACCCCCGTGCGCACTTCCACGCCCACTCGCTTGAAGTTGTCAATTGCATTTTGCTGCATCCTGCACACACACACACAGCCAACAAAGGCGACACGTGAATGAATGCCGGGGGTGTCGGCATCAAAGGGTGGGCTGCATCTAAAGGAGTGCGTGAATCCATCTTTTCGCACTTCCTGCCGGCCGCCCACCCAGAGTGGAGGCGAGATAAGAGTTTTTTTTTTTTTTTTTTTTTTTTTTTTTTTTGCGCGCTCCAGGCCACATGCCGGCCAACAGCGGGACAATTTGTAATCGCCCTACAGCGGCTGCCAGCTGCCGTGTCCACACATGCGCACCTTTGTATGTGCCTACTGGTCATGGGCTACCCCACCCTATGCTGCACCCACACATCCCGCACATATGACTCCGCCCCCGTCTCCCTGTCACCCCAGGTCCTCACCCGGCATCAAACTGCGTCAGGATGCTCTGCTGGCTGTTGAACAGGCTCACACGCACAAACTGCAGCAGTGAAGGAGGGCAGGCAGGCAGGCAGCATCAGGTTTGTGGGCCGCAAGCTCAAATGGGCCTTTGCAGTACCGTGCGGCTGCCGAGAGGGCGTGCGCTGGGGCGGTGAGCTGGCGTGGCATTAGCCGTTAGCCGGCAGCAGCAGCCAGGAACTCGTTTTCAACTCCCAGCAGGGCCACCCTCACATGCAGCCCATCATGCTTGCCTTGTGCACAGCACAGCACAGCACAGCACTGCAGAGGACGCAACTCCGCCGCCCAGCAACCAGCCACTCACAGGCCTGCGCTGCACAACAAGCAGCCGGACATGCAGCACAACCGTGCTGTTAGGTTGAGAAAAGAAGCCACTCACCCGCATGAGCTCTGGGTACTTGCGCTTCAAGTCGTCCTTCAAGAAATCGCTCATGGTGCCAGCAAACTCCACACCTGCAACACACGGGCAGCCGGGCGCCAGCCGGGCGCGGAGGGGAGGTGGGCGCGGTGGGCACAGGCCGCAACTGCCCGGCAGTACGCAGCACGCATTTCACGTACGGTCACCTACATCCACCACACGTGGCCCGCCTCCCAAAGTGTGTGCATGCCCCCCAGTGTGAGCAAGGATGGCGCGCGTCCCAGCCCCAGGCACACACATTGGCCCGCCTCCTACAGACTTGTTGTGCAGCCGCCCCCACCGCTCCCAGGCAGCACTCCACCCATCCCACCAGACACTCACCCGTGGGCCCTCACCCCACCCACTACACAGCCACAAGCTGCTGCAGCTACATGCGGTTGTGAAAACCCAACTCCACCCCCTCGTGAACCACTCACCCGTGGGCCCTCCCCCCACCCACTAGAAATACAAGCTGCAGGTACATGCGGTTGTTAAAACCCAACTCCACACCACCCACCCCACCCCCTCGTGAACCACTCACCCGTGGGCCCTCCCCCCACCACCACAAAGTGCAGCAGCTGCTCCACCTCCTCCTGGCTGGTGCCCGGCAGAGTGGCCAGCTCAAACTGGGTGGCAATCTGCTGGCGCAGCTCCACGCTGTCAGGGATCTCCTTCATGAAGAAGCAGTTCTCCAGTACCCCCGGCGTGCCAAACGTGGCCGGCATCTCCCCCACCCCCACCACGAGGATGTCGTAGGGCACCTCAAACTGGGGGCGGCGCCCGCTCATGGTTGCGTTCTTGCTGGTGCAGTAGGCAACCTGCGCGGGTTATAAGGCGGGTGGGTGAGCGGGCAGGGAGGAGCATGTGTGGGTGGCTGGGTGGGTGACTGGGTGGGGTGTGCAAGGTGCGGGATGTGAACGTGGCTGTGGTTGGCTATCAACAGTGCTGGCTTGCTGATCGGTAGCCTGCTTGTTGCTGAACAGCCAACCTTTGCAGGTCTTGAATGTAGGGGGAAAGGGACTACTCGGCCCACCACGCCCTCCCTTGCGGCCCTCCCTCTGCCTCCCTCCCTCCGCCTCCCTCCCTGGCTTGCCTTTGCATTCACGTCGATCCTGTCGCAGTTTGCCTCGAAATAGTCCACAAAGGGGTTGGCCACACGCACAGGCTCCAGCAGGGAGCGGAACTCCACCGTGCCCACAGCCGTGCTGCAGGGAGGAGGGGGGCAGGGACAGGTGACACGCTGCAGGTGTGGTGCAGTGCATGTGAGCGGCGCTTGGGCGGTGGGCGGGAAGAGGGTGCCTCCTGCTCCCTCCGCCTGCCTGCCACGGAGGCATGCACACGTGAGGCGGCAGGTGCTCAGGGGCATGCATTGAAAGGAGGGCCGCAGGGCATGCATGCACTTGCAGGTGCAAGGACATGCAAACAGGCTGCAAGCAGGGATGTGTCATGTGAGCCGCACCTGGGCAGCATGGGTGTGAAGAGGAAGTAGTTGCGCGGGCTCACGCACACCACCTGGTATGTGTCTGTGTCGATGACCTGAGGGCGGCGAAAACAGAGGAAAACACATAAGTGAGCACCAAACATCTGCGGCCCCGTGTTGCTGCACGCCTGCCAAGCCCAACAAACACCACCACAACCCAGCCACCCATTCCCTGGCCCCTCGACACACCTGCAAGCAGCCCAGGCGCACGCTCCTGCCCGCCACGACCCAGTCTCCTCTCTTCCCCACCCCTCGACACACCTGCCAAGCAGCCCAGGCGCACGCTCCTGCCCACCTCTCCCCACCCCTCCTGCCCGAGGAAGCACGCGCCCACACCCCTGCCCAACAGTAGCACCACTGACTCCTCGCCACCAATGCGTATATCTGCATGCACAGCGTACGTCCCGACCGCCCTGGCCCCCAGGCGTTGCCCAGCAGCAGTACTACCGGCCTGTCCCTGATTTCATAATATGGCTCCCCAGCAGTAGCACCACTGACTCGTCGCCACCCATGCGTACACCTGCATGCACAGCCTTGGCCGCCCCGCCTGCCCCCCGTGCCCGCCCACCTTCATAATTGAGTGCGCCCCCCACCCGCTGCCCAGCAGCAGCACCACTGGCTTGTCGCTTTGCAGCCGCAGCCCGCCGCTGTCGCCGCCGCTGATCAGCTTGTCAAAGGCGCGGCTGGAGGGCAGCTCCTGGACGGCGCGCTTGAAGTGGCGGCCCACGTCGTCAGCCGAATCTGCCAGCTGGTCCCTGCAGCCACGCAACAAACAAACGGCAGCAGGGAAAGTGAGGGTGGCCGGCAAACTGTGGGAGACTTGGTGGGAGTGGCGGCTGACGTCGTCCGCCGAATCTGCCCTGCATGCTGGTCCCTACATCCAATCAACCAAAGGAATGGAAATGGGGAACAGTAATGTGCGGGTGGGGCCAGCCGTGGGTGGAAAGTCTCACTTTGCAAGTGAGAGCGGTGCGGCCGGCTGTTTAGCTACTCAAAAATTTGTGCCTGCAACGGTGGGCGGGGGTGAGCGTGCCCCACAACGGCTGTCAAATATTGCAGCCCTGCCCCTGCCCTATGTTTCGCACAGCCCCTGCAGCACAACACAAAGCTCCTGTCTCGTGAGACCTTCCCGGCTCCATATGGACATTAAATGGAAAAAGAAAGAGAAAAAAACATCCCGATCTTGCTGGCCCTCAAAAGGGATGGCACAGGATCTGCCTCCCAGGCTGCGGCGTGCGCCTCATGCAACAGACGGGCAGCCAAACAGACACACACAGGCTTCTGCCAATGAGCAGGCTGTGCAGGCAAATGCTGCCAGGCACAGGCGGGTGAGCAGGCGGGCACACAGGCCGGGTCGCACCATGCGATCTCGATGAAACCGCGCTTCTGCGGCGGCTGGTGCGTCTTGTGCTGCTGCCTGGAGCGCAGAGCCATCATGTCCACCTCCGTCAGCTGCACGCCGCTGCCCTTCTTTCCTTTGATGGAGGAAGCAGGTGCCGGTGCCTGCACAGGTGAGGTGGCCAGGTGGGTGCTGCATTGTACGGCGGCGGTGCGGCAGAGGAGGTGCGGGGCGGTGCCACGCAGCTGCGAAAGGTTCAGCCGTGCAACAGCAGGGTAGTATTGGAGACCGTGCACACTGTTTTCTCGCCGCTGAGAAAATGCTCCAGAGGGCATGAGTTGATGGGCAGAAGGCCACTCGAGCCAAGAGGGGGCGACAAAACCCATGGCGGGTGACGACGGCGCCGGGCGGCGCCAGCTGCCGCCACCGCCGGTGGTGCCAAACTCTCAGACCCTAGTAAACCTCCTCTGCCCTCCCCTCTCACCGTGGGCGGCGCCTTGACTTGGTCCTCCTTCTCTTTGGGCTTGGGCGCAGCCTCGCATACCACCCTCCTATGCTGTAGCGAGCGGCTGGTCACCCCTGGCTGCGCTGAGCACCGTCTAGGTGCCAAAAGTTGCGATCTTGGGGCCCCAAGGGAGCCCAGCTGGGCTGCCCGCATTGCTTGTGTGTTGCTCTCCGGCAACTGAAGCAGGTGGGTCCGGCGAGCAATGCACTTTTTCTCGTCTCGACTCGTGTCGAAAGTGATCAAAAACGGCGACAGTGAGGAAACTGAGGCGCCCAGCTGGCCAGCTCACGCTAGTTGACATGGGTCGGATCGTCTCCAAGCCATTTCCAATTGACCGCCGGCCACCGGCGATCACCGCAAAAGCTGCTCTTTGTCTGGCCTCAGCAGTCTCTGTCGGGATTGCAAGGAACCCACAGAATGCTGCTTGCGCCCGCTTGCGGCGTGCTTTCGGCGCGCAAGAAATTCCCATGTGCTCGCAGGGCAGGGCTGGCTGGCAAGCCGCCGCTGGGTGCCCGTCGCAGGTTGACAGCCCGTGCCGAAGGCAAGACCGAGGCCGAAACCCCACCAAAGGCGCCAAGCGCAGCCGTAGCGCCTGCACCCGCCAAAAAAGAGGTGGGTAGTCACGGTCGCGGCCGCCATTCGGGTTAGCAACAAGCCTTGCAGCGCGCGGCGGCGGCAGCTGGCGGCGGACCAGCTGGCGGCGGTCCATCACTCGGGAGGAACAGCCTGCACCTGCACCTCTATGAATGCCATGTGCTTGCCTTCCATCTGCCCACAGGCAACCCCGATGGCCCCCAATGAGCAGTCGCCGACGCCATTCAGGGAGTGGCCCCGTCCCCGCACGTGGAGCGAGGTGGCCTGGTGAGCAAAGTGCCGTCCCGCACCTGCTCCCCCCACTCACCACACCAATTCTCCCGTCTCGTGAGACCGCTCTTGGCTCCATGTGGACATGACATGTAACCAACTAACTGTCTGGAGCATCGTCTCCTTCTTGTCTTTGACTGATATGTCATCACTGCCTCCCTGTGAACCACTTCCGCCGCCGCCTTCAAATCCGAGCCATCCTTGCATCCTCATGCCTTGCATTCTCATGCCACCCACCCCCCGTCCCTCTTTCTTTTGCCTTGCAGGGACGGTCTCGTGGAGTCTGTTGTCTCATTCCACCCACCCACCCGCCCCTCATCCTCTTGCAGGGACGGTTTCCTGGAGTCTGACCTCTCACCCCACCCGCCCCTCATCCTCTTGCAGGGACGGTTTCCTGGAGTCTGACCTCTCACCCCACCCGCCCCACTTCACCCTCTTGCAGGGATGGTTCGCTGAAGTCTGGCCTCTCGCCCCATCCGCCCCACTGCACCCTCTTGCAGGGACGGATTCCTAGAGTCTGCCGAGGACGTGGGCAGCCACCTCGGGCGGTCTATTAAGGAGCTGCCTTCCAGCAAGGCCATCGACCGCATGCTGGTGCCAGCTGGCAGGCGAGACGACGAGCGGCGGATGCGGCTGAAGAGCGAGAAGCCGGTGGTGGTGGTGCTGGGCAGCGGGTGGGGGGCGCACTCAATTATGAAGGTGGGCGGGCACGGGGGGCACTTTAAATCACATGTGGCTGGCTGTGTTCGATGGCAGCTGGCTTTTGGTGTTAAGCGTGTGTGTGTTATAGTCGCCCCGCATAGTAGGCCCTATTGGACTGGGACAGGGGGTAGTGCATGGGCTGCGGGGCGGGCAAACGGGTGTGAGGTGGGCCAGCCTTGCAGTGGGCAGCAAGAGGTGCGCGCTTGGCTTGGCCGGGGGGAGCGGGGAGGCTGCTGAGGAGCGAGGAGGCAGCTGAGAAGAGGGGCAGCGAGGAGGGTGGGGAAAGCAGGGCTGTGTTGGCGGGCAGCGAGCGAGGGCCTTTGCAAAACAGCTGAAGCACCATGCAAAACACTTGATTCTTGAAGATCACTGATAGAAAACTGTTATCAATGCCGCTTGGCCCATGCAACACACTGTGAGCACTGCCTCTGGACCCACCTCTGCTGTAATGCCGCCCTTTTCGTGCTGCCAGGTCATCGACACGGACACATACCAGGTGGTCGTCGTGAGCCCTCGCAACCATTTCCTCTTCACACCCATGCTGCCCAGGTGCGCCTGCATCCCCCGCCCGCCGCCCCGCCCTGCCCTGCCCTGCCCTGTGCCTCCTCCGCTGCACGCATGCTGCACCATGCCTGTCTCTTGACACTGTCCGCTCAGCTCCCCTGCTGCTGGGGCCCGCCCMCCCTCCCCTGCCTCATCCTGCCTTCTTGCCCTTTTCCCTGACGCTCCCCCTCCCCCTTGCTGTCTCATCCTGCCGTTGCTTGTTTGGTAACCGCCCCCCCTGCCCCCCGGTCCTCCTGCAGCACGGCTGTGGGCACGATTGAGTTCCGCTCCCTGCTGGAGCCCGTGCGTGTGGCCAACCCGTTTGTAAACTACTTTGAGGCCGCGTGTGACAAAGTGGATGTGGAGAACAAGGTGGGTGGGCGGGTGTTTGCAGGTGTTTTGGGTGGGTTTGTGACAAGGAGTTGCAGGTGTTTTAGAGCGGATGGGTGGCAAGGGGTTGCAGGGTGTTTTGGGGTGGGTGGGTGGCAAGCTAGGGAGAGTAGCTTGTTGACCGGGAGGCAGACAGGTGGGGCTCCTTCATCTTGGGTAACCCGCGGCGCCTGCTGCTTGCAGGCACCATTGCTTGCCCAGCTGCGTGTGTGCCTGCCGCCACCAGCTGCCCTGCGCCGCCATCGGCAACAGCCGCTGCCGCTTTTACCTTGTGTCCGGCCTGCTGCTTGTAAGTCGTTGACTCGGTAATGATTGACATCAGCCAAATTGACATCTGATTTATCAGATGTCGAATGTAAACTTGCTCGACCAACAACATTCTGTAAATCTTCTCCCACTCCCCACTCCCGCCCCCATGCCAGGTCATTTACTGCACCTCCAAGAACACTTATGAGGACGGCTACCGCCCCCAGTTTGAGGTTCCCTACGACATCCTGGTGGTGGGGGTGGGGGAGCAGCCAGCCACGTTTGGAGTCAAGGGAGTGGAGGAGCACTGCTTTTTCATGAAGGTGAGTGGGTGGGACGCATGCGCGGCACACTTTTGTGTTGCTGCAGCGCTGTGTAATATATGAATGGATGATTGATACATCTGATTGCTGCAGCGCTACTTTGTCTGCCGATCTCTGGGCTTGGCTGCCAGACCCCATTAGAACAAGGCTGTGTGGCGGGGTGCTGCCAGGCTGGGCGGCATGTGTGAAAAGCGTGCAACGTTGTCCGTTCAGCCCGCCGCCAAGCATGCCCGCATCTGAATTTGCAGGGCGACGGCAGTGCATCCAGCAGCAGTGTGAGCTCACCGCATGCTGTGCCTGCTGCGCCTGCTGTGCCTGCCGTGCAGGAGATCTCAGACAGTGCCGGCCTGCGCCAGCAGATTCAGATCCAGTTTGAGCTGGCGGCGCTGCCTGGCACCAAGGAGGAGGACATGAAGCGGGCGCTGCACTTTGTGGTGGTAGGGGGAGGGCCCACGGGTGAGTGTCTGGTGGGGTGGGTTAGGGGGCCTGTCCATGCATGTCACCGCTGCAGCGCATGTCCAACACACCTCCCTCCCCCGCCTGCCTCGCCTTCCTGTCCGTGTTCGTGTGCCACAGCCCACCCGCCTGCTTTTGCCTCCCTCCTGCCCACCCCTGCTCATCCCCCTGCTCACCCCTGCTCACCCCTGCCCACCCCTGCTGATCCCCTTCCCACCCCTGCTCATCCCCCTCTGCTCATCCCTGCACCTCCCTCCCTGTGTGTGTTGCAGGCGTGGAGTTTGCTGGCACCTTCTCGGACTTCTTGAGGGACGACTTGAAGCGCAAGTTCCCGGAGCTCATGCAGTATGTGCGGGTCAGCCTGCTCAACGCCACCCCCAACATCCTGGTGCAGTTTGACGAGAAGTGAGTGGATTGCCGTGGTGTGAGCACTCCGTGGGTGCCCTGCAGGGGGCGGAGGAGTGGAGGGAGAGGAAAGGAGGTAGAGTTAGGGCAGAGTGGTGTTGATGTGTGGGAAGGGGAAGTCACGTTTTCGTGGTTGTCTCGCGGCGCACACTTGTGTGGTGCAAAGGGTGGATGGGGGGGAAGTTACTGGTGGTCGGCATGTCTTCACACCTCTCTCTCCCGCCCGTCTTACCTGCAGGATGCGGCAGCACGCTCTGGACAACTTCAAGCGTGTGGGCGTGGAAGTGCGCAACGACACCGCAGTGGTGGAGGTGAGGCCGGCAGCACACGAGGCGGCCGCCTGCACAGCCGCCGCCCGCATGCCTGCCTGCCTGCCTGCACCGATGCTGTCAACAGCGCTTGCAAGCCTCAGCCTGCTTTCTCCAGCCCAGGGCACAACTCGCAAATCCCTGCCGCTACCCCTCATCGGATGGCCTCCATCCGTCCTCGGCGGGGCTGTCGAAGTACTGCCTGCTGCCCGCATGCCTGCCCGGGCCATTGCACTGGCTGTCTATTGAGCTCTGCCCACCATTGCCTGGCTGCCCACACACATGCCCATCACCTCCTTGCCGCATGACCTGCCCTGTCTGACTGCATGCGTCAATTGATTGATTGATTGCATGCGTGCTGCCTGTACCAGCGCTTGAAACTCTGCCCAACCACCAGTGCCGCCCGCCCCGCGCACCGCAGCGGTTTTCACCTCGCTGTGCCCCACAAGACCCCACCTTGTTTGCCACATGTTGCCCTGCCCTACCCCGTGCCCGCTCCTCTCCCCACGCCAGCTGTCACCACGGCTGCCCAAAACCTTGCGCCAAAACCTCACCTGTTGTGATAACCCCGCACTCGTGCCTGCCCGTCTCCCTTGCCCCCGCCAGGTCACCAAGAACTTGATCAAGCTGGGCAACGGGGAGGAGGTGGGTTACCATCTACCAGAGCGGGTGGTCGGAATTGAGCACTGGGGAGGGGGTGGGTTACACCTACCAGAGCGGGTGGTCGGAATCGAACACTGGCCTTGCTACTTTATCGTGGGAGGGCCGGTCTTCACCTCCTTCCTTTTGTCCACCTCCCGTGTACGCAGCTGCCCTATGGCGTGTGCGTGTGGAGCGCCGGCAACGCGCCCCGCCCGCTCATCAAGGAAATGGCGGCAGCCATTCCCGAGCAGGTGTGTGGGGAGCAGGGTGGAGGGGCGCAGGGACGGCTGGGGGGAGGCGTGGGTGGCGGGCGTGTGCATGCTGCTGCTCTTATTGGCGGGCCAGGAAAAGGAAGCTTGCATTTGATGGGAGGCTCGGTGATCGTGCCACGAACGAACCCCAGGGGAGCCGATTTCAAGGGGGGGAAACAGCTTCATCTCAGAATGCAGTTTGTCTGGCTTACAGCAGCTAGTGGACCACGACCTGCACCAACACTCCGTGCTGCCCTGCCCTGCTGTGCTGTGCTGTGCTGTGCTGTGCTGTGCTCTGCAGGCGGCCTTCCAGCCGGGCGGGCGGCCCAGCAAGCTGGCTGTGGATGCATACCTGCGGTGAGGGAAGGCAGCAAGGGCTTGTGGGGTAGGGGCAGATGAATAGGGGGGAAGCAGGTGGCTGACGGGCAGATGAGGTAGGCAGATGGCTGAGGGGAAGATGAGAAAGGGGGGAAGCAGATGGCTGAGCGGCAGACGGGAAAGCGGAGATCAGCCGACTCGGTGGGTTCAATGTCCGCTTCTGAGCAACGACTGGCCCCTCCGAGTTTGTGAGCAAGGCAGGCGGGCCGAGCGGGGCGGGCTCTCTGCACCCCCCGCGCCTCCCAACGTGCCTCATTCTTCCCTCCCTCCCTCCCCTCAGGGTGATTGGAGCCAAGGATTTGATGGCACTGGGTGACGCCAGCCTGTTTGCACCAAACCGCCTGCCCGCCACCGCACAGGCAAGAGGGCAGCATGGGCAAGGGGGCGCGCCGTGCAGTGGGCCAGCGCTCTGTGCAGGCAGGCAGCCAGGCGGGCAGGCAGCCGTCTGATTAATGAACGGGTGTCCAAACAAAGCATACACCTCCCAGCTGTGCGCCTGCATCCGAGCCTTGCCTTCCATTGCCATGAAATTGTGATACAGGTGGCGGGCCAGCAGGGCGCCTACGTGGCACACCTCATCAACCGAGGCTTCCAGCTGGGCCGGGGAGGGCTGGACCAGGCAAGCAGGGAAGGGCATGCATGCAAAATACTGTGAAAGGTGCAGGGACCAGACAAGAGTACTAGTGCTAGCATGTGGCCAGGAAGAGTCGGCGGGAGGGGCAGGAGGCGGGGCGACATGCACGCTGCGAATGCACCTGTGGTTCATGTGTGGGCAGGCCAGCACTTGACCTTTGGCTTCTGGTGTAGCCTCCTTCTGCAGATGCATGCACTTGTATGGCAGCAATGAAGCAACTGCCCTGCTCAGGCTCAGGCAGGTCTTGAAGAGCACCGTTTCCTGCCCACACCGCACCTCTGACCCTTGCCTCCCTCGCCCTCTCCCCCTCCCTGCCCCGTTCCCGCCCGCCCTGGCCCTGCAGGCTCCGCCCGCCAAGCCTGTGTCGCAGCTGAGCCTGGTTGACAAGGCGCACGCTGCGCTGGCCAAGGCAATCATCGAGGACCCGGAGCAGGGGGAGAAGGTGGGCCTACTTGATCAACTTTCACCTTCATCTTCACGGTCGTCATCGTTGTTCTATATTTTTCCTCTGGGGAGGGCGGGTTCGCCCGTGGTGTGGGCTCAAGGGCAGGGGGGCGGGGTATTGCTTGAAGGCTAGGCAGTGGATGGGTCAGTGGGGTGGGGTGGGAGCGGGGCGGGTCTCAAATTGGTGTGGCGTGATGGCAAGCACGGGGTTGGTCTGATAGCATGCTAGGCTAGGCTGGGTGTGGGCTAGGCTGGCTGGGGGGGAAGGCGTGTCGAGATGCCCCCGCACCGGACAGCAGGCTGCAGCACGGTGCAGGGTACGCATGCATGGGTGCAAAGTCTTACACGCATGCTGCGTGCTGTGTGCCCCCTGCAGGGCATTGCGTACTGCAACAAGGCTTTCAACTTCACCGATCTAGGGGTGCTGGCATACATTGGAGGTGCGCCTGCCCTGGACGCTGCGCTGCCGTTCCTCTTGCCTGCCCCCCTGCCAGCCTCCAGCCTGCCACCCCCTGCCTGCCGCCAGCCTGCCGACCCCAGCCTGCCCCCTGCCTGCCGCCCCTGCCTGCCCCCAGCCTGCCATCCCCTGCCCGCCCCCAGCCTGCCGCCCCCTGCCTGCCCCCTGCCTGCCTGCTTACCCGCCTTCCCATTTCGCTGCTCCTCGTAAGAGTTCGTTGGCAGCGGGCGAACGCTGCTGCACCGCCTGCCCCGTCAGTGGCTGGCGGGTGGGGCCGTTGGCAGTGTCAGCTTGCCCGTCTCATCTGTTCCTCGCTCACTCCCCGCCCCCTGCCCTTCCCCGCCCGTTTGCTGTTGCACCCACAGACGACCAAGCCCTCACCCAGATTTCGCTGCCCTTTGGCAAGAAGCTGAAGCTGTCTGGCGAGCTGTCCTACCTCATCTACAAAAGGTGAGCGCCAGGCGGGCTGGGTGCAGCCGCTGGTTGCACATCAGTTTCAGTCAGCTTGAAGTGTTTTGCAAATGTGGTCACTCGTGTGTGGCCAGCGGAAGAATCCGCTGTGCATGGCAGGATCCCTGCCGCGACAGCCCGCAATGCCTGAGCGGGGGATGCTTCTGGGCATCATCCCCCCGTTCGCCTGCCCTCCCTGCGGCATGCACATCCCCCCTTCCCCTGCCTCCCTTGCTCACCACTCCCCTTGCCTCCGTCTCTCCCTGCCCTGCCTCCACTCCTTCCCCCCTTCCCCCCTGTGCAGCGTGGGCATCACGCCGAACAAGTGTGTGCACTCTCTCAATGCCGCCTTCCTCCCCTGCTCACCTCTCTCCCTCCCCTGCCTCCACTCCTTCACCCCTCCCCTCTGCAGCGTGTACATCACCAAGCAGGTGTCCTTCCGCAACCGCGTGCTCATCCTGTTTGGTGAGGGGGCTCAGTTGTAAGAGGAGTGGGTTGCTGGGCTGCATCTGGCAGCGTTCCAGTCATGCTGCTGCTGTCGGGCAACCCCGCGCTGACAGGGGCCCGGGCGTGGTGAAGTGGGGCACACAACTGTGGCACACACGAGTGGCACATCTGTGGCTTACTTTTGCGTTGCTGCAGCGCTGTGAAACGAGTGAATGAACGAGTGTGGGGCGGGGTTGTTGGAGTGTGTTTGGTGCACTTGCGTCAGCCCACAAGAACACAATTAATGTGCGTGGTGGGAGCGTGCGTGTGTGCATGCACCGGGGCTCCGGGTGCGGCACCTGCCGTCTGCCTGCCGCACCCCATGCCACGCTGTCCCACCCTGTCCCGCCCTGTCCCACCCGGCCCGTCCCTGCCCTGCCCACGCAACCCCTGCCTGCCTGCCTGCAGACTGGGTGAAGGCAAGGGTGTTTGGCCGGGACCTCTCCAACTACTGAAGTCGTTTATGAAACCACCGAAGTCGTCATGAGCGGGCACCCCGTGGAGAGCGCAGCCTTGAACAGCGCCGCCAGGCATCATCTCTAGTTTGAGCGTGTGTTACAGTCACCCGGTATAGTAGGCCCTATTGGACCGGGACAGGGGTATCTCTAGTTTAGTGTGAATTCTGCAAATTACACTGTGGCGCCACGGGGAACGCGAGGCACACCCTTCCCATTACATCCCCCACCACATCCTCGCCCCCCGCCATTCCACGATTGGGCCCGCCTGGCCCATCTGGGGTCATGGCGTGCCTTAGAATATTATAGCGATTCACCAACCAAGAATATTACATCGAATCACCAACCAATCCTTTTGACGTGAGCGGTGCCGCTGTGCAAAGCCCCCTCCCCGCACGCACGCCCTCTCCATCAGTGCTTGGTTCCAGTTCATCCCCATCGATCCAGCACAACACGCAACGCCTGACCCATACACCAATCGTGTGCTTGTATCCATGTGACTACTTGTACCTGGGATTGCTACCCCCTGTATTTGATTTGAGTCGCATGCCGAGCAAGCAAGCTGGACCCCCCACCACCCCTGAACCCACAGCACTGCCGTCCTCCCAACCCCATTCCTGCATGTACCTCAAACCATATTACTTGAACTTGAGTGAAATTGGTAGAGGGCCTAATGTTATGCTGTAAAATGGGATTATGCAAGGAGGGGGGCCTTCCCATGCTTGATGCCCCCCGCTTTCCTGACTGCTGTCGCCCCGCCGCGACCAGCGTGCTGACAGCGGCATGGCACCATCACACCGGCGCTTGCATGCGTTATTAGCGCGGCTCAAAACATCAAAGTTACGCATTCAAACGTGCTCGCAGCTCGAGAGGTCACAGCACAGGGCAAACAACATGCGGGCCCTTTCCAGACTGCCGGCGAAAGCCGGGAGCAGCGGCGCTTCCACTGCAGCGGTGATGACGCGGTGTATACCGCTGCCTCTGCAGCGCGCGTTCGGCAGCGGCCGAGGCGGCTCCGCCGCTGCTGCTCCCCCGCCCTCCGCCCCCGCTGTCGCCCAGCGCGCCACAAGCCTGCAGTGCAAGTCTTATGCGCAGCCAGAGATTTTCGACATCGCGTTCAACTTCCGTGACTTTGACAAAGAGGTGCGCACAATAGGTTGGTATTTGGGAAAGACAAATAGCCACTGTTTCATACTCCGGCTGCCTCCTGCACCGACAGCCAGCTTGGTGGCAGTGCATTCAGTCGACCAATCAGTCACCTTGCAAATCCACGGGTAGCCCGCTACGGTGTTGTGGGACAGGACGGCGGGAGACTGTTTCTAACAGCAGTTTGCGTTGTAGCAACGCAAGTTTGTGTTTCGGGCTGCCCAACTGCCGGCGTCGGGCTGCCCGCCAAATTATGCTGCGCATCATGTGCAGCCGCTGGCGTTTGGCTGCCCGCCAGACCCTGCTGCACATCGCCCCGCCCAGGCACCCACACCCAGAAGCAAGCTCAAAAATTCCCTTCCCCCTCCTGTGCAGGCTGCGCATCTGCTGGCCATGCACCAGCGGCACTGCCAGGGAGCCCTGGGACATTTTTTGGAGTTGGCCAGCGGCCCTGCCCGTCACGCCGCCATCATCGCCAAAGCGGCAGGAGGCAAGGCTACTGCGCTCGACATCTCGCCCGCTATGCTGCGCTACGCTGAGGAGCAGGCGGCGGCGGCAGGCGTGGGCGGCAGCATGCGCTTTGTGCAGGCCGACATGGTGCAAGGTGTGAGGGCATGAGCGGGCTGCGATGGTGGTGTGTGATGGTGTGTGTGCCGAGGATGCTGGGAACGGGGGTGCGGTGAGGTTGCAATGTTCTGCACAGCGCTCGTTGAGATTTGCTTGGGACAGGTGGCAGGTATACGCAAGCCACACACAGGACATGGGCAAAGGTTGTGTGCACTGGCGCGCCTGGTGCGACCCTCTTTCACCCTTCACTGTGCCCAACCTTCCCCCATCTTGCTCACGCCCGATGCCGGTGCTGCTGCAGAGGGGTGGTCAGCCCAGCTGGAGCAGCCGGCTGACATGGCGGCAATCCTGCTGGGCAGCTTGGCACACTGCCTGGACAACGAGGCAGCCCTGGCCTGCTTCCGGGAGCTCAGGTGGGGCACGTCACATGTGTTTGTTTGCCCGTTTCCAATCCAATTGTTTTTCTTTCCTTTAGGCGCCGAGGCCTGGGGGCTGTGCTCCAGCGGCAGCCCTCCCGGAGCATAGGTTCCGACCATAGGCCCATGGGGGTTGGAGGTGGGATTGGTGGGATTGGTGGGGATGGGGATGGGGATGGGGATGGGGATGGGGTGCGCCCAAGGCCAACCCTGCGTGGGGGTGCCCGCACAGCAGTTGAGAGGAATGGCGCCCCTGCCCGCAGCTTCCAACCCTGCCCACAGCATGTTGGTGGGGCCAGGGCCAAGGGCTGCACTGGTGCTGTGCTGGCCCTGCCTGGACCGAACTGCAGATGTCATGCTGCCCTGTGCTGCCAACCCTGCTAATCGCAGTGCCTGCGCATGAGCTCCCGCTCAGGCGCTGCCTGCCCTGCTTCCCACGCGTACGTGGCATGCCTCGCCCCACCGCTCAAACACCATCCATGCTCCGGCTACCAAGGCACTGACGTGCCTTAGCACCTGAATGCCTTAGCACCTGGATGCCTGCAAAAGTGGCCCCTGCTCTCAATCCTTACCTGAGGTTTTGCCCTACCCTTGTAAGTGCAGCAAGGCGGTGCGCCCCGGCGGCCTGCTGGTGCTGGAGCTGCCCCACCCCTCGGACCTGTGGGGCGGATACTGCATGGAGGATGAGCAGTTTGTCGAGGCATGGGACGCTCAGGTGGGGTGGTCTGGGGCGGGAACGGGTGGGGAGAAGTGTGTGTGCGTGCTGCGCTTGCTGTCCGTGCGTTGCGTGATGAGGGGTGGGTGGGGCCAAGTTTGCATGCTTGCTGTGCGCGCGTGCTTGCTGTCCGTGCTTTGCGTGCTGTGCGGTGGCGCATCGCATCAGCCTCCTTCTCGACACCCCCTATCGACTCGCACCCCCCGTCCCGGCGGGGCTGTCACAGGTCCACCTCATATGCTGTGTCTGCTGTGGGAAGTGCACGTGGATTGGTGGGGTGGGTGCATGTTGCGGGAGCCAAGTGCGTGTGCTTGCCTGGGAGGTGATGCAATCTTGATAAATGTTCTGACTTGTGGTCAAGCCATTGGTGCCGCTCGATGGCGTGCTCTGCCCCCTCCCCTAAAATCGCCACTGCCGGCATTTGCCAACTGCCGCTCCCCCCGCCTGCCCTCCCCTCTGGCAGTCCCCAGACGGCAGCAAGACTGTGCTGGTGGAGTGGGGGCGGGAGGGAGACGAGTTTGACATGCAGGCCCAGGTGAGAGGGGCGCAGGCAAATAGTGGGAGAGCAGACGCCAGGGTGGCAGTACACGCCAGCAGGCGCAGGCAGGCGCCAGGCTGGCAGCACAGGCCACCTGTCTCGAGTGACCTGTTGTGCTGGCTTCTGATGCTTCATCGGTGGTGCTGGCACACTCTGTTGGCTCAGACAAAGCGCCACGCAGGCCAAGCAGCCGTACAGCACAGATCAAGCCGCAGCAGGCTGCATATTTGCCCCTCACCTGCCCTTTGCCCTGCCTGCCCCCTGCTGTTGCCAACCCCATGCCTCGCCCCCCTTCCTCCTCGCTTCCTTTACTGATATCGGCACTGCTTGCTTGCCGCAGGTGCTGAAGCGCACCGTGGGGCTGAGCGTGTATGTGGGTGATGACCTGGAGAGTAGCGAGGTAGAGGTGGTACCGCAGCGGCAGTACACCCTGCAGGAAATCGACCTGCTGGCGCGGGTGACCGGCTTCGAGGTGGGTGCTGGGTTGTAGCACGATTTAACAATCTCTAGATGGGCCCAAACGGGCAGCAGCGGACATGTCATTCAGTTTGGTGGGTGCTGGCATTGGAAACTCAAGACTGAGACCTGGCACCCCGCCTATTTAAACCGTGCTGCCCCCGCCCCCATGCTGCTGCCTCAGGTTGTGGACGTGCACGGCGACTTTGACGTGGCAATCGACTTGAACCACGAGGAGGCGTTCAGATCGGTGGTGTGCCTGCGCCGGCGCGAGGCGTGAGGGCAGGGTGCAGGGCACACCGCCAGGCGGGCACACCGCCACAAATGCAACGCACCCGCGGCATAATGCCATGGGCAGAGCGGCGACCTGGTGGCCGCTGGTCCCATTGTCTGGCTCCCTGGTTGATTTGGGACGCACAGTCTTATGTAATGTGTCCGCTGTGTCCATCACGCAAGCTGGGAGTGGCAAATTTGTGTGGGCCATGGTGCACCCGCCGCCTAAGCGCCTGCCCGCTGCGTGCCTTGGTGGCGGCGGCCATCAATCAAATTTGAGGGTGCCACCAACGAAACCCGTGTTCTCTCCGCATGTTTTGCGCCTACATTACCTTGTTGCAGCGTCACACGCGCGCCTTCTGAACTTGTGGGCGGGCCTGTTTACTCCTCTGTCGCCTAACCGCCTGCTGTGTGCAATATAACTTCGTGCAATCCACCTCGATATTCTCGGGACCCCCTGAGCGCCAGGTGCAAGCTTGTTGGCAAGAGCTGGCCGACTGCGTGTCGCCTCTGCAGCGTTTGTCGCGACGCGCTGCAGCGGTAAGCTGCACCGACTCCGACCATCGGTAAAAACTGCTCGAGGAGCAGAGGCTTCTACTTTGACGGTGCACGTGAGGACCCGCCGGCGCTTGCCGCCCTGCCGTGCTCACCGCGCTGCATTCTGCCGGCCTCCTGCCGGCCTCCTGCCTCTTGGGTCTGCTTCTTCGTGCCGTGACAGCCTAGACTGCATCACATCATAATTTGACCGCTCATTCGTTGCGTCCCTGTGTGCAGTTCCGCTGCAAGAGGCTCTGGGTGCCCAGGTCGGCGACGTCCTGACGCTGTCGCAGCAGGCCGGGCAGGCGGTGCTTGTTGCGCAGCTGAGGACGGCTGAGGGAAAGGCCTTGGTAGAGGGGTTCAGCAGCAGCACACCAGGCCCTAAGAGGGCGCCCCCCCTGAAGACAGCAAGCATAGACGAGACGGAACCGGCAGCAGGAGCGGCGGAACCGGCAGCAGGAGCGGCAGACCAGGCAGCAGCGGCGGCCCCCCCGGTTGCCCCTGCGGCCACACCTGCAGAGCCTGCAGCAGCACCCACCAAAGCCGGCTCGCCTGCTGGCCACCAGCAGGCAGCTGGCGAGGGCACACGAGGTGCTACAACGCGCCGTTGGTCGGCATCCAAAGCTGCTGGCTTGACGCCCCTTTGGGGCAAGAAAGCCCAGCAAGCCACTGCCGCTGAGCCTGCTGTGTCCGGCAGCGGTTGCAGCGGCAGGCAGAGGAGCCAGGAACCATCCAGAATGGCAGCAACGGCTACTGCAGCAGGTGGCGGCGCAGAGCCTGCCGGTGCGGGCACGGCAGCTGAGGCAGCCGCTGCAGGTGGCGGGGCAAAGAGAGCTGGCATGAAGCGCGGGCGGCGCCCGCTTGCTGAGAAGCAGCAGCAACAGCAGCAACAGCAGCAGCAGCAGCAGCAGCAGCAGCAGGCGGCACCTGTTCAGCCGGAGCAGCAGCAGACGGCAGCAGTTCAGCAGCAGCAGCAGCAGGCGGGTGAGCGGGTGAAAGCAGAGCCGCAGCAGCAGGAGTTGGCAGGGGAGCCGCAGCAGGCGGGGCTTGCGGCGGCAGCGCCGCCGCAGCCAGCTGAACTGACAGAGCGGGATGAGGCACAGCCGTGGGAGCCTAAACCGGACCCTGATGCGGCGCCAGCTCAGCTCAGCCCAGCAGCAGCAGCAGCAGCAGCGGCAGACTACTATGATGGTGATGACATGAGTGAGGACGCGTTCTTTGCACAGCAGCAGGAGCAGGAGCGCTTGCGCCGCCCCAAAATCACCGGCAACCGCGACGCCGGCCGACCCTCGGCGGCGGCGGCGGCGGCCGCGGCTGCGATGTCACCAATGCTGCCGGCCCGTGCCAAGCGCATGCGGCGGGCCAGCCAGAAGGTGGCAGAGAATGCAGAGACGGACGCTATGGTTCAACAGCAGCGGGCGGTCGGCGTGGGGTCGCCTGGGCGGAAGCGCGGCATGTTTGCGCGGCGCACCGGCGGCATGGGCGGCATGGGAGGGTTTGGTGCCAGCAGCGCCAAGCTGGCGACACATCAGCCCATGCTGCTGCTGCCGGGGGAGCAGCCGCTGGGGGTGGAGCTCTTCTTTGGGGAGGGGCGGCCGCTGCAGCACAACGGCAAGGCGGGGCAGGCACCGGTGGATGGTGAGGAGGGTCAGGTGGTGTCTGGGGTGGCAGTGTGTTGTTGTGGGGAGCCTGTTGTTGTGTTGAGCAGCGCCTGGGGAGGTTTGTGCCTGGCATTGTTCACGTGGGCCTCATTGCGGCTAGGGCCATGGTTGTGTGTGGGGGTGGCAGCGACTGGGGAGGTTCGTGCCTGGGGAGGGACAGGCGACCACAGAAGGTGAGCGGGCGCCGGGGGGCTTGCCGGTGCTCCTTAAGGTGTGTCTGAGCGCTAGAGCCGCAAAGGCGGGTGGCAGCACTACCTCAACAAACAGGCACTGCACGCGCTGTGGAGCCAGTTTAGATCCAGGTTCCACCTTGTGACTCAACCACTCGCTCTCGTCTAGTCTAGTGTAGTTCAGTCTTATACAGCTTTTCACGCAAGCACCCTTTGTTGACCCGCTCTCGTCGGCCCCCTGACTTTGCCCTGTCTCTGCAGCTGGCGGCGAGGGCAGGGCCCTGCCGGTGCCGGAGCGGTACGAAGCAGCTGTGCGCCGTGCACGCGATTTGCTCAGGTGGGTGCAAACAGCAGCCAGGTTCAACTGCCTGACACGCGTGCGCACGCGTGTCAGGCGCCAAGCACTGCCTCTCACAAACAGCTGGGCGCACGTGGCACGCTGCGAAGCACTCTGCCCTGCCACGCACGCTTGTTTTGCCACTGACCCTCCCCCCCAGTCTCTGCATGGGACGCCGCCCACCCAC
>JTEE01000186.1:954998-1043214 GCA_002896455.3 Chlorella sp. ArM0029B
CAAGTGCAGCTTGTGAGTGAGTGAGGCCCAAGTGGAGATGAAGAGTTGGGGGAAGGAAGGGAGGTGTTGGCTGTGCTGTGCATGAGGGGGTGGCTGGCTGGCTGGCTGGCTGGCTGGCTGGCTGTTGAATGTGGCGGCGTCGTCCGCTGGGCAGTGGGTGAGCTGGCACTTGCAGCAGCTTCCGCTGATACATGCAACACGCGTGTCCCTGGGATGTCTTGCAAGCGTCTGCATGGTATGCCCGACTGGGCAGCCAGGAAGCCAGGCAGGCACTCCAACTGTATGGCAGCAGCTGCCTCTGACACAGTTCTCCCCTCTTGGCCCGCTGCAGGCACGCTGGGTGACGTGGCTCAGTGGGCGGGCGAGATTCCAGATGCTGAGCTGGCAGTGAAGGTGCTGCGGCGCTCGCGCCCAGTGCTGCACGACATGCGCAGGCGGGCGCTTGAAGAGGTGGGTGGGCAGCAAAAATATCACGAAAAAAATCGAAATTGGTCGAAACTTGAACATAACATTGTGGCACTGGAGATTCCCAGATTGTTTTTGTCCAATTAGCTGCGTTGCCTGGCTCTACCTTGGCACCTCGGTCTCTGGTTGCAATGCTACGTGTTGAGGTTGCAATGCTACGTGTTGAACAAGACATGGTCTTTTGGGGCAGGAGCACATTGTTTGCCTGGTTTCGAGAGGTGTGGAGGTTGGAAACCGGGCGTATGGCAAGCCGGTGCTTTTTTGACAGGCTCAAGCGGGCACTGGAGGAGGCGGTTGCCACACCACACTGTGTTTTTCCAAATTTCTGAGAAAGACGCAGCTGCTTTGCACTTTTCTGTTGCTTACTTGATCTGCTTCTGGGTTCGGGGTTGGGATGAAGCCGCTGGGGAGCTGGTGCTGTAGGGGTGGGTGCGCTGGTGGGAGGGTCTGAAAGGTGTGGTGAGCACGGGCATCTGACACCTCGGCCTGCTGCATTTTTCTCTTTTCTTTTAGTTCTGAGAAGACGCAGCTGCGTTGCACTTTTATGTTGCCTGCTACTGTTGCCGCTGGCGCTGCCATGGGTGCACAAGAGGGAAACGACTGCCGCCGGACACTTGGCCGGTCACCCACGCGCTTCAGCAGAGGTGCAGTGCCATGCACATACATGCTCATGCTGACCCATCCCCCTGCCCCCTGCTCTTGCGGTTGCACGGCGTGCGTGCGTGCAGGGCAGCAGCACGCATGCCGTGGATGGCAGCTTTGCGCCCCACTGGCCGCTGGACTGCCACTTCTCTCGGGAATACATGGATGAGCTTCTGGAGGAGGTGGAAGCTGCCCTGGTGGCACAGCATGCACAGCACGAGGCACAGCATGCGCAGCGGGACGGTGCCCCGTCGGCGGCGGCGGACGACGGCGCGCCGCCACCGGCAAAGCGACCGCGCCAGCAGCAGCAGCAGGAGGAGGCCATTGCCATTGCCAACGGTGGCCGGGACAGCGCTTGCGGCGGCAGGGTGAACGCAAGCGGCGGCTGCGTGCCGCCGTGCCTGCTGACGCCCGAAGCGCACGCTGCGTATGCCGCCGCCGGCAGCAGGCAGGCGGCCCAGCTGGTGCTGCAAGCAGATGCCATGCTGGAAGCGTCGGCACCCTCAGCGGCAGGCAGCAGAGGGGCCCCAGGAGAAGGTGCCCCAGAGAGTGGCACAGGAGATAGCGATGGAGGGCCCCGGGTGCCCCTGCTGTCTGAGCAGCCGCCCCCGGTGGTGCGCTCCCACTGGCTGCTGCGGCTGCAGCTGGAGTGGGAGGCTGCCGTGGCATCTCCCCTCGACCTGCTCCACCTGGCAAAGCGCCGGCAGCAGCGCAGGTGCGGGGCGCGCTGTGCCGTGCAGTGCGTGCTGTGCAGTGCTATGCTGTGCTGTGGTTGGGTGCCGCTGCAGGCTGAGGGAGGCACCGTATGGTAAGGCATGTTGGTGAGCTGGCGAAGCCAGGTCAGCAGGGTGCTCTCTGGCCGGATGTCAGCAAGGCAGCAGTGCCTGACCCAATCCGGCTTTTTGCGCCGCTTTTACCCTGCTCGCCCCACTCTCTCCGCCCCACACTCCTCCATTCTGTGCTTCCATTCCGCCAAAGCCGGAGGGGCCCCTGCATGCCGTCCGCCATACGCACTGTGCCTCTTCGTCTTCCCCTCAACACCTCTGCCTGCTTGCTTGCCTCCTGCAGCGAGGTGGAGACGCTGCTGGCTGCCTGCTCACCAACTGTGCCTGTTCGTCTGCCTCATGCACATGCACCTACTCATGTCCCCCCTTCTTCCCCGCGGCACTGCAGTGACGTGGATGCCTCCTCCCCATACACACTGTGCCTCTTCATCTCCTCCCACACAAGCTGTGCCTGTTCATCTCCTCTCTGTACACGCGCCCACCCACTCATGTCCCAGCCCCTCGTTTTCCTGGTGCCCTGCAGTGCGGTGGAGTCACTTCTGGATGCCTCCTGCCAGCAGCTGGCGGCGCGGCACCGCTCCGACTGGGGCGTGCTGGCATGAGGGCATGCTGGTGTGCGAGCGCATGCTTGGCCTGGGCGTTAGAGCATTTGGCGGGAGCACTGGGTTTGAGCTGGGTGGTGAAGTGCGGCGCACAACCATGGCAGCATGCGGTTGGTACGGACATGCACACACAGTGCACACCTGCGCACACACCAGCTGGCGTGCGTGATCCATCATCCCCGCCCCGCCCCTCCCGTCTTGCCACCCACCAGGCCTGGTCCTTCCTTCCCCTCCCCTCCCCCACACAGACTTTGGCGCGGTGGCGGGATTTTTGCAAGGGAACCCGAAGTGGCCGCTTGTCTGCAGCGTTGGGCAGGCACTGAGGGCGTACCGAGCGGCAGCGGTCACCAGCAGCTCGGCACCAGCTGCGCTTGCTGCTGCTGCGCTCACCACCACGGCACAGCCGCGCAGCAGGTGTACGATGCTGCGCAAATGAGGATGCGTGGCATCGGTGGTCCAGGTTTTGTGCGGTACTGGGCCAGCCCGGAGGTCACATCGGCGGGCTTTGGCAGCATCGCCAGCATGGCAGAGAAACAGCACTGGAACGGCACCCATCGCCTCCTCTGGTGTATAGAGCTCACTCTCCGCTGAATTGAACTTGTAACCAAACAGATGACACAGCAAAGGCGGGCTACAACAGGCCCACCCAGTGAGTTTACACATACAGGATACACGTAAAGCAGGGCAGGCATACGAATCAGAAGCATGCGGGACAGACAAGAACCTCCAAAACAAGCAGCTTTGGTCAGGGGCCATCGCGGTCAGCTCAGGCCACCTCAGCTAAGCTGGTGGAGAGGCGGGCCCAGAGGAGGGAGGGACGGGTGCGGCCAAACTCGGCAGAGGTGGCGGCGGTGAGGGTGGTGGGGTGCGTGCCAGCGATGCGGCGGAGGAAGCGGGGGAGGCGTGGCGCGGGAGGAGGAGGCTTCTGCCCAGTGAGCCACGCGGGCCTCTAGATTCATACAGTTTGGTGGAAACAGGGGAGAGGCAGCGGTAGTTTCTGGAATTAGGGGGTCGCCTTTGCCTTCAAAAAATGGGGTGCACAACTTGGCGGTTGAGCGGTGGGGGGAAGTCGAAGTGCAAAGTGGCTGCGAGGGCGAGGGCAATTAGGCCTGCCCTCGATTGTCAATGCCTGAGGCTTTGCGGCGACGGAGGCGCTTCAGTGCAGCGAGCACGTCAGCGGGGCAGCAGCAGCAGCAGATGCGGCNGCCCGCCTGCCTGTGCGCTCCATGTGCCCCCGCCCCCGCCTCCTCGTCTCGCCTTTGCCACTCCACCTGACCTACGTCCACACGCCGTGAGGCACTGTGCCTATTCGGCTTCCCCTTAAACGTCTCAGCCTGCTTGCCTCCTGCAGCGAGGTGGAACCTTTGATGAACGCCTCCCTCTGCACGCGCTGTGCCTGTTCATCTCCTCCCTGTACACCCGCCCACACCACTCATGTCCCAGCCCCTCGTTTTCCTGGTGCCCTGCAGTGCGGTGGAGTCGCTTCTGGATGCCTCCTGCCAGCAGCTGGCGGCGCGGCACCGCTCCGGCTGGGGCGTGCTGGCATGAAGGCATGGAAGCATGCTTGGCCTGGGCGCTGGGCGTGAGGGCATTTGGCGGGAGCTGGGTGGCGCAGTGCGGCGCACAACCATGGCAGCATGCGGCAACACACACAGTGTCGGTTGAATCCTTTTCACTTGTTGTTCAATGCACTTTTTCTATGTAACCACCACAGGTGACACTGCACAGCAATACGACCAGCGTGTGATTGAGCACGGCACTGGGGCGAGCTTGGAGAGGTCTGTGCAGGGCACGAGGACGTGAGTGGGGCTTCAGAGGAGCACGGCTGAGCGCCCATGCCGCCCCGCCGCGCCCGCTAACCTTGTTTAGTCAACTTGACACAGCTGGCGTTTGGGATTCATCTACAGGGTACAAGTAAAGCAGGGCAGGCACCACGAAGCAGAAGCCTGAGGTACAGCTGTACCTCTGCAGACAAGAATCACCAAGACAAGTAGCTTTGGTCAGGGACCATCGCGGTCAGCTCAGGCCACCTCAGCTAAGCTGGTGGAGAGGCGGGCCCACTGGAGGGAGAGACGGGTGCGGCCAATCTCGGCTTAGGTGGCGGCGGTGAGGGTGGTGGGGTGCATGCCAGCGATGCGGCGGAGGAAGCGGGGGAGGCGTGGCGCGGGAGGAGGAGGCTTCTGCAGGAGGGGTTGTAGCAAGTTCAGGCAGCCTGTGGGGTCACTGGGGTGCGGCCGTCGGTGATGGCAGGGGCGTGTTCTAAAAAAAGTTTGATGAACTCAATGCCCTGGGGGGTGGTTTTGAGATCGGCATTGGCGCAGGGTGTGAGAAGTCGGGGGGGCAGCTCAGTAATGTGTGGGGGGAGGTGGGCGATTTCAAAAGGGGAGGCGCCATGAGCAGCAGCGGCCGTGCGGGCATGGAATCCCCAGCCAGCAGGGCGCCGATTGCGAGTGGGCGGAGGATGTGGAGGTGGGCGGAGATGGCGGTGAGGGGGTGGGGTGGGGAGCTGGGCAAGGGCTAGGGGGGCACCGCGACCCATGTTAGATACGAGGGCATTGTTGGCCTGCCGAGCCAGCTTCAGAGTTTCGTTCAGCCTCTTGTGCAGTGTGCACATCAGGTRGGTGAGGCGCGGCAGCTTTCTGCTGGCTCCAGCAAGTCCAGCAGCTCACTTGCCTCAWTGAGGAGGCTCGTCAGCGGCTGAATTATCTYAGCCCCGCTGCGAGTCTCCTCGAGAGAAAGGGGAAACTAGGTATTCAGTGCGTTGAGGGCGGCAACCACCGATATCAACATCACAAGCGCCGCTGTTACCGCCAGCGCCAAASAGCCGGCGCCGCTGCCGCAGTCGCAGCAGGCGCCCAGCAGGACGCGTCCTTGTCTCCCACCTGTGAGCCCCCGCAGTCTGTGTTCCGTCCGGCCGCGCTTGTAGCGCACCCCGCGGCGCCCACACAGGTGCCGTGTCTTGTCGCGTGCGCTGCTTGCCGCAGGCTCCCTCGAACTCCGAACCCCGCCAAACCTGCGGAAGAGCAGCTGGTGACGTGCGGGGCGGTGGTGAGCTCTACACCAAAAGGCACCCCGCCGCCCCGCCCCTGCGTCGCGCCGGGCTCGCCGCCAACACACTGCCGCCGTCGCGTGATCCGGCATGGGTCAGCAGGCCAGCAGGGAGTCGGAAAGKCTGAGGCTGGAGGAGCTCAGAGGCATGCAACATCAGTCATTTTGCGTGTACTTGAGCCTTCGCAGCGGCGACCAGGCGGCGTGTCGTGCCGCGTGGGACCACTACAACCGAGTGATTGATGAACGACACGCAATTCTGGCCCACTGGAGTGAGTATCCTAATGGAGTGGGCTTCGCTGCCTCCCGGTGCAGCAGCCCAAGGGGTGCAGCGCAGCCGACGCAAGTGTTTGTGTGGTATCACCAGCTGGGCAGCATTCCAAGCAGGGGGCTGTGATCTCACCAGCACTACATTCATTCGTTCATTTACAGCGCCGCAGCAACTCACCAGCACGGTCTGGCCCTAACGATCGGTTGTGTTTGTGGGCATTAATGCCCACCCACCCTTCCCTGCTTCCCTCCTGTCCTCGTGCAGAGGCCCGGGAGGAAGGCCGCTTCCTGCCAATGCCCGACCCCACCCCACCCCTCTGCCTGCCACCGCTGCCGGAGCCAGAAGGTGAGCAAAGGCCTCCCTCAACCCCGTGCCTTTCTGGGTGAAGCTCGCGGCAGTGCTGCTGAGGGGAATGCGGTTCACAGCCGGTTGGTTGGCTGCCTGGCTGGCCTGTCTTCCGCGCATTCTTGGCGGTGGTTGCGGCAGCTGCGCGCGGGCTATAGCTATGCAGGCATTCTCACCTCCCAATCCCAACAACGCRCCCCTTCCTGCCCTGCAGCGCCCGCAGCAGCAGCGCTTCCTTCTGTTGGCAGCGTGGAGCCCGGCACACCGGTGGGCGGCACCAGCGGGCAGCAGGGCCAGCGAGGCGGCAGCTGCAGCAGCAGCAGCAGCAGCAGCAGCGAGGAGGGTGCTCCTGCCGGCGTTGCCGATCGCAGCGAAGTTGCGCCGCTACTTTTGAGGGAAACTGGCGGGGCGGCGCGCGGCCTGCGGCGGCGGCACGGCCTTAAAGGCAGTTGAGCCATCTGAAGCATCTAATTTGCCTGCAGAATGTATGTTGCTTCCCCACCCCGCCCCAATGGTCATTCGGGGCGACTGCTTGGCCACATGCCGGGTGCTTAACCGACGCGCCGCTGGGCGTGTGCGGCCCCAGCTGCTGCACCGCCCCGGCCGCACCTCCTCCGATTGACCCACCTCTCTAGCTTTATTACTCTTCCACATGTGCATCACCCTGCTCTCTGTTTCGCACATGCTGCAAACWATGCCCCACCTTGACCAGCCTTTTGACGCGCCACCCGGCCCCAGCTCACGCTACCCATCACTGTGCAACAAACTTTGCTTTTCAGTAGACATGCCAGGCAGGCACAACAGCTGGGGTGTGACGGAACAGTCATGCAGAGGTGCACACGTGTGAGCTGCCAGCGCTTGCGGGCGCATGCATGCCCCCATGCTTCTGCCTGTGTTGCCCTGACCTGCTGTCGATCACACCTCGGCGCCACCCCCGCTGCGGCCCGCCCCTYACCTCACCCCCATCCAGCCCCAACGTCTCCCAATGTGCCCTGGACTACCCTGGGGATGCGCCAGGTGTGTGTGTTCGTGCAACTGGACGAAGCACGGGATGGGCGCCCGCCTGCCTGTGCGCTCCATGTGCCCCCGCCCCCGCCTCCTCGTCTCGCCTTTGCCACTCCACCTGACCTACGTCCACACGCCGTGAGGCACTGTGCCTATTCGTCTTCTTCTTAAACGTCTCAGCCTGCTTGCCTCCTGCAGCGAGGTGGAACCTTTGATGAACGCCTCCCGCTGCACGCGCTGTGCCTGCTCATCTCCTCCCTGTACACGCGCCCACCCACTCATGTCCCAGCCCCTCGTTTCCACGATGCCCTCCAGTGCGGTGGAGTCGCTTCTGGATGCCTCCGGCCAGCAGCTGGCGGCGCGGCACCGCTCCGACTGGGGCTTGCTGGCATGAGGGCATGCTGGTGTGTGAGCGCATGCTTGGCCTGGGCGCTGAGTGTGAGAGCATTTGGCGGGAGCACTGGGTGGGAGCTGGGTGGTGAAGTGCGGCGCACAACCATGGGCGCATGCAGCAACACAAGCACAGTGTTGATTGACCCTTTTACATGTTGTTCTTCTAATGTGGTTATGTGTAAATAAAGTACACTGGACTTTCACAGGTACACTGCACAGCAACCAGGCCAGCATCCGGCTGCCCAATAGCACGGCGCACAAGTTGAGCACGGCACTGGGGTGGGCTGGGGGTGGCGCGCAGTGAGACGAGCTTTAGAGGAGTACGGCTGAGCCCCCATGCCGCCCCGCCGCGCCCGCTGGCCTTGTCTAGTCTACTCGTTGCAGCTGTTCACATCCCCTGAGATGGGATTTCAAGGGTGCGCACCAGGCCACGCGACCAATAAAGGCCTCCTGCTGCCAGCTGTCACCGTGTGCGTGCCTTGAAGATGCCCTGATTGACATTGATGCCCCGCCGCGCCCGCCGCTGCCAGCTGTCACCACTTGTGCGTGTTGTAAGGTGCTCTAACTGCCCTGGGACGCCCCGCCCCGCTGCGCGCGCTGCTGCCAGCTGTCACCGTTTAACCGTTTTGACAGATGCTGTTCTTGCCCTCCGATGCCCCGCAGCGCCCGCCGCTGCCAGCTGTCACCGCTTGTGCGCCTTGAACATGCTTTCAATCCCCATGATGGAAATAGACTCCTTCAGCTTGTCGTCAAAATCTGCCCACTCCCTGCAGGCAACAAACCCAACAGGATGCGTGAGAGAAACAACAGGCGGGTTCAAAAAGGAACTCTTGCCAAGGTGCATGCAAGTGGGTAGAAAGTGGTGTGAGGAATTCAAGTGCCTCCTTCAGACTCCCTGCAGCCAGGGTTGATGCAAGGAAATATATGGGGCAGGGTGATAAGTGTGGAGTGCAGTCAAAGCTGGCCTACAGGCAGGCGGTATGCAGGCACGAACAGGGGTTGGCGTGGGAAGGGTGGATCGGCATGCAGCGCGGTTGCTGCGGACATGAGGAACGCCGTCATGAGCAGGGCGAGGAAGGTGGGCGGCAACCGGTGAGGCACAGCAGTGGTGCACGGCGGGAGGCTGAGGCTGTTGCACATCATACACATGGTAAGGGAAAGAGGGGGCGGGGGGCAGCACCAATGAGGCATGGCAATGGCGCGATGGTGCGATGGCTGGAGGGCGAGGCTGGTTCCTCCCGCCCTCCACGGGGGCAGATGAGCAATCAATCCACGTGGGAAGTGGAAGCGGGTGCACCAGGTGCATCAGGCCTGCCTTGCCGGCATGCAAGAGTCCCCAGCCAGATTCAGGAGCAGCGGCATCGCACCGCACCCGTTTCTTCCTTGTTCACACTTTTCAGAGCGCTGCGGCAGCACGTATGTGCGCTGCAGATGAATCGCATCGCACCCCTACCCTGCCCTACCCTGCACTAAACCACCCCTCACCCCCTCACCCGTCGCTGAGGTCCGCCTCGAATATCTGGCCGCTCTTGCTCTTCACAATGAACACGTCCGGTGTGTACTTGACTGGCTCCAGCCCTCGGCACTCAAACCCCATCACCGGCACAAACTGCACAGACAGATGTGGGATTGACAGAGGGCGGTGGAAGGGTTGGGGAGGTGTGAGGGAAAACTTCCTGGCACTACAAGATGCCCCGGCACGGTGCCGGGCAAGCGGTGCATAGGGGGCGCCGGCACTTGAATGGGATCATGTCCCAGCGGTGAGGCAGTTTTGTGTGTTGACCGCCAGGCCAAGCCAAGGCACATTCTGATACCCTGCGCAACCCATCCTTCAGACCTTCCCAACCTTGCTTGCACCATCCGCTGTGTTAGTTCAAGTCGCCACCTCCCCCCATTCCTCCCACCCTTCCCTCCCCCTCCCAAAAGTCAACAACTCTTCCCACCCTGGCCTGCGTAAGCGCACCCCCGGCTGCCAGCCAGCCCTGGCCCACCTTGTTTGCATCGTTTTCCGTGATGCTGCGCGTCACCCCCTTGACCTCCTCCACATTCATGTATGCCTGCAAAGATGAGGCAGTCAGACAAGACCAGTAAGACAAGACCAGTGAGACAAGGCCGTGTGACCGGCAGTTTGTGGTTGCACTAAGGCAGCTGTGCGTGAAGGCAGCGCGGTATGTGTGTGTGTTTGCACTACGGCAGGGCCGTGTGACCGCAGCAAGGCAGGAATGTACGAGGGCAGGAAGGCAGGGCTGTGTGTGTCTTTTGCACTAAGGCAGGGGTGTGTGAAGGCAGCGCGGCAGGTGTGTGTGTTTGCACTAAGGCAGGGGTGTAGGAGGGCGGGGAGGCAGGTGTGTGTGTGCACTCAGGCAGCGGCGTATGAGGGCAGTGATGCGGAGATCTCAGCAGGCAGGCGCACAAGAGGTGGGACGCTGGCCACCACTTCCCACGCTGCAGCATGCACTGCCCAGCGCCCGGCTGCCGCCCATTCACACCTCCGTGCGCCACCCCGGAGGCCCCGCTGCACGGGCGCTGCCTACCGCTGTCTGCCGCTGCAGCCAGCCGCCAGCCAGCCCGCTTTCTTATCTGGTTTGCAGCTGCCGCGCAAAATCTGAACCACACAGGTCATTGCACAGACTGCCAAAGGCCTTGCCTTGACTACAATCAACTTGACTCAAGAGGCACACCAGAGCCTGAAGCGGAGGGGCTCCATCACGCAGTGCCGGCGACGCGGGACGTGGCATTTGCACAGGGTGAGTCAACAAAGCCCCAGAAGAAGTCCAGCCCATTTCTTCATTCATTCACTACCAACGCAGATGCGTCATCCCAGCAGTTTTATGATGCAAAACTTGAAAGTTTGTGTTCACCTGGTGCCTGGCGCCTCGGTCCCACTTGAGGCAAAAGTTGGCGGTGCCTCTCGAGTTGTCCAAGTCATGCTGCTCTCCTGGGTCAATCACCACCCCCTCCCGCATATCCTCACCCACGCTGTTCTTCACCTGCTCAGCCGTGGCGTGCAGGGCAGGGCGCAGGGAGCGGGGGTGGGGACGGGGCTCAGCCAAACGGCGGCGCAGGAAAGGCAGTCATTTGTTGAGTCAGCGGCGGCAGCAGCAGCCTTTGCAACTACTCAATAGCGTGATCGCGGTGCCTGGCTAGCACACTTCCAATCGCAGAAAGCAAATGCAAATGGCACCTGGACCGAAAGTGAAGGGCACCAGGGCGTGCCGTTGCTGCTGTGAGGTGTGCAGCGGCAGAGGGCTGTGCTGGCGTGACTCACGTCCAGCCTGAAGTGCGCCCCTGGGGGAAGCGACACCGACGCCACATTCTCCATCTCCTCCAGCTTTACGCATAGTAGAATGAACTGCACGGGCACAACCAAGGGGGGCAAGCGGGCAGCAAATTTGAAATCTCAGGCGCCCGAGATGATTCGGCGCACGAGCGGCGGCGGCAGTGGCGGCGGCCGCCGCAGTGGCGGCGGCGGCACCCAGCGATCGAGCCCGCCTTATGTCGCTTCGATCGAATAGCTGAAAGAATGAGCTTCGTCACACACGCAGCCGCAGGCATGTTGTGCGCACCCCCATTCTTGCGTGCCAGCCAACGCAGGTTGGCTTCTGTACAAGGCAACTGCGGAGAAAGTCGAGCAAAGCACCGGCTCTCAAATGCATGTGGCGTCACGAAGGCCAGTCTGGCACTGGCACCGCCAGCGGTGCTGCCCGCCGCTGTGCTGCTGGCAGCGGCTGGAGGTTTGTCGATGGGAGCCACGCCGTGAGGACTGCTGGGACGTGTCTAACATGCTTGAAAGACACTCACTAAAGCTGCTATCACCACCTCCACCACGTTCAGCACCGCGGCACCCTAACTTAGTGCCGGCCCCTGTGGCGGTGGCAGAAATCATTTCCCCTGCCCTGCCTTGCGGTCTTTACAACTTGGATGCCCATGCAGAAGCTGCTGCAGCAAGCATTGGTGTATCCAGGCCAGCAGGATGTGCACTGTTTCAGTGCTCAGTGTCGCAAGCAGTGATTCCCTGCTCTCAGGGGCGATGGAGGCCCAAAACCGCGGGGCGCCCGCGCGCCAGGCAGGGACAGCTTTGAAGGGCAAGACCAAGCACCCACGTTGCCCATATCGCCTCTGATGCTTTTAGTGCACACACCCGCCACGCGTATGAGACGGGAATTTAGGGGCTGCCACTTACAGCTTGCTCGAACATAGCGGCTGGCGGGTGCAGGGACGTGAGCGGGCGTCTGAAACAGCCAACCCACCCGCCAGATGTAGGCATCGGGAAAAACACACACAGCCAGGCTGTGTGTTGCAGGAAGCAAAGTTGGACAGGACACAACTGCCAAATTCTGAAAAATTGATTTTCTAAAAGCACAGATGCCTGGATTTGGGTGCTCTGGCTCGTGGCTCATCCCCAGCATCAGATGCACAGCGGCAGCACCTTTGCCAGCTTGGCTGGCTTCCCCTGCGAACCCAGCTTGCGATCGCATCGCTTACCTTCGCCCGGCAACCTGCGCACCTCCATAGAGCGACCTCAACCGCACCAGAGCGCAGACAGACAGCAGCCTTCTGTCTCCAAAGCTGTTGGTTGTCCGCCATGGCGCAGCCTCCTTGAGCGACATGGCACAGCAGAACGTGGGCCAGCAGCCGGGCGCCATGAAGCGCGCTGACAACGGCGCCGTTGTTGCGAGCCGACTCCCGGTGCTGGTGCTGGCGGGGACTTCCAGCGGCGTGGGCAAGACCTCGATAGCATGCGGAGTGATGGCCGCCTTGCGGTAAGCGTCAACAGCGACAACCAGCGAGGGGGCGCGCCCTGCCGGCACCTTCGTCCCACGCCCTGCCTGAGCCCTTCTGACGCCCAAGCTGTGCTGGTTCTGAGTGCAGGGAGAAGGGCTTGACCGTGCAGGCATTCAAAACAGGCCCAGGTGCGCACAGGCGTCTTCTCGGCGAGGCGGGCCGTAGCGGCGTCAGCCGCCGCTCTGGGCAGGACCTAGGAGAGGGGCGGGAGGCTCAGCCAGTACAGCCTTTGACAGTAACGGCGCAGTTGTTGTGTGGAACGTTGCCAAACCGATCCTGGGTGCTGCTTGGATGGTGTAGCAGTCTGTTGTGGCACAGGCAAGCCTCCACAGGCCATGCTGTGCACACCCAGGCCCGCCAGCTTCCAAACCCTACCTGCCCTTTCCCCCCCGCCCCCGCCCCGCAGATTTCATAGATCCTATGCACCACCAGCAGGCCACCGGGCGGCCCAGCATCAACCTGGACACCTGGATGCTGAGCCGGGAGCAGGTGCTCGCCGCCTTCATCCGTGCAGCAGCGGGCGCGGACGTGGCCATCGTGGAGGGTGTGATGGGGCTGTTTGACGGCCGGGACGGCGCCACCGAGGCGGGCAGCACAGCCCAGCTGGCCAAGTGGCTGGGTGCCCCCGTGGTGCTTGTCATGGACGCCTCAGCGCTGGCTCGCTCGGCAGCGGCAGTGGCCAAGGGCTACATTGAGTTTGACAGCGAGTTGCGCCTGGGGGGCCTGCTGTTCAACAAGGTCGGCGGAGCCGTGCACACGCAGTGGCTCAAAGACGCGCTGGGTGCTGCAGGCATCACGGCCCCCGTGCTGGGGGGCATCCCAAAGGTGCGGGGCGAGCCGGTTGGGCATGACTAGGGGGACACGTTGAGCGGGGCAGGCCCCGCATTTGCGCAGCGCAGGGTGCATCGCTGCGTGCGCCCTGGTGCCTTGGAACGCAGCGTGCCTGGCTGACAGGCGTGACTTGCTGACAGTTTGCTTGATGCTGTGGTCTGCCGGCCCGCCTGCAGAGCGAGTCAGTGGCGGTGCCGGAGCGGCACCTGGGCTTGCACATGCCTCGGGACGCCAGCGTGCCGCCTGGCCTGACAGCTGCCCTGGCGGAGCTGGTCAGCACCCACGTGGACCTAGATGCTCTGCTGGAGCTGGGGCGCACAGCAGAGGTGCCTGCGGTGCCTGCTGACGAGGCCGTGGACGGCGACGCTGCTGCCGGCAAACCTGCTGAGGTTGTGGCGCCGCCGCCGGCAGCGCCAGCTGTGCGCATTGCTGTGGCCCAGGACGCCGCCTTCTGCTTCTACTACCACGACAACCTGGCGCTGCTGCGGGCGTCGGGCGCGGAGCTTGTGCCGTTTTCGCCGCTGGCGGACCCGCTGCCTGCTGACGTGGCAGGTGTCTACCTGGGCGGAGGCTACCCTGAGCAGTGAGTGAAGCTGCGGCTTGGTGTGCGCTACGTGCCAGGGCATCAGTGCATGAGCAGCCTTGCGTTCCTGGGCAGTATTGCATACTGCAGCCAGGCGGTGCTTCCGCCAGTTTAACCTCCATGACGTTGCCTGCCTGCACTTTGTGTGCGCGACGCGTCGCCGATGCAAGCGCGCTGCCATCCTACATGACATTTCTGTTGCCGCCTGCTCACCTGCCTGCTGCGCCTACCCTCCACCCTGGCCCCCTGGCAGGCATGCTGCTGAACTGGCAGAGAACCGGTGCCTGCGTGCCAGCCTGGCGGCCTTTGCCCGGGCTGGCGGCGTGGTGTATGCCGAGTGCGGAGGACTCATCTACCTGTCAAAGAGCATACAGCCGGCACCCGAGGAGGCCGCTTTTCCCATGGGTGAGGCAGGCAGCTGTGTGGTTGCAGGGCGGGCTAAGCGGAGGATCTAGCTGGGTGAGCTCAGCAACAGTAGGGACATGTGATTTGGGGGATGGTTTCGGCATAATGCTGGCAGCTGTGCCTGCATGCCAACACTGCCCAGTCTATAGCGTGTTTGACGTCTCGCTGCCCCCTGCCTGTGCCTTGTCTGTGCAGTGGGCGTGTTCCCCTTCCGCACCGTCATGGGCAGCATGCGCATGGGGTATGTGGAGGTGGAGACGCGGCCTGGATGCCCGCTCTTCCCGGCGGGGGCGCGCGTGCGTGGCCAGGTCTACCACTACTCTGAGATTGTGCAGGTAAGGGGGGCGTGTCGCTTTGCAGCTGGTCAGTGTGTAGTCGGAACTGCTGTTGCTTGCTTGCTTACCCCCCGGACGGGTCTGTTCCACACCTTCCACACTGCGGCGGTGAACAGTTTAGAGGTCCGCCCTTGTTTGCAGCCTCGGTGTCCTTTCGACAAACCACAATTCCGCTTGTGCATACGCTTGTGCCAGCCGCCCAAGCTGCAACAGTCTCTAACAAAACAGGAACAGTCGCCTGGCTCCACAGTGCCTGGCTCAGCCACGGCTCAGGCTCAGAGCTCATGGCGCTCACTGTGCTGCCCCCTCGCCTCCCTCTTTCGCAGGAGAGCGTGGTCAACGGATTGGGCGCGGCGCTGAGCGGGCGCCCGGCAACAGACCAGTCCTGGCGCACGAGCTACACTGTGGTGCCGCAGATCCCAGGGGCCGCTGAGGTGGCAGAAGGTTACTGCCAGCAAAACGTGCTGGCCAGCTACGTGCACCTGCACTTTGGCAACTGCCCGGAATTTGCTGCCTCCCTGGTGGAGCGCTGCCGTGGCGTGGACGTTGAAGCGGTAGGGGCGGTGGCATCGCAGGCAGCACAGACGGCGGCGTACTATGAGAGCGCAGTCGCTTCGGTGCACACCTCTCCGCAGCAGGTGGGGCCCCGGGGGTGTAGAAAGGGCTGCAGCCTGGGCACTGGCGGTTGAACGCTATGGGGTTGGCGGATGAGGATGGCAGGCTTCCCACAGGGGGTGCAGCCTGGGCGGAGCAGCTTGCATTGTGGAGCCTGTACAGATGGTGTTGCAGGGTGTGTGGCTGCCTGGCTGCTCTGCAGCAGCATCCAACCACCACCACTTGCTCGTCTCACCCTGCCTGCCTGCCATGTGTGTCTTCTCACTGCAGCTGGCAGGCAACTGCGGGCGGGCGTTTGCGCACTCCCGCTCATCTCCAGACTTTGCTCGGGATGAGCGGGGGCCGCCCAAGCAGCAGGCAGCAGCAGGGGCGGAGCCGCACCGGCACTACTCGGAGGACGGCTTTGCGCCACAGCGATACCCAAGCGGCCCGCTGGGCGGCGCTGAGGCTCCCACGCACCGTGAGCACCGCTGCTCGGCTGCACCTGTGCCGCTGCGCTGCATGGCTGCTGTGCATGCTGCTGCTGTCCCTGCTGCCCAGTGCACAGATCGCCCATTCTGTGCCATTTCTCCCGGACATCTTGACACGCACCGGCCCCCATCCCACGCGCCTGCGCCCGCCTGCAGCCCTGGGACGGAGCAGCATGCAGCCCCCGCTGAGCGCCGTGAACGGCATCCCGGGTCAGCGGCGCTCCCTGTCGCCTGCCACCACCCTCTCCAAGGTCTTCTCTCTGGGCTCGCTCAACAGCGGCAGCCCGCACGTTGGCGGGGTGCTGCCCCCAGGTGACGCGCTGTCCCCGCCGCTCAGCGAGTCGCCCCAGCAGCTGTCTCCGCGGGAGCTGGAGGCGCAGCAGCAGCACATGCAGAGCCACTTCTTTGCCGCAGGGGCTGGCGTCGCAGCCGCAGGCAGTGGGATGGTGCCACTCAGCGTGCAGCAGCAACAGTACCACCACCAGCAACAGCAGGCGTTTGCTCAGCAGCAGCAGCAGCAGCCGTATGGTAAGCAGTATGCACAGCAGCAGCAGCAGCAGCAGCAGCAGCAGTACCAGCAGCCCTTTGCTAATGGCCACGCCAGCAACGGGCAGCTGGAGCACACCGTGCCGCCCCTCAACCTCAACGGCAGCAGTCGGCCACGAGCGGGCCACGGGATGCACAACGTCGCCAGCTGGCCGCGCCTGCACCAGCCGCCGCTACCGCCGCAGCTGCCGGCCAGCCACGGACCGGTGTCGGCGCGGGGCGTCACCCCGTTTGCCATGGCGCAGCCGCCACCGCAGCAGCACTACTACCAGCAGCAGCAGCACTATGGCGGCTCGGGCAGCGGGGCGGCCCCCCACCATGCAGCCAACGGCGCAGTGGGAGGCGGCCTGGTCACCGCTGCGAGCGGGCAGCACAGCCGCAGCAACTCTGGCTGCTTCGAGCGAACCGCCAACTCTGGCTGTTTCGAGCGCACCAGCAATTCTGGCTGCTTTGAACGGCCGGGCAGCGCGGGCCTGCCAGCCATGCTGGCAGGCAGGTCTTCCAGCCCACTGGACTTGAATGGCATGGAGCGGCTTGAGCCACGGCTCTCAGCCACACCCTACACCTGGCAGAGGTGCGAATGCATGTGATGCGCCTGTGTGCGTCGCACTGGTGGGCAGCGTGCCGCTCTGAGGGAAGCAGGGCAGCACGCAGGCCGCGGTTCACTGTGCATGCAGCAGCTGCTCGAGTGCCATGGCCGTGCCCACACACCGCTGCCTTGCACTGCCCACTTGCGCACCCGACTCACCGACCGCCGGCATCCCCCGCTGCTCCTGCTGCTCACGTCTGCTGCAGCTATGCGCCCCCCAGCGACAAGATAGTGAGCCTGAGCCCGGGTGCCACAGAGATGCTGTGGGCGCTTGGACTGGGCGCCCGCGTGGCAGCCGTCACCGACGCCTGCGACTTCCCACCCGACGTCGTGGCTCGTGCCAAGGCGCGGCGCAGCTTTGCAGCCACCGGCAAGTCTGCCTCCTACACCTCGCTCGACCGCCACGCCATTGCTGCCAGCACTGGCACGACCAGCGCCAGCAGCGCCGCCACTAGCGCAGCGCCCAGCCGGAGGGAGAGCCCCACAGTGGGGCAGCAGCGCAGCGGCACGGCGGCCTGGGCGGCGCACGCCAGCTCGACGCAGCAGGGCGCCAGCTCAGCAAGCCAGCTGGACTTGGTGGATGAGGAGGTGCTGGCTCGGGAGCGGCCTGGGCTGGTGGTGTATGAGGAGTCACCAGCAGATACCTGCTGTGGGGGCGGGGGAGCCCATGCCAGCGGCTCGCTGTGCGACGGCTGCGGCATGGGGCAGGCGGTGCTGGAGGCCCTGGTGGCGGTGGGGCTGCAGCAGTCGTGCAGGGTGGTGTGCGTGCGGCGGCGCACTCTCAGCGACATCCTCGACTCGATGCTCCTGGTGAGATGGGGGCGGGCTGGCTGCTTGCATGGAGTGTGTGCATGGGGCTGTAGTGTTGAAGGCCCTTGAGTAAGTACATCTGGAGCGGCAGGGGCGATCACGTTTCCTGGAGTGTGGGACGCTCTGGGGGACCAAGCAGACGTGCTAGGCACCTGCTGGTCCGCTTGGCAGCCTGCCTGCCAGCCAGCCGTCGCCCTGCCAGCCTAGCGCCTGCCTGCTCTTGTGCGTGTCATCGCCCGTCTGCGCCTCCCTCCCCTCCGTTCCCATCGGCGCCGCGCCCACCCCCCTGTCGCCTTTCATGCCTGTTGTGCCGCAGGTGGGCGAGGCAGCGGGTGTGCGTGAGGAGGCGCTGTGCACGGTAGACCGCCTGCGCACGCGGCTGCGGCGCATTGCCGGGGAAGCTGCGGCTGCAGCCGCGGCCGCGCCCACCCGCCCGCGCGTGCTGGTGCTGCAGTCGCTGCGCCCGCTGCGCACCGTGGGCTGGTGGGTGCCCGACCAAGTGACGCTGGCGGGGGGCAGCTGCGGGCTGGAGGAGCAGGCGGGAGACCCGGCGCAGGACCTGACTTGGGAGCAGGTGCGGCCGTGGCGGGGGCATGTTGTGCTGGCCTGCAGCCGGCGACTCGAGGGGCTTGGGCGGATGTGTGATGTTTGTGAGCTGCTGCTGCAGCAGGGCTGCAGGCAGGGCTTCTACATGCGTGCGCTGGGGGGTGCTGGATGTGCGGGTCGCATCGAGCCTTTGCCAAGCCGCGCCCACCCTGCCCAAGGCTGCACTGGCGGCTTTGCTGCCTAATGTGCCGCCTGTCTGCCCCGTGCTCGTGCATGGCATGCCCAGCAGTCCCCTGGTTGACTGCGGATTGGCGGCCTTCCTGCCCCCGAGGTGTGCATCGCCTCTGCCCCCTGGTGTGCTTTGCTGACCCGTCTCTCCCCACCCTCCCCCTTGGCTGCCTTTCTGCCTATCCTTTCCTTTCCCCTTCATTCCAGGTGCAAGCCTTTGCACCCGAGGTGCTCATCATCGCTGGCATGACCCACGGCTCCGCCATGCGCCCCCTCACCGACCTCTGCTCCGTCGCCTCCCTGCCCGGCTGGTGGCTGCTGCCCGCCGTGCGCTCCTCCGCCGTCTTTGTGGCAGACAGTGCACTCTTCTGCCGCCCAGGCCCCCGGCTGATCGAGGGTGTGGAGAGCCTGGCGCGCATGCTGTGGGATGAGGATGCCGTGCCCGACTGCTCCTGCCCCGAACGGTCGGTGCTGAAGCTCAGCCTGCGGCCAGGGCAGCGCTGCCGCCCCCGCCTGCTGCCAAACCAATTTGTTCCCTTCACCTGAGCGTCGCCGGGGTGGCCTCGGCCGTCTGCTTGCCTGCCGGGCAGTGTGGCTGCCACCCCCCACCGGACCTCTGCCCAGTCAGCTGGCGCCCATACTCAGTGAGCGCCTCCTCGCCTTCTCCGTCCGCAAAACCCTTTGCACTGTTTTCGTTTGGCACTACCCTGCTCCTTAGTGCCGCCACCCCACCCACACCTTCACCCGTAGCGATGTGATATGATGCCCCCCTTTCTCACAACGCTGTCCGTCCTCCTGTGTCATGTTCACCGTGTCCCTGTCCCTCTCATCTCCTCCTCTTCCCCTCTTCTTTCCATTCTTGTTTGGCTTGGCATGGGCAGCTGACGGGCCAACGCCTGTTTTCTTACCCACCCTCGATTCTTGTCCAGGCGATGCTTGTGTCTGACCAACCTGACTTCACCGATAACCCACCGACCCCCAATTGCTTGACCCCCTCTAGCTCTTGTTCTGTGTCACTCCAGCCATCCTCCCTCTCTCCGCCCAGCGTGCCTCGACCCCGCCCTCTCTGCCACTGGCCCGCCTCCTCCCCCCCGCCCCTTCCTCCCTCTCACACCTCAGCGCCTCTCCCTCGCACATCCGGCCCCCATCCCCCGATTTCTGGCACGTCCCTCCGCACACCCCTCCTGTCCCAACTGTTTGATGGTGAACTGCCTGCATGCCATGCCCCCGTTGCCCCTGCCATGCGCATTCCTCCCTATGTTCGCTATGCTGCCTGGTTGTGGCCGCCTGCCTGCATTAAGCCCTCGGTGTGCCGCTTGCTGCTGATGAGGCCGCACATCCCCAGCTTGCCTGCTAGCCTTCCTCCCATCCCCTTGCACACCTCAGCAGCTCTTTGACAGCTACGACGTAGCCGGAAACTCAACAGGACCGTGCCCTATCCCTTGCCGCAAAGTGAATAAGTGGGTGCCCAGGGACACCAAAGCACACGTGGCATGTAATGTAGAGAGAGTGTACGAGAACACGTATGATAACATTACAAAGCAGCCCGGCTGTACTGGGAAGCAAGGCGCGTGACTTGGCCGGCTGTGGGCAGGCAGGGATGAGGAGTTGTTGGCCCAATGCATGTGGTGCACTCGTCGTCAACGTTTCAGGATTTGGTTCGCCCTGAAGTTGAAGCCTCTTTTAGGGGATGTGACAAGCTGTCACGACTAGACTGGGCGAGAGTTGTTGGCCCCGCTGCACTGTGCAAACACACAAGTGCTCGAACCTCCCCACTGTTCCCTGTGCTTCCCCACCCCTACAAGCCTGCATGGAGTTTAATGGTCGCTGAGAGGCAGCACACTGCTGCTGCGCCTGCCAGCCCAGGGGGCGCCCTGCCAGCCCAGGGGGCGCTTGCTTACAAGCGGTGTACATTGCCTGAACTTTCTATCGGGGGGGGGGGGCGGCATGCGTTGAACAACCGGTCAGCAAGGGGGGCAGAGCTGGCTTGGGGACACTGGGGAGCTAAGGGATATGCAGTGCTATCACCGACATGGGTGTGCAAGAGAAGGAACGGAACGGGAAAATGAAATGTTTGCAATTGAGAACGTGGGGTGAGGGGTGTGGGGGTACATGCAAGGGTGGGGGAAGGTGTGGTGGGGTGCTTGCAAAAAGAGGTCTGTTTGTATTCGTGCTACTCTCATCTCTCTACAGAACTGTTGGGGGTCGTGCTTGGGGTTGCACTAGTGGCAGGCTTGCTTGGGTGCAACAACAAAAGGAGCAAGCAAGCAAGCATGTGACTGGAAGCACGGGACTGGCCTGCCGCCAGCTGTCCGGCCAGCTGTCCGACTGGCAGCAACAAACACACCAGGTCACCCACTCGTTGGTTCACTCGAGCCAGGGCTGCAGGCGCAGCACATCATCTATACCATCAGCATCCGCCGCTGCCGCCGCTGCATCCATGGTGCCCATCGGGGCCACCGTGCTGTGGTGCACAGCGCGCGCCAGCATGGCAGCGGCAGCTGCTGAGCCTGCTGCGGAGGGGGGCCTGCTGGCGTGGAGGCCATGCAGGGCGCTCAGCAAATCCTCTGCTGCCTCTGAAGACTCTATGCTGCTGGCATCGCTGGGAGAAAAGGTTCCCATGAACCCAGCCGCTGCGGCCGCTGCACCCGCCGAGGGAAGCGCAGCAGACAGCAGCGACGGCTGCCTGGCCAGCGGGTGATGTTGGTGATGGGACAGGGGGGCAGCTGACGTGGCAGGCTGCCCGCTGCCCGCAAGCGGTACCATGCTGGGGGCTGCATAGGCTGCGGTTGCGAGCGGGCGCTGGCGGGTGGCAGGGCTGCCGAATGCGGTGGCTGACGAGCCGCCGCCCGGCATGCTCCAATCCACTCCCAGGCCTGCAGTGGGCGATGAGGATGAGGTGGAGGGCCATGCGTGCCATGTCAGCATGCGAGCAACCAACGTGATCGGGGAGGACACGGGCCCGGCTGGGCTGCAGGAAAGCGGAGTCACGGGAACAGGGATCATGGAAACAGAGCACATTCAACCCAACCTACGTCCCTCTCATCACCTTGAAGTGTTGGCAGGTTGAGGCCGAAGAGGGGCACAAAGGCAGAGTGTGAGGGCGAGCTGGAGAGCTGTGTGGGCGCCGGCTGCGTGGGCAGCTGCCGCTGCGGCTGCCCCATCTGCATCGCAGCGCCCAGGCCGAGCGCCAACAGCGCGCTGCTTGCGGCGACAGGGGCGTCTGGGCCGCCTGCGGCACTGTGGTTGCCCACAAGTGGCGGGTCGCATTGGTGCATGCCAGGCGCACCCGAGGCGCCCTGCTGGCGCTGATTCAGGGGCGGCAACTCTGGGAAGCTGCCTCGTGTGATGCCGCCGCCGCTGCTGCTGCCATTGCTGCTGCTGCTGCTGATGTCCTGCTGCTGCTGCTGCTGCTGCATCAGCAGTGGCATGCTTGTATGTGCTGGAGCCGGCTGCTGCTGCTGCTGCTGCTGCGCTGGTGGCGGCAGGGCAGCAGCAGGCGCCGACCACAGCGGCGTCAGGCCCAGCGCAGAGCTGGCTGCCAGTGGGTACTGCTGCTGCAAGAGGTGAGAGGCGGGACCAGCGGGCACCGTGCTGCCCAGGTGAGCGGGGCGCGTGATGGCGTGTGCTGGCTGCGCAGCGTGCGTAGCGCGCTGCTGGGCAACAGCAGACGCGGTCCCTGTAATGGCAGCTGCAGCTGGCTGGGCCGCACGTGCTGCGGCCACGCCAGCCCAGGGAGCGGGCCGCGTGACTGGCTTGCCCCCTGCTGCCGCCGCCGCTGCTGCCGCCTGGGCCGCCGTCTGTCGTGCTGCCGCCTGGGCAGCTGCAGCGGCGGCGGCTGCGGCGTGGTGGCCCGACCCAGGCTTGCCAGCTGGCGGGTGCAGCCTCTGGGATAAAACCTTGGCAGATGTGCCTGAGTGTGTGCGTGGAGGGGCAAGGGCGGGTGAGGCAGCGGGACTCCCCACCGCCCGGCTTGCCATCGCTTGCTTGGCAGCCGCGGCCGCAGCTGCGCCCTTGTCATTGCCGCCCCGCTGCTGCCCGGCCACCGCCGCCTCCCCTTGCTGCTGCTTATGCCGCAGAGGCGTGGGAGCAGCTGGTCGGGGGGGAAGCTCTGATGCACCATTGCCGCCGGCACTGCCAGGTGAGCCGGCACGCAGCTGCTGCCGCTGCTGCTCCCTCTCGCACGCCGCATGCTGCCGCTGCTGCTCCTCCTGCTCTTGCTGCTGCTCCTCCTCCCGCGCCTGCCGCCTCTCAGCCTCCTCCTCCTGCCGCTGCCGCATTTCGCGCGTGCGCTGCGCCTGCTGTGCTGCCACCTGGCGCGCCTCCTCCTCGCGCTGTGCCTGCTCCGCCGCGGCCTGCTCCGCCTGCTGCTGCCGCTTCACCGCCTTCTGCTGCTTCTTGGCCACCTTCCTGGCCCTCACACGCTCAGCGCGTTCCTGCGGGGAGGGCACAGCAGGCACAGCGTGACGCCACAGCAGGAGGACAGCGGGCACAGCAGGAGGGCACGGGCGGACACAACACAGGCAGGTGTGTCAGGCAAGTCTAAAACAAAGCCCCAAGTCAACCCCTGGCAGGCAACCCACTGCCTCAGAAGAACACAACAGATAACAATCCATCCCTTCATCTCATTCCTGACAGACACCGATATATGCCAGCTTGGCTCCTGCTTTCCCTGGCCGCCCACCCACCTTGTCAGCTTCCTCCTCCTCTAGAAGCTCAGCCATCACAGCGTCCGCCGCAGCCGCAGCCTGCTTCAAGTCACGCTCGCCCCCCTGCCCGCCGGCGCTGGAGCCGCTGCCGCCCCTGGGCGCGGCGCCGGCGCCAGCAGGGGCTGGGCCCCCGGCTGCAGCCTCGCGAGACAGCCGCCGCTGCCGCTCCTTTTCCGCAATGCGCAGCCGGCCCTCCACATAGCTGGGCCTGCGGTGGGAGGTGGGAGGTTGGGCAGCACGGGTCAGGGCAGCACGGCGTAGGGATAAGGCATCACGTCCCCCCCAATAGAGGCCCTGAATCAGGTGCACCCCCGCAAGGCCGCGCACAGTGGGTAGATGAGCCAGCCGCCAATTCGCAGGCATGCGGTCAATTGATGTCGAACGTTTGAAGCATCAGCCACGCGACACGCAGCCGCCTGGCAGCGGGGTGCCGTGCACCGCACGTCAAGCACCTAGGCTGGCTTCTGTTGTACACATGTGAGACATGCAGTTTTCAATAAAGGAGACTTCAGTCTTGGCGAGCTTTCATGCCCACAGCGTCCCTCCAAAGCCGGGATGCTTCTGCTGGCAGCTCACTTGAAGGTGGACTTTTTGGAGAGCAGCTTGACGACGTCTGCGTCCCCCTTGAGGCGCCAGGGAGAGCCGTGCTGCACCAGCTTGAGCACCACTTCAAAGTAACCGCTGTTGGCGGCAGACTGCGGCGCAGGGAGAGGGAGGGGCAAAGACGGAGGGAGGGCGTTGTGTGCAAGGGGACGTGTTGTTGTCAGGCGACAGCTTGAGCACGACTTTCGATGTTACCGCTGTTGGCGACAGACTGCGGCACAGGGGGTGGGGAGGGCAAAAGGATGGTTGTTTGAGGGCATTGGCCAGGAAAAAAAACAGGTTGAGGAGCACCTCGAAGTAACCGCTGTTGGCGGCGGACTGCGGCACGGGGAGAGGGGGGGGCAAAGGGCAGAGGGAAGGCGTTGTGTGCAAGGTGCAGAAAATGAAGGGAGGGGACGTGTTGTTGTCAGGCGACAGCTTCAGCTCGACTTCAAAGTAACCAGTGTTGGCAGCAGACTGCGCCACACGGCGGGAACAGGAGGGGGGAAGAGTTGCTTGTTTGGTAGGTGTCAGCAGCGAGTTACACGCTTCTGGACTCTGTGAGTCCCGGGGTGGGCAGGGGGCGAAGCGAGTGACCTATTGGAACGGTGTTGTCCTCATGAGCACCGGCGTTGGAGCAACCTCAAGCTCTCCCCGCTGTCTGCGGCAGGCCGCCTGCATCCATTCAAGCATCCGCGTGGTTGGAAAGAGTGGGTGGCAGGCAAAGGTGGAAAGGCGAGGCAGTGACTGGTGGGCAGGGGAGGCGGAAAAAGCCGGCACGGGGTCTGTAGATACCTCGGATGGTGTTGGGGCAACCCTGTCCCAAACATGTGATCCCTGTGTGTATGCAAATCATGCCAGTGCATTCCGCACACGTGGCGCAGTCCTATGAGTGGCCCCCATGCTGCACCCACCCCCTCCAAATCCAGCTCCCGGTCCAAACCAACCTGGCCAACTTGCCTGGATGGCTAGCCAGCCCTTTGAGTTTTTGATGTGCGTGTCTGCCCCAGCCGCCGCCAGAGCCTCCGCCAGCTGCAGCCAGCCCTTGCCAGCAGCCAGGTGCAGCGGCGTGTTGCCGTTGCTGTTCTGCACGTCGCAGTCGGCATGCGCACGCAGCAGGGCCTCCACAACGGCCGCATGGCCGCCTGCAGCAGGGGTTGGGGGTGGGCAGGGAAGGGGCAGGGCTGGGTGAGGGGAGGGCACGGCAGATGTTTCATTCGTTCTGCAGTGCTGTCGCAACACAGCAGTGTGCCGCAGAGCCATCGGCCTGGCCACACCTGCCAGTTGTTTTTGCACATTCATTCGTTTTACAGTGCTGCGGCAGCACAGCAGTGCACCCAACGCATGACGCAGAGCGAGGGTGGGAGGCAGGCGGGGCTGCACATTGACATCGCACAGCCGCAAGCGGAGCCTAGGGCCGCTGCCAGGCACTCCCAGGCCTGCAGCTGATGTCAGCAGCCAGTGCCTCTCCGTCTCCCTGCGTGCCTCCCCGCCTCCCTGCGTGCCTCCCCGCCTCCCCACCTGAGGCCGCGTTGTGCAGCGCCGAAGACCCATTCTGGCTCTGCAGGTCCACGTCGCAGTGGGCGGCCACCAGGCGCTCCACCACGGCAGCGTGCCCGTTGAGCGCGCCTGCAAGCGGCCGGGCGTGGGGGGAGGAGGGCGGGCAGGCAGGCAGGTGTGTGAGGGTGTGTGTGGGGGTGGGAGCTGGTGAGCTGAGCGGGACAGGCTAAGGCACACACACAAGGAGCAGTGGTGGCTTCATATGCAGTGGCCTCGGGATGCCCCAGGCTGCCACTACAACCGGACTCTTCCCAAACCCTGCTGTGCAGCCCCGCCGCCCCACCGCCCCGCSCCCCTCTCATCCCCCCTTCCCTCCCATCTCGCCCCCGCCCCCATGACTCTTCCCTGCAACACACCTGCGTGCAGCGGCGTGCACCCCGAGGTTGTCTCGGCATCTGGGTCCGCCCCCAGCTCCAGCAAGAGCCCAGCCGCATCCGCCAGCCCATTGTTGGCGGCAATGTAGAGCGGGGTGCAGCCGTTGGTGGTGGTGGCGTCCACTGCAAGGGGCAGGTAAGCCAGAGGAGTGTGTGGGATGGCAGTGCAGGCGGCGGCTCACCCTGCTGTGCCCGCTGTCCCTCTGGTGACACGGCGGTACGATGCGTGGGCAAAAGAAATGACGAACGAAGGGCAAGACTCCAACCAGGGTGTGAAACAAACAACCGCCGTCTGCAGCAACCTCCACTTCAGCCCATGGCATTACACGTTGAGTTGGCGAAACAGTTGCCACTCACCGCTGGCGCCCTCTTCCACCAGTTCCCGCATCACCGCCAGGTGGGCGGGGTGCCCCTGGCTGGAGGCGTTGTACAGGGGGGTGGAGCCAGCAGAGTTGCGCTGGTCAAGCTGCGGGTGGGGGTGGGAGGGGAAGGGTGGGAGGGTGAGGGAAGGAGAGCGGAAGGGCAGGTGCAACTGGAGGCAGAGTGCCAGGGTCGGTGCCAAGGGCGGACCTCGCAGAGGTGCGCTGGTCACGCTGCAGTGGGAGAGGGCTGCCTGCCTGACAATGTGCCGACCACCACAAACTCGACGCACCACTCGAAGCTCAAGACCCCAGCCCTGGTTAAACAAAGCACACACACAAAGCACACAAGGCACACATAGCGCACATAGCGCACACAAAGCACACAAGGCACACACACAGCACACAAGCACAAACACAAAGCACGCAAAGCACGCACACAAAGCATGCACACAAAGCACGCAAAGCAGTCGCACAAAGCATGCACACAAAGCACGCAAAGCACTCGCACAAAGCATGCACACACAAAGCCCCCACACAGCACACACAGCGCACAGCACGCCGCAAAGCGCCCACCTGGCTGCGCCCCTTGAGCAGCTGCACCACCGCCAGGTGCCCCGCAAGCGCCGCCTTGTGAAGCGGCGCATCCCCGTCCGCCGCTGGCTCCTCCGCCTCGCTGCCCGCCGCCAGCAGGGCCGCCACAATGTCGGCGTGCCCCGCCGCTGCGGCATAGTGGATGGGCAGCCATCCGTCGGCGTCCTTGGCGCTCACGGCCAGCCGGCGGGCGGCGATGACCTGGCGTGCAATCTCCGCCTGCCCCTGCTGGGAGGCAAGGTGGAGGGCGCCGCGCCGCTTGGCCTCAGCTGCGGGCCGGGAGCAGGGGGAGGAGGGGAGAGAGAGTGTATGTGTGGGTGGGTGGGTATGCCAAGAGGGTTGGCGGGTGTTTGGAAGCAGGGACTTGTCAAGGCGAGCACAGCAACTCATTGCCGATTGGCGGAAAGGTGCAACAGGGGTGGTGCCTGGGGACTTGCCGAAACCTGCGCTTCAGGCTGCCATCACACGTGCCGAAAACCGCTCCCTGCAGCCGCACACAACCCACCAACGACACCACACCCTGGGACCCGCCTCCTCAGCCCGGTCACCCACCGACTGCCAGTGTCGCAGCCTGCCCGCCTGTGCACCCAACACACGAAGCCGCCACCAGAGCCGCAGCCTGCCCGCCACCTCAGCCCACCCATCCAGCAAGCACCCATCCCGCATCAAAATTATGCCTGCCTGAACACCCCCCGTTCCCTCGGCCACCACCCGCTCAAGCAACTGCCAATGCCACATTCACCCGCATAACACTCGACTCCTCAGCCACTAACCCACCAACCCACCAACGCTGCCCGCCCGCCCGCCCGCCCGCCCGCTAAGCCAGCCAGCCAGCCACCCACCGGTGCCGTCCATGTCGAGCAGCAGCGCTGCGCAGTCTGGGTGCCCATGCTCTGATGCCAGCTGCACCGGCGTCTGCCCGTTCTGGTCCTTCAAGTCAAGCAGGGGCGGCCCCGCTGCAGCGGCGGCTGGGGCGGCGGCCGCAGCAGCGACGCCAGTGGTGACGGCAGCAGGGCCGGCGGCGGCGGCAGGGTGCGGCGGCGCCTGCCGACGCATCTCGGTGACAAGCAGGCGCACGACGGCTGTGTGGCCTGCGGGAGCAGCAAAGTGCCAGCGGCACGGGCAGCTTGCGGATGGGGGAATGAGAAAAGCAGCTGTACAGGCGGGCAGAGCACACAGCAGCACTGCAGAAGTCACTGGCACGGCGAGCATGGGCACAGCAGGCACATATGGCTGCCAGCGAGATGGGTCAGTCCACCAGTCCCCGGATTTGGACAAGCCTGCTCCGCCCTTCCGTGGCAAAGTGCTCACCAGCTTCTGATGCAAAGTGCAGCGGCAGGCGCTGGTTGCAGTCCTTGCTCCACGGGCTGGCCCCCTCTTGCAGCAGCCGCTCTGCCGCCGCGGCTGCAGGCGGGGGCAGGGGAGCGGGGCGGGCAAGCAGAGGGCGGTCGGCGTGGCGTGCTGAGGCATGCTGAGGCAGCGGCAGGCGCCAAACAGACAAGAGGGCTGCACAGGAGCAAGCACAGGAGCAACAAGTACCCTCCACAGCTGCCGCCCAACACCGCTGCCAAACAGAGGGCTGCACAGGAGCAAGCAGCACGAGCACCAGTGCCCTTCACAGGCGCCACCCACACCCCTGCATCGCATCCGCTTGCTTGCTGTGCCTGCTGTGCCCGTCCAGAAGACCACCGGGCACCAAACTCGTTCAGCCCCCTCAGTCGCCTACCAAACACCCAGCCATCCAGCCACCCAGCCCACTGCCCTGCCCCGGCAAACCCCACCTCGCTCACCATGCCCATTGTTGCAGGCCCAGAACAGGGGCGTCCACCCGATGCTATCGGGCACATCCACCGCGCCGCCGCCGCCGCTGCTGCCTGCCAGTTCAATGAACCGGGCAAGCATGTCCAGCGCACCCGCCCCTGCACAGCCAACAAAAATAAACCAGGGTTACGCAGGGATCAGGCCGGACAGGGTTGAATGCTAGAGTCAGATGCCCAGCTGTAATGTGCAGGAGCTTCAGAGACATTGATAGGGCTGCGTGGAGCGTCAGCGGGGCAAGGAAAGGTCCTGACGGCGCCGGCGGTGCAGCCAACTGCCTGGCACAGCCGGCTGCATGTGCTCAGGTGGCCCCCTCAGGTAACAGAGCGCCCCCCAGGCTCCCGCCCTGCTGCTGCCTCCCGCCAACCGTCTGTCCTACGAATGTTCCTCCTCCTTCCTTTCCTTCTCTCTTCCGCTCTCACCTGCCGCAAAGTGGAGAGGCGTGCAGCCGTGTGCATCCTGAGCATCCACCCGACAGCCAGAGGCCAGCAACACTTCCGCCACCGCCCGGTGGTCCGCGCCCCGCCGTGCCACCAGCGCCGCCTGCCCGCATCCAATGGGCGTGTGGTGGAGGGGCGACTTGCGTTCGCTGTCCAGCTCTGCACAGCGTGGCACAGCACAGCACAGCACGGCACAGCGTTGGGGCATGAGGTGCAGCAGAGACTTGCGCTTGCTGTCTAGTGTTGCACAGCAGCGTAGCACAGCACGGCACAGCGTGTCCAAATGAGGTGCAGCAGGGACTTGCCTTGCTGCCCAGTGCTGCGTAGCACAGCATGGCAAAGCGTGGCAATCACAAGGAAAAAGAGGAGGCGCCCGGAGCGTGCAGGCCGGGGCCCACGCATGGGCAGGCAGGTGGGCGTGTGAGGGGAACAAAGCGGGCAGCACACTGCCGTGCACGTTTGGTCGATGTGCCCCCCGTCCGGCTGGCAGCAAGGCGCGTCATGCACAATGTTCCATATAGAGCCCTGCCTACCTGTCATGTGGAATCCGGAGCCATACAGATACTGCAGGACCTCCAGGCAGCCCTCCCGTGCCGCCGCATGCACCGGCGTCTGCCCCGCCTCCCGGCACTTCTGCAGGGGTTGGAAGCAGGGGCAGCAAGGATGGTGTGCAGGGCGTGATGGAAAGAAAGCAGGGCACCCAGGGCATTGGGCAGGGTGTGGTATGCAGGTAGAAGGTGCACCCAGGATGGTGCGCAGGGACGTATGAGACAAATCCACCCAGGAAGTTGGGCAGGCGCGTTTGTGGCCAGGGCGGCAGGGCACTACCGGCAAGCGTGGCTGTGAGAGCTGGGCATAGGCACCGGCCTCCCGATGCAGCCCGGGTGCAGCTGAGCCCACCTCCATTAAGACGCGGCGGTAACAACCCCGCCTCGCACCTCCCCTCAATTCTGTGCCCCGCTGCATGCACAATCACCCAGCCCCGCCCTCTCCCTGCATGCACACGCACCCTTCCCCGCCCGCCTTATTCCCCCCTTGCACACACACACACACACACCTCCCCGCCCAACCCATCCCGCCGGCATGCCCAAGCACCCCTCACCTGCGGCGTGCTGGCGCCTGTCAGCAGCACAATTCCCGCCATCTCGCTGCTCCCCCCACGAATGGCAGCCGTGAGCAGCGCTGCCCCGGCGCCGGCATGGGCCGCCAGAGTGGGGGCTGACGGTGAGAAGAGGAGGACAAAGAGGGCCAGGTCGCCCCGCAGGGCAATGTAGTGCAGGGGCAGGCAGCCGTGGGCGTCCAGCGCTGCGGCGGGAGGGGGTGGGTGGGAGAGGAGAGGAGACGGTGGGCAGGCAGGCAGGCTTGCAGGGAGTGTGGGCTGGGCCACGGGCGGGGCATCAAGATCGGTGCAGGGCAGGATTCATGGCTGGGCTTCTTCGCATCGTTGCATCATCATCAAGCATGCAAAGAACCCAGGATTACAGCCACATAATGTATGACAGCTCACTCTTGGTGCTTCTGCCATACAATCTAAGCTCATCGCAAAGGATCCCACGCCTCACCTGTGACGGAGCATCCAGCAGCCAGCAGCGCCTGCACGGCGCCCACATGCCCCGCCTTGGCTGCCAGGTGCAGCGGCGTCATGCCGTCTGCCGCCGCCGCCTCGCGCGCAGCGCCGGCGATCAGCAAGCGGCGCAGCACTCTCGTGCTCCCTGTCATGGCTGCCCAGTGCAGCGCAGTCAGCCCCTGGCTGTCTGCCGCATCCAAGCCGGTGGCAGGCGGCTGAAGTTCAGCTGGAGGCACAACTGTGCCTTGGACTGCCGCAGCGTCGCCGTGCGCGTCCGCCTCCTCCCCCTGCTGCGCCTGCTCAGCAGCCGCCGCGCCCGCCTCGGCAGCAGCAGCGCTGGCGCTGCCACTGTCACCCTGGCGGCCCCCAGCGGGCACAGCATGCCGCAAGTGCGCCGCTATGAGCAGCTCGGCAGCCGCTTCCTGCCGGTGGATCGCCGCGCTGTGCAGCGGCGTGCGCCCCAGCCCACGCCCGTCGGTGCGGCGCAGGGCGGTACCGCCGGCGGCTGCCAGCAGGGCGGCCAGTACCTCTACGTCTCCCCGGCTGGCCGCCTCATGCAGCAGATCCTCCTGCCAGCGGCAAGGGGTGCATGATCGCACAGTGATGGAGTAATGCTGAGTGAGCTGGTTGTAATCAAAGTTTCAATAGTTTCAATAGTTTGAGCAGAGGCTCCGTCCGACCCCCTATGAGTTCGCCAACGAGCAAGGGCCCCGGCAACGTAGATGAGCAGAAAGCAAAAGGGGCGTAGGCACATGACATGCCGTGCGCCTCTTGGCGCGGCCCCTACACCCCTACACCCCTAGCGCTGCCCTGTGCACGCACAGCCGCACCCTCACCTGGTCCAGTGCTGCCGTGACGCTGCACCGGCTGCCCTGCCCCTTCCGGTCCTCCAGCAGCCAGCGCACAAGGGGCGCGGCGCCGGCGTGCACCGCCGCTGCCAGCACCGCGCTGCCGGTGCGGCCCCGCAAATCGAGCCCCCGTGCCTCCAACGCCTGCAGCACCTCCAGCCGCCCAGCTGCAGACACAGTGCATGAAAGCCAAGACGGTGGCATGCAGTCGAGTCAGCATGCGGGGCACGGGGACAGAACGCTCGCCGTTACATGTCGCACACATGCTGCACATGCACGGCGCATCTGCTGCATGACCCGCACATGCAAGTGCATCTCTGGCGCACGTGCTTGCCAAGCGCAGCTGTGCAGGATCCAGGAGGAAAGCCAAGCAGCGGCTCACTTCTACCAGGCGCCACACCTGGCACCCTCCCTCTCTCCCCCTCAACCCCTCCCAACCTTTCTCAGGCCGCTGGCTGCTCCCTTGACAGCTGCAGGCTGCTCCTGCTGCTGGCAACTGCAGGTTGCTCCCGCTGCCGCTGACTGCAGGCTGCTCCTGCTGCTGCCATCTGCAGGCTGCTGCAGGCTGCCGCAGCGCACCCTCACACCGCTTACAGCAACTCGCCCTTAGGGCACTTCCTCACCCCTGGCGGCACCCTCTGCACGGGAGGGTTCAGGGTCGCGCAACCCCAACCCCTTAACCCCGAAGACCCCTTAACCTGAACCCTACAAAACATGAGACCCTGCACCCTCACCCCGGGCGGCACACTCTGCAAAGGAGAGGCGAAAAGAGTCGGCCACTAGCTCCGTGCCGTCCTTGACCCCCGCAAATGCTGGGTGCTGCAGCGGCGCCGCCACCGCCAGGCACTGAAGCAGGCCCAGCTGCGCGGCTGCTGGGTCGTCGCCGCCCGGCTGTGAGGGGCACTCCTCGTAGCCTGCAGGCAGGCGGCATGCAGGCAGGCGGTACGCCGTTGGAGTCATGCATGGCACGGGAAGGGGACCTCCGCACAGGCAAGGCTGCCTGCACGCCTGTGCATGCAGCGAAGGACAAGGCACATGCAGCGGGCGTTCAAGGCAGTGCCAGCTGTCCCTCGCTGCAGGTTTTGGCCTGCCCGGGCGCTCCTGCCATTTCGTGCTTACAGCACGACCAGGTGTGCACTGACAGCTCGTTAGGGGGCTCGGCAACTGGCAACACATCCTCAGCTTAGCTGACTACCTGTTGACTAACGACATTATGATATTAGGCAAGTCACAGCTCTCAACCGCGGCTGACGGATGATACTAGACGACTGGCTGATGATACTAGTTCAGAGGATGCTCCACTGGACTCATGCGTCAACTCACCCGAGCCGTTTGTGAACCAGCAGCCGGCTTCCAGAAGGGGCGGGCACAGCCCCAGGTGCCCGTGCATCACGGCCAGGTCGAGCGCATTGCGGGCAGAGTGATCCAACAGGCGGGGGTCGCCGGCAGAGCGCAGCAGCTGGCGCACCACCTGCGCAAATGAAAGAGCGGGCAGGTGGCATCCACTCAAAGTCAATCTTTAGAACACTTCAAACTTTGGAAACGTGATCGGGATGGTGTGAGCCGGGAGAAGACAGGGTTGCAGTGCTCTTCGCTTGGCTGCCAAGTCTTGAATCTTCTGGGCTAGCACCAATCTCGAGTGCGGAGACCGGCAGAGATCGGTGCGGCTGCATGCCTGCGGGCGTGATGTCAACAGCATGGGTGCAATACGGGCAAGCCAGGCTGTTTGCCTACAGGCGGCTCCCATATGTGCTGCCTCAGCAGCGGTGCATGCCCCAGCTGCCCGCCCTGAGTCACACACCCACCTCTTCGTGTCCCTGTGCCGCCGCCAGGTGCAGCGCTGTTCCGCCCTCGGTGCCGTCTGCCAGCGGCCCCGCCATACTGTCCACAACATAGCCAGCCAACAGCAGGCGCTCCAGGATGCCTGTGAGGGAGGCAGGGGGGCATGGCATGGGGGCAGTGCCAGTCACAACCCAGCGTGTGGTGTGCGGCAGGGAGGGTGCGCCGGTATGGGCACATTGCCAGTCTCAAGCCAGCGTGAGTGTGCATGTGAATGGGGTGACATGCGTCATGAGGCATTGACAGTCACAACCCAGAGTGTGTGTGAGCGTGGCAAGGGGGTGGCATACGCCGTGAGGCAAGCGCCAGTCCCACCCCAGCGTGCACGGCAGCGCCTCTTTGGTGACTAACCTTCTCCCGCTGCTTGCTTCTTCATCAGTGCTCATCACTGCCAGGGCCAAGCAAACCTGTTCTCTGCTCTCTCGCAACATCAAGCCAAGCAATCTCCTGATAACGGCGAACAACACGCCCTCAAAGATCCGGGACTTGGGGCCAGCCTTAGCTGCACGAGCACTTATCCATTCACTGTGCCTGACCCAGACCTCACCTGCAAACCCACGTTCCGCTGCCAGGTGCGCCGCCGTCACCCCGTGGGGGTCAGCCGCCGCCACCTGCGCCCCCGCAATCACAAGCTTCCCCGCCACTTCGGTGTGCCCCGCACGTGCCGCGTAGTGCAGAGCTGCGGGCGTGACAAACAAGCCAGGGGCGGACACAGGGAAGTGAGCACAGGAAGGGGGATGGGAGAGGGATGGGTTGGCAGGCGGGTGAGACGGCATGCACATGTGTGCAACAGGCAGGCAGGGCAGAGCCTGGCATCCGCTTGGGGCTGCAGCCGCCTGGTCGGCCTGGGACGCCAGTCATGGTGAGGCTGGAGAGGAGGTGTGTGCTCTGTGATTGCTTTGTGCTTTTCCGAAATGCCGGGGCGACGCATCTGCGGCACACTGTGGTGTGTAGCTGCAGCGCTGCAAAGTGAACGAGTGGGCGAGAGGTGTGTGTGTGCTCACCTGTCCATCCGTGAAGGTCAGAGGGGTCCACCTGGGCACCTCGGGCCCACAGCTCCACCACCACTGCAGGGCCAACGAAACAACATCAACATGTTTCAGCAAGCATACCAACCTTCCGCTTCCTGACTGGAGTGCCTGAAATGCTGGATTGCAGGCAGGCAGGCAAACAAGCAGGCATGTGAGCAGTTGAGCCGGCAAGTGTGCCAAGCTTGCAACCCTCCCGACGTCCTGACCGGACAGCCTTGAACGCGTGCAGGAAGGTGAGTAGGCAGGCAGGCAGGCAGGCAGGCAGGCAGGCAGGCAGGCAGGCAGGCCAGTCAGCCGGCCAGTCAGCCGTCCGGCAATCCTGCCATCATTCCAGCTGGGCAAGGCAGCTGGCCGCCCCACGGCTGCAGCGCTGATGCCCGCATCGTGCCATGTGGCAGGATCACAGCACACACAGCGCCACGAGGTAGGACCACAGAGCACAGCACACACATCCCGCCCCGTCCAGCTCGGCTCAGCTGATTGGACCGCCCCCTGACCTGCGTCGTGCCCCCCGCTGGACGCCAGGTGCAGCGGGCTGCGCCCCTGCAGGTCTGACGCATCTAAGAGCACACCGGGCGCCCGGCTCAGGCGTGCCACCACCTGCAAGGGCGAGATGCCAGTGGGGCCAAGCAGCAGCGGCGGCATGAGTAGCGGCAGTGTGAGCATACCTGACTGAGCAGGCGGATGCGGGCCGTCGGGCTGCCTCACACGCAGCACTCTGACGCACCAGGGCTGTGCCTTTTGCTGAAAAGTGCACTGCGGCTGCCCCCTCTGGCAGGCGGAACTGGTGTGCCGCACACGACTGCCTGATTGCGCCGCTCCCGCAGCCCCACACGGCAAGCAAGCAGCCACGGGGCAGACCCTCCGTTCCGCACACCCGACAGCTGTCCAGCGTTTGCACAACTGTGGCCCATTGCTAGCAGCCATGTGCGTGCACACAGCCGCCAGCTGGCGGGGAGCCCCACCCACCTGAGCATGCCCAGCATGGGCCGCCAAGTGCAGCGCCGTCGCCCCCTCAATGTTGCGCGCATTCACGTCGCACTGCCCCGACCCCAGCAGCGCTCCCACCACCTCCAGCTGCCCATGTAGTGCCGCCAGGTGCAGGGCGGTACAGTACTGCAGGCTGGGGGCGCCCACACGCGGCGGGCCGGCAGTCACATATCGACCCCGCTTGGGGGCGGGCGCACGCTCCTCCCCTCCCTCCTCCTCCTCCTCCTCCTCCTCCCCCTCCCCCTCCCCCTCAGCATTACGCGCTTCGTCCCACGCCGCTGCCCCCTGCCCAGCCGGCCCCTCCAGGCTGGCAGCTGCCTCGTCAGCGTCTGTATCATTCAAAATGCCGTCTTTCGACACGCACTCTGCCGCCTGCCGCTGCTGCCGCTGCCGCTGCTGCTGCTGGCCCAGGGTCACGCCGGGGTGCTGCCTGAGCAGCGTGCGATAGTCCATGGGGAGGGCTTTGTTCAGGCTGGCCCCCGCAGCGCCCAGCTGGCGCACAATGTCGGCCCGCCCAGTGGCGGCGGCCACGTGCAGAGCTGCAGGCACACAGAGCAGGGTGGGCGCGGGGAGCGTGCTGCTTTGGGCAGTGCGCCATTGCATGGGCACTGTCCACCGATAAGAAGGCGACACCATGCAGCGGGCAGAGGTTGCAAGGCAAAAGGCCCTCCAGCAACAGCCCTGCCACTCCAGCATGATTCCGCAGCTGCACGCGGACGACGCCACACCGGCACAGCCTGTGATAGTCAGCTCATAGGCCGGTTGCTCCCACCTGTGCGTCCCAGCAGATCCATCCTATCCACCAAGCTGCCTCCAAGCAGCATGCTGAGCGGCAGGCCCGCTCCAGCCGTTGCCGCCCCGGACCTGCCTCCGCCGCCGCCGCCGCTGCCGCCTCCCACCGCGCCGTCGCTGCCGGCAGCAGCAACGGCTGCTGCTGCAGCTGCGGCGGCAGGGCCGGCCATGTGGGGGGGTAGGGACAGGCCCCGGGCCTTCACGACTTGTTGAAGATCCGTGACGATGCGCTGCAAACGTGAGAGGCAAGGCGACGCAGCGTGAGATGAACGACAGAAGCTGATGCTGACAGCCTGGGTGCACAATGTGATGCAGGACAGCAGCTGGGCTGGCTGGCAGCCGGCTTGCATGGCACCAGAGTACTGCCTCACTGTTGCCACACAACAGTACTGCTGGTGCTGAAATCGTCAACCCTACGGCAGACAGGCAGGGAGATTGCAAACCTGCATGCGTGGCGTGCATCCACTCAGATGGTGGCATGCACCAGCCCAGGCCCTGCAACCCACACAGCATGCACGGCAGCCCACCTTGGCAACCACCCAGCATGCAAGCCACCCAGCATGCCCAGCACCCCAGCATGCAAGCCACCCAGCATAGCATGCACAGCAGCCCGCCAGCATACCTGCGACAGGTCGTGCACCAAGCTGAGGCTGTCGAGCAGCCCGCGCTGCAGCTGAGGCGAGACCGGCGCTGCTGCGCCCCCCGAGTCGCCAGCACCGCCGCCGTTGCTGCAAGCAACGCGCCCCCCAACTGCAGCAGCAGCAGCCCCTGCCTTGGCCCCGCCTGGTGCAGCAGCTGCGGCTGCCGCTGCTGCACCTCTTTCTGTGGGGCCGCTGCCAGGGTGGTCGGCGCTGCTGGCGTCAGGGCCCTTGGTTGCGGCGGCATCCCCGGCTGCCGCCTCTGCCGCCGCGCTGGCACTGCCGCCAGCGGCGGCACTACTGCTGCTGCTGCTGCTGCTGCTGATGCTGAGTTTGGACACCTGGCGGATGACCCGCTGCACCAGGGATGGCTTGCAAGCGGGCGCAGGCTCGCCTTCAGAGCCGGGGAGCGGCGCCGGACTGCCGCCTGCCGCTGCTGCACTGCTGCTGCTGCTGCTGCTGTTGCCGTGGGGCGCACCTTTTGCGTGCTCAGCGTTGGCAGTGGGCGGCACTACCGCTGCTGCTGCGTCTCCTCCTGCCTGAGCGCTGCCTGCCTCCCCTCCCTGCTGTGCCTGGGGCGCTGCTGCCGGGCTGCTGCTGCCGGCCACATCTGAGACTGGCAGGCGGTAGGGCGAGTCGGGGCTCGCTGCACGCTTGCGGCGCAGCCTCCGCCGCTTGCCGTCCACATCGACCGCCGCCTCTGCACAGAACGCCCGTGCCGCCACCACATCAGCAGCTGCTGCCGCTGCGGCTGCAGAGGCCGCAGCGGCGGCCCCTGATGTGCGCCCCGCTGCTGCTGCTGCCGCGGGCGCCCTGCCCGCCCCGGCTGCTGTTTGCGCCGAGGATGTCGACAGCTGCACAGCCGGCTGCCCAGCTGCCGCTGCGGGGCCATCCGTGCTGCTGCTTGCGGTGCCAGTGCTGCCAGGTGCAGTGGCGCTGCCGCCGCTGGCGGATGGCTGAAGCGACAGCTGGAGCGCGATCATGGCTGACACTTCTCCGTCATACTTTGACCGCCACTCTGGGCCCAGTGCCAGTGAAAGCACGGGCAGCCAGTTGTGCGCAACAAAGGTATCCCAGCTGCCCGCAGCCTGCGGGCCGCGCGTGCACTCAGACTGCAGACATGGCATGGAGAAAGGCAGGGTGCAGCAGGCAAAAGTCAGCAGGGGTGGAGGGCCGGGGTTTGTTGGCACCAGCGGCGGCTACGGCAGCGGCGGCTGGCAGCCGTGGCGGCACCCCCAACCAAGAACAAGGCCAGTGAGCAATCACCAGCATTTGAGCCGCTGCCTCGCTGCTTGATGGTGGTCCATCCACCAATAGCTGCAGGCTGTTCAGAGCTTCGTCGGCCATACCGAGAGGTCAATGATGGGTGGGCCTGCAGGAAGGACCCCCCAACCCACAGTGCAAAGTTATTTCTGATAATATGCTCGCGAATGTCGTGACCCCCAGCTGCAGCCGCTGCGTCTTGCGGCTATGGCCGGTTGAACACCCCTCTCACAGCACTTAGGCAGGCTGCGCTGGTCCCAGCATCGCGTTTCAAGATGTGTTCTCATTGCTGCTGAGCCAGGAAAAGAAGAGGAGAGCGGCCTACCTCCCGGGAGCTCCCTCAAGCAGCCTCTGTTGGCAGCGCCTCACCTCCTGGCATTCAGCCGCAGGGCAGCTTCAGCAGTGCTCGAGCACAGCTGCGTGCCCAAAAGGCGGTCGCTTGGGCTGCAGGAAGGCCGCTAGTAGGAGGTCAAGTGTGCAGCAAAAGTCCGGAACTCTCTCTCACGCGTAACAAATCGTCTACAGGTACATTCACGCCACCAATCGGGCCAGGCCATGAGCTGGGTGCAGCGCTGCACCACATGCATGCTGCAGCCTGAGAGGCTCAGCAGCCGGCGGTGGAGCTGCGCTGGCGGCGGCACAGTTGTTCTTGACAATTCGCCATTCCTCAAGCTCCAGACGCCCACAATTGCATCCGTGATCAATCCATTTTATTACACTGCGCTAATGGGGTGTCGGCAGAGAGGCCACAGACACTTCTTTTTGTAACCCTGCTTTTGTGTCCTCTGCCTTGTCAGGCTCTCGATTTTGGAACAATCAATCATTTCAACCGGCCCGCAAATACCAGGGGTTCCTGAGTGCAGCAGCGGGAGCCTTCCGCGCGGTGATGAAGACTTTGCTGATAGACAACTATGATTCATACACTTACAACCTGTACCAGCTGATTGCCGATGTGAATGGAGGTGTGCGCCGCGGCGCCGCTGCGCGCCATGCACCTGCCGCCACTCCCGCCGCCGCCGCCGCACTGCTGCACGCCATGTTTGCACGTCGCACTGTGACAGCCCCACGTTGCGGCTGCAGAGTTGCCCACGGTGTTGCGCAATGATGAGGTGGACTGGCCCTCTTTGGAGCAGCGGCTGGCGGCGGGAGAGTTCCACAACGTAGTCATCTCCCCTGGGCCCGGCACGCCTGAACGCCCGGCCGACATCGGTGCGTGGGCTTGGGGACTGCGCCGCTGCATTGATGTGCTTGCAGGGTGGGCATGTCTGGGAGGGTGGAAGTAGAGGTGGTGGTGAGCAGCAGGAGCTCGGGCAGCGTGCGCAGCAGGGGACGCAGCAGGCGTAGCAGCTGCTGGGCGGCAGCTGGGCAGCAGCTGGCAGGCACAGCCAAGCCGCCGCCCGGTGCCATTTGCCCATGGGTGCCACCCACCTGCCCCCACACCGTTTCACAGGCGTCAGCCTGGAGCTGCTCCGCTCCCAGCTGCCCATCCCTGTGCTTGGAGTGTGCCTGGGCTTCCAAGCGCTGGCTCTGGCCCATGGCGGCACTGTGTGCCACGCACCCGAGCCCGTGCACGGCCGCCTGAGCGGGGTGCGGCACAGCGGGCACCCCCTGTTCCAGGGGATCCCCTCGGGAGCCGGCTATGCTGTGGTGCGGTACCACTCTCTGCTTGTGCAGGAAGCCAGCCTGCCGGCATGCCTGGAGCCCATCGCGTGGACGTGCGGCGAGCACCACGCTTTGCAGCTGGGCAGCACAGCAGCAGCGGGGGCGGCCGGAGCAGCAGCGGGGGCTGTGGGAGCAGGGCAGCCTGGCACCCAGGCGGCGGCAGAACTTGGAAGCAGCAGGAGCGGCGGCGACGGCGGCGGTGGCGGTGGCGAGTCCAATGGGTTGGCAGAGCGGCGGCGGGCGCAGCAGGGTGTGCAGGACGGCGGCGGCGCTCTGTTGATGGCGATGGCTCATCGCAGCCTGCCGCACTTTGGGGTGCAGTTCCACCCGGAAAGCGTGGCCACCGGGTACGGCCTGGCGCTGCTGCGCAACTTTGCGGCGCTGACGTGGAGCCACATGGGCCGCAGCGCGCCCCAGGCGCCGCCCTCGCTCATGGCCAAGCTGGCAGGTGGGTGGGGTGGGCAGGCAGGCTGGCAGGTTGGCAGGCTGGTCGGCTGGCAGGTGGGCAAGCTGTACGCAAGCTGGCAGGTGGCTTGGGCAAGGCAGTGCTCAGACTTGTGCTGATGTCTGCAGGGGCCAAGGCAGCTTCCGCCTTTTGTGATGCAGGAGGGGGCAGGGTAGTGCCAGGCAGGAGGCACTGTCTCATGGCATCGCCAGGGGAGGTGCTCCGGTGATGGGCTGCTTGTGCCTTGCCTGCCTGCCTGGGTGCTCTGCTGCTGCGGGGACCCCTGAGGCACATTCTCGAAAGCGCGACCAGAGCTCGTTGGCTTCAAACTCATTGCCTTGACACTGATGACCTTCAACCTCACTACTTCACTGATTGGCTCATGCCCGTGCTGCAGGCCCCCCGGGTGACAGCATGCCGCCCCGCCCCTGGGCGCAGCCCCAGGGCAACCTGCGCCTGCACTACCACGCCCTGCCCGGCCTGCTGGCCGCTGCCGGCGGCTCTGAGGTCCTCTTCTGGCACCTCTTTGGCGGCACCCGCAGCAGCAATGGCAGCGGTGAGATCGACAGCAGCAGCAGGAACAGCACAAATGGGCGGGGCAAGGGCAGCTGGGCAGGGGAGCCTGCAGCAGAAGCAGCAGCGGCAGCAGCGGCGGCGGCGGCGGCGGCGGCGGCGGACACGTGGTGGCTGGACACTGCCACTGTGGACCGAGGTCGCTTCTCCTTCATGGGCGGCCGAGGCGGACGGCTGTGGCGGCGCATCGAGTACCACCTGCCGCCGCTGCCAGCAGCAGCAGAAGGCGCAACAGGCGCAGCAGCAGAGGGCGCTACAGGCGCAGCAGCGTCAGGCGCAGCAGCAGAGGGTGCTACAGGCGCAGCTGCAGGAGGTGCAGCAGGCACAGCAGCAGGTGCAGGCGCAGCAGCAGGGGCAGGCACAGCAGCACGTGGAACAGCAGGTGCAGGCTGCGGTGGCGCAGCAGCAGGGGCAGCGGCAGCCGCAGGCACAGCAGGCGGCGGCGGTGCAGCGCGCCAGGGGGGCGTGCTGAGCCTTGTAGCAGCAGACGGGCAGCGAGAGGAGCTGCACACCGATTTCTTTGGCTGGCTGCAAGGCCTGCTGGACCGGCAGCGCTGCTGCGTGAGGTGAGCACAGCATGGGGCAGGGCAAGAGGCGGGTGGCTGTCGGCACGCCCTGATTCTGACCTGCTCACCGCTTCACAAACCACCGCTTCATACGTCAGTGTGTGCACCCAGGCTCCCCCTTCCAAGCCTCCAGCCCCCCTTGCTTATAACATGTGCAGCTGTCCGCCTGCTCCGGCCGCCGCCTTCAAAACAATGCAAGTCACGCATGTTCGTTCTTTGTGTACACTACCAAACAACCTTGTTTGTTTGGCGCCCAGGCTGCCACCATGGCTGATGCCCCCGGCCTGCCCCCCGGCCTGCCTCCTGTCTCTCCCTTCCCCTCCCTCCCTGCAGCTCCGAAGATGCCCAGGCTCTGCCCTTCAACTTTTGGGGAGGATTGGTGGGCTACCTAGGCTTCGAGCTGAAAGAGGAGTGTGGAGGAGGGCGGCGGCGCCCCCCTGGTACCGCCAGCGGCGGCATTGGCCCCGCTGCCGCTGCTGGGGCCTGCCCCTCCCCGGATGCCGCTTTCTTCCTGGCTGACCAACTGTTGGCGGTTGACCATCACACGGGTGGGTGGGTGGGTGGGTGAGGCAATACATGGTTGGTAGAACTGAGGGTGTTCAGTGGGTGAAACAATGCGTCGGCTGAGACGGCAGATGCAGGGGCACAGCAGGGGCACGTCAATGCTGGGGCAATGCCCCGCGTGCCTGACTCCCCCTCTGTCAAGTTGCTGCCGCCGCTGCACCCTGACACTTGCTGGCCGTGTTCTGTTGGCTGCCGCCGCTGTGCCTGCTGTGGCTGCAGACACCGTCTATGCACTGGCTCTGTACGAGATCGGCAGCGGCAGCAGCCAGCGGGAGGCGGTGCATTGGGTGGCACAGACAGCAGACCGCATTGGGGCGCTGGCGACGGCCCAGCAAGCGCCCAGCGCCTGCCAGCAGAATGGATGCGCAGCCGGCGCTGTGCACGGCACCGCGAAGCAGCCCCCTGCAACTGTGCAGCAGCAGCAGCAGCAGCAACACCAGCAGGGCAAGCAGCAGCAGCAGCAGATCGAGCCGCAGCCGCAGCCAGGCAAGACGCAGCCACAGCAGCAGCAGCCGCAGCAGCAGCAGCAGCAGGCGGGCAAGACGCAGCAGCAGCAGCAGCGGGCGGAGCCGTTCCGCCTGCGGGAGGGGCGCCGGCAGTACCTGCGTAACGTGGTGGCATGCATGCAGGCGCTACATGATGGCGAGTCTTACGAGGTGTGCCTCACAACCATGATGAGCCGGCGGGGAGCTCCAGACGCTGTACAGCTGTACCGCACCCTGCGCCGCGTCAACCCGGCGCCGTACGCAGGTGGGCTTTAGAGTTGTTTGGCTGGCATTTTCGGGTGTAGGGTGTAGGGCATAGTGTGCGGCTGCCACGCACTCTGCGAAGGCCTGTGCCGCTCTGCTTGCCGGCGTGCCATTGGGGTGCACACGTGGAAGCAAACATGTTGCAGCACCTGCCAGGAAACAACTTCGAAGCGCACATGCGAAGCCGGCCGCATCCCATGCAGCCGTCCGCCTCTGCAAGCCACCCCCGCAGGATCTTTTCTAGCCCCGCCACCCTCCCGCTGCATCTCTAGACCCTAATCTAGCCTTAGCCGGTACAGTCCCACCTCTCATGCCCTTGAAGGGGGGTCAACTCTAGACGAAACATCATCCTCATCATCATCCTCACAACCCTCGCCTCCCCTGCAGCCTGAAACCCTAATACCCTAAACCCCTATCCCTACTCACCCCTTTGCAGCCTGGATGCGCTTTGGCGCCGGCGACCTGCAGCTGTGCTGCTGCTCCCCGGAGCGCTTCCTGCAAGGCGGCCGTGGCGGCCAGCTGGAAGCCAAGCCCATCAAGGGAACCGCCCCACGCTTCCCAGCAGACCCACAGGCAGACGCACGCTCCGCCGCTGAGCTGGCAGGTGACTGGGCGGCTGGACAGATGCCTTGATAACAACAACGTATAGAGTGTTAGTGGGAGGGTGGTAAAAGTGGGTGCGGTGAGGGTGGGAGTATGGCTGCTGCTCTGCCGTGGGTGTCCAGCCCAAGGCTGGCGCGTAAGGGCGGGCTGTGGGCTGTCGTACGATCGGGATTTGATGATTGGCACCCAACAAGTTGGACACCCTGCAGCGTGCGACAAAGGATGTGCCGACAACTTGACAAGTATTGGCCTGCCGGACTTTTTGAAACCCATTGTCAACCAAGATTCGAGCAACTCAGCACTGATATCACTTGCCTCTCTCCATCGCCCGGTGTAGCCTCTGAGAAGGACCGACCGGAGAACCCAATGTTAGTCGATCTTCAAGTGCACCTTTTTCAAACTCTTCGCTTACCATGTTCCACATGCCCCACCTACAATTGTGCCTCCCACCTGCAGCCTCTGAGAAGGACCGAGCCGAGAACTTGATGATTGTCGACCTGCTGCGCAACGACCTGGGCCGCGTGTGCGCCCCCGGCAGCGTGCACGTCCCGCGCCTCATGCAGATCGAGAGCTACGCCACGGGTGAGGGCGGCATCGTGGTTGGGCTGGCTAATCAATCCATGGCCGTAGTGTGTCTGGAATGAAAACACCCACGAGTTTTGGTTCGGCTTTGGTTTTTGTTGGGAGGATGGGGGGAGGTTGAGCAGTGGGTGTGTACTTGAGAGCTTCCTTCCTTCCTTCTTTCCTGTTACACCGTGTGCGTCTCATCAGAGGCGACGGTTCCCGGTAGCTGCGCCACGGGTGGGCGGCTGTTAGCCGGCGTCATCTCCCCGCATGACATGTGGTCTGAGGTGTGGGCAGGGCGGCGGGTGTGCATGAAAGGTAGGGGTGTTGAATCGTCAAGTCATGCGGTGGGCGGACACGGGTGGGTGGGCTGACGTCGGGGTGAGTGAGTGAGTGTTATGCAGTGGTGGTGCACTCTGGCTGCTGACCGCCCTTCTACTCTATTTATTAGGTCACAACTGGGGTTAGTCCCCTGCGGCTGCAGGCTGCCGGCCGTCACGCAGCAGTGCCTCCTCGCCTCCCCGCCCCCCTGCCCCCCCTGCAGTGCACCAAATGGTCAGCACAGTGCGTGGCCTGCGCCGCCCGGAGGCCTCCATCGTGGACTGCCTGCGTGCCGCCTTCCCAGGGGGCAGCATGACGGGAGCTCCTAAGATTCGGTGAGGGGCCCTGCTCAGGGGTGAAGTGGTCTTTGTGTTCGGAAGAAATTGGCAGGGCGCCCCGATGGCGTGTGGCACTGCCGCGAGTGGCAGGGCATGCACGGGGAGCTGTTTCGGGGGCCTAGTTGGGCGGCTCGCGGAGCAGCCAACAGCTGCCCAGGGTTTGCCCGTACGCGCGCACCCCCCCCCGCAGCTTCCCAGGAATGCCTGCGACCCATGCCCTCCCTCCTCCAGGGGATGCCCAACAACGACCTCGTGCCTCTCTGCCTGCTTGCCCATGGGTTGTTCAGGCCTGGAGCTCTACACTAACTATTGCTTGCTGCCCTGCCCTGCCCTGTTCCGCAGGACCATGGAGATTATTGACCAGCTGGAGCAGGGGCCACGGGGGGTTTACTCAGGTAGGTGGGTATGCGGGTGGCAGAAATGTCCCGCCGTGCGTCAGGGGTGCAGCGTGGCTCCATTGGCTGGGCTTCTGGTCGGTGCAGCGCGTGCGGCACGCGCCTGTGCCCGCCCTCCACACGCGCCGGCTGGCCCCACTTTGCCCCGCCCTCTGCCTTACTCTTACGGACGTAGGATTTTGGGATGTGCGTGTGTTTGCTTTCCAACTGCAGGCTCCCTGGGTTATATCTCCTTTAACGACACATTCGACCTGAACATCGTGATCCGCACAGCTGTCATTGCCAATGACCGCATCAGCATCGGCGCTGGGGGCGCTATCGTGGTGCAGTCGGGTGCGTGGGTGGGTGGGTGATGGGTGTGTCGGGTTGTGGGCACTGGAGCCAAGGTGGCGCCAACTGGCGGGCGGGCCTGGTGTGTGGGCGCTGGGGGCAAGATGGCGCCAAGTGGCGGGCACATGCACGGGGGGGCACCGGGGGGCACATGCACGGCGGGCACCGGGGGGGAAGGGGGTCACTCCCTGGCGCATCTCGCTCCATTTTGCCACTTTGCCACTTTGCCAGTGTCATCATCCCGGCGCATCCTTCTCTATACCCCATAACCGGAAAATTCAAGGGCAAGTGCTGGTAGCAGGTGGTACATAGGCGTCCGACCTGGTCTGTCCAGTGCCCCCCCGCCTCCCTCCTTCACAAACCCCGGCCATCTCCATCCCCTCTTCCCCCCTCGCTCATGTCCTGGCCGTTCATTCCCACTCCCTCGTCCCCCCTCCCTCACGTCCTGGCCGTTCGTTCCCGCCCCTCTTCCTCCCTCCTTCCTCGATTAAGCAGAGCCTGAGGGCGAGTACGAGGAGATGAGGCTCAAGGCGCGGGCCCTGCTGCGGGCCATCGGCGAGTGCGACGGCGCAGGGGGCGCGCCCGCAGCGGTGGCAGAGGAGGATGACGAGAGCGGCGAGTAGGCAGGCCCGTGGGCTCTGCATGCCCTGCACTCACTGTGCCTACTCAGCCGCGCCACATATGCGGTAGCAGCTCTCGCTTCTGGCCTCCAGCGTCCTTGGAAGGTGACACCCCGCCAGCAGGTCTTGTTCGTATGGCTGCCCAGATGTGAGAACCCACACGCCCAGCAAAGCAGGCTTCCCTCACCCGAGCCAAGCGTCCCACCATCCTGTTGCATTGCACCAGCAGTTGTGATGTGCATCCCTTTCGCACTAACACCGCAGGGTCCCCTTTCTCTCCCCCACTGTGATCACTCCTGCTCCATATCAGCCCGCTGCATCGGTCCTGCCTTCTGTGCTTCCTCTGCTCCTGCTCCCCGCTTGCACACCTGGCGGTTCTTTGCTGTCCAGGAGCCCGTTTGCGCACTCTATTTACGGAAGTCAGACTGTAAGCCCTCAACAGCAAAGCTTAACCACGCGTAACCTGAACCTGAACACAAATGGGCCTCAACCACCTTGGGAGTTTTTGAGGCGTTGCATGACCCTGGAGTGCAGCTGGCATCTCACTCTTCACTTTCCGCTGTCTCTGAACTGCTTGTGTCCCCCGTGCACCAGCTTCCAGCCATCATGTGCCCAGGTACGATGGCGGGTGCTGTGGCCGGCGCTGCAGGACCCCTGTTTCATGTTTGATCATGATCAAACATGGTGCAAGAGGTACAGACATTCGGGAAACATTCGGGAATGGACAGAACCAAAGCAATGCAAGCAAAACATAAGCAAGCTCGTCTTGGGTCAGTATGGGCCGCCGGGCACCGCACTGACACCGTCTCAGGTGTGCCTGACAGGTGTGCCTCTACGGCTGCGCCGGGGAGGAGGGCTGGGGGGAAGCACTGCTGCCGCTGCTGGCAGCAGCGGCTGCCGCCTGCAGGCGCCGGCACTCGGGCCTATGCGCCTTCCAATGCGCACGGCTGCAGGCCGGGCTGCAGTACCGCACGGCCCGGCACCTGCACAGGAGAAAGCACCAGTGCAGGGGAGGAAGGGCTCTTCAGCTCGGCAACCTAGAAAGTGGGATGGGTGCATGCCGGCTGCTGCATGCTGGCTGGTTTTGGGGAAAGCAGACTAAACACCACTGGCCCAAGGGTTCTGGCTGGCAGTCTCTGATCAAGGGGCTGGCTGCTGGGTGCATTGATGGAAAGAGGACTGAGACTCCCAACTTGCCAACAATGCCGCGCACGCCCCACACCGCTCTTACCCGCTGCAGAAGCGCAGATGCTGGGTGTGGTTGCAGCCTACCGCTGCGCACACCCGGGTTGCAGCAGCCGTGTCCGTTGGCGGGGCGGCGGGTGCAGAGGCCGCAGTGGGTGCAGGTAGTGCCGCAGCCCCCGCAGAAGCTGCTGCCCCAGCCGCAGCGTGGCTTGGTAGCGCCATGCTGCGGGCTGTGTTGTCGGCCCCTGCTGCCGCATGGGCTTGCCCGGCGGCAGCCAATGCGGCAAGAGTCTCAGCTGCCACCTGTCTGACACACTCACTAGGGCCGCCGCGCTGCACCTGCTGCAGTAGCGGGACACCGCCCGCAGCTGCTGTGGCGGCGCAGCCCTCAGGGCTGTTGTTGGCAAGATTGAGCAGCGCCTCGAGAGCCTCCCAAAGCAGCTCCTCCCCAGTGCTGCTGCCCAGGCAGCGCACCAAGGCGGCCGCCCCGCCGGCGGCAGCAATTGCTGCGCTGCATTCTTCCCCACCATAGTCGGAGAGGCGTCTCAGCGCGGCGGCAGCCTTCTTTCGCACCCTCTCGCTGCTGCTGCGCTCGAGGAGCTGCACAAGCGCACTGGCCCCTCCTGCTGCCACGATGTCTGTGCTGCGCTCGGCACTGTCATACGCAAAGCCCCCCAGCACCGCAGCTACGTCCTCCCGCTCCGTCCCACTGCTGCTGTGCTGCAGGCGCCACACCAGCATGGGGATGGCCCCTGCGTCTGCGATGGCCCCCATGTGCATAGGGCTCCGAAAAGCCATGTGGAGCAGCGTGGCACTGCACGCATGCAGCAGGTCCTCCCTGCTACCCCGCTCCAGGCAGTGCACCAGCGCCTGGATGCCGCCGTTGGCCACCATTGCCGTTGCGCTGAGTTCGGGGGCGGCTTCCAAACAGCAGCACAGAAGAGAAGCGGCTGCTTTTTGCTCGTCCTCGCTGCTGCTCTGCTGCAGGCGGCGCGCGAGCAAAGGAGCAACGCCTGCAGCTGTGATGGCCGCCTTGTGGTCCGGGCTTGTGCTGGCCAACATGCACAGAGCCCATGTCACTCGCTCCAGCAGCTCCTGGATGCCGCCCCGCTCCAGGCAGCCGACCAGCGCAGCGATGCCGCCTGCCGCCACAATGGCTGCGCTGCGCTCGGCGCTGCCACGTGCAAGGATGGCCAGCGCCTCTGCCACAATCGCCTGGCTCTCGTCGATGCTGCTCCGCTGCAGGTGCCGCACCAACGAGGGAATAACGCCCGGTGCGGCTGCGATGTCTGCCAGCCACTCACAACGGTCCAGGGCTAGGGATGCCAGAGTCAGCAGTGCGTATTCCCGCAGCACAGCGTTGCCACCACGCTGCAGGCACTGAATTAGTGCCGGGACGCCGCCGGCAGCCACGATGACCTCTTCGCTGCCTGCTGACAGCTGGAACAGCAGTCTTGCTGCCACCGTCTGCTTCGCCTCGCTGCGCCCAGGCTGCAGGCGCTGCACCAGGGCGGCCAGGTTTCTGCTAGTAGCAGCCATCGGTCTGGCACGGAAGGGCGGGGCTTCCAGAAGCAGCCTGCATAGTGGGCGCAGCAGGAGTGAGCGGCACGGGCGGGAGGGGCGGGCGGGTTGTATCCTGCTGCGTAGGAACCTCTCGGCGCTACGCTACGCAGCCGCCGCCGCCCTCTGAAAGTGGGGCTCGCACCGCCCGAGCACTCACCGCGGTCGCCCGCGTCGGAAGAGGCCGAGGCGCCGGCCCTGCTCCGGGTCCAAGGTCCAAAGAGGATCCCGGTTGAGCGCAAGACGGTAGAGCGGTCGTGGGCCGATCAGGCGGCAGCCAGGGGACATGGGCCACCCAGCACAGCTCAGCGCCGACAGCACAGCGCCGGATGGCCAGCGGCGGCCAGCAGTGTTGCAAATTGACACACATTGTCCTGCATCATCAGGAGACCAAACTTTGAGCGAGCGCAACTTCTCACAGGCACATATGAAACACAGCAAACCAGCTGACTGGTCGTGTGGGAATCTACGAGGTGAAGGGGGCGGCTTCTGACCCCTGCACGCTCCTCTGTAGCCTGCCGGCAACCACATTGAACTGTAAGTACCAGCTGGTGAGATACGTCCAGGTTTGTCCTTTGACGTTGGTGCGCCCAGATGCCGGGAGGCCGCTGCCCATGCATGCTGCGGCTGCCCGATCGGCCCACGACCGCCTCACCCTCTTGCGCTCATTGACACGGGTGTGTGAATATTGTTGGTCCATTGACATGTTGACATCACACAAGCCACACACCGCCCAAGAGCAGAGCTGTCATCAGCTGCCTGCCTGCCCGGCCCGCTCTGGTCTGCGCGCATGCCCTCAAAACTTTCCGCTGTCCTCGCTGTTTGTGTAGTCCGAAACGTAATAGCCATCCCCTTGCCCCGCTGCTGCTGCCGCCCCCGCCGGGGGGGCGCCCAGCGCCGGCGCCGGCGCAGCCTGCTCTTCGATGCCGCTGCCCTCTCCCTCTGAATGCTCGCTGCTAGAGCTGGCAACGTGCGGCAGCCCCACTGGAAGGAGGTCTGCTCCGCTGGCAGAGCGCTGGCTCTGGCGCGCCCGGTAGGCTGCCAGGATGTCTGACGCTGTGCGGCTGATAGGCTTGGAGGCGTCTGCTTGTGCTGCTGATGCTGGTCCCGACCCTGAAACCTGGTGCTGCAGCGGCGGCGGTTGCTGGGGCAGCGACTGCTGCTGCCACAGGCCGCTGCCCAGCCCAATGTTGGACAGTGCTGGCATGAGCGGGGCAGAGGGCAGGAGGGAGGTCTGCAGCTGCTGCTGCTGCTGCTGTGGGGCAGAGGGCTGAGCAAGGGATGCCAGCCTGAGGGGCTGCTCCTGGCGCTGCTGCCCCTGCTGTTGGGCGGTTCCCTGCTGGCTGCCATACGACCCCCTACGGTCTGCACGTTCCACCGGTGCCGCTGCTGGCACCAGTGGCATTCGAGCTGCAGGCGACTGCTCAGCCGAGCTGCTCTCATCCTCATCTGCCACCCCCGCTGCCACCGACCGCTGCCGCCCCTGCACCAGCGTCCCCAGCACCTGCTGCAGCCCCGCTGCCGCTGCCGAGCGGTTCGCGAGCGCGCGCTGCTGCAGCTGCTCCGCTTCCCGCCTGAGGCCCTCCTCCACCTGCCGTGCAGCAGCCACGCGCGCTTCGGCGCCCTGCTGCCAGCGCTCTGCATCCCGGCTGGCAGCCTGCAGCGCCGCTGCCAGGGGACCCTCCACACCCGCTGCAGCCAGAGCCGCCTGCTGCTGCAAGTCCCCGACCTCTCGGGCAGCTGCCGCCAGCGCCAGCCTCAGCTCCTCTGCATGCTGCAGCGCACGGTCTTGGGCCTTGGCACTCTGCAGGCGAATGGTGCAGACCAATAGCAAGGGCTGGTGGGCAGGCACGATGCAGGGTGCAGAGTCGATTGCGGGCACCACGGCAGCACCGCTGTTGACATCAGCATGAGAGCTCTGAGCTGGGCCAACAAGGCAAAGGCCAGCGTGGCCGTCAGCCTGCCTGCCCCTCCCCCACCCAAGCTGCCCTCACACCCCACACCCTGCAACTCTGCACACCCCTCCGCACCTTGCCCACCAGCTTCTCTGCCTCGGCTGCGCTCCCCCGCCACAGCCGCTCCCGCTCCCGCCCCGCCTCCACCTCGCCCTGCAGCTGCTCCACACGCTGCATGAGGCGCCGCACCGCCTGATGCAGGCGGGCCGAGTCAGACGGAGACAGCCCAGGGGCCGCTGTCGCCGCCGCCACAGCTGCTGACAGGCGCTCCCTGTCCCCACGCAAGGTCTGCAGCTCCAGCTGCAGCCCAGCCTGTTCTGCCTGTCGTGCAGCCTGCGAGCTGGACAGCTGCTGCCGAAGAGCGCCCTGCTCCTCCAGCGCCGCTGCCAGCTGGCGCTGCAGCGCAGCCACACGGCCCACCTCGCCCTCGGCAGCCGCCTGTGCCCGCTGAGCTTCCCCCCGCGCTGACTCCATATCAGCCAGCCGCGCCGCCAGCCGCCGCTCCCCCTCCTCCCTGCCAGCCTCAGCGGCGCGCTGAGCTGCCGCCGCCGCTTCTGCCTGAGTCCTGGCAGTCGCCTCGCGAGCCGCCAGCCTGGCTTCACTGTCTGCTTTCCAAGACTGCAGCCGCTCCTCGTCGGCCCGCATGCGCCGTAGGTGGTCCTCACGCATCTGGTCATGCTCCCGGTGCAGCCGGCGGCCTCGGTCCTGCAGCTCCTCCTCCTGCCGCGGAAAATAAGTGGGGAGGTATCAAGAGGGTGTCCAGGAGAAGTGAAACAGAACATCCTCAGCATTCTGCGGCATGCTCCTGCCATTTCTTGATAGATGTTTCTTGAAGCAAAAGTCTGATAGAATCCCCCCCCACGCTGTCCCATGAGACCGTTGCTGGCTCCATGTGGACTGGGAATGTAATGCTTGTTTGCAAAGAAGCTTCTTCTCCTAGCCCAGCCAGCCTCCAGAAACACCAGCACCCAGCACCCGCCAACCTGCTTGTTCAGCTGCGCCAGCCGCTCCTGATGCGCCGCCGCGAGCGCTGCACGCTCCGCTGCCAGCGTTGCCGCATGCTTCCCCGCCTCCGCCTCCCGCACCGCCGCCAGCTCCCCCTCCCTCAGCGCTGCCAGCCGCTCGGTGAGTTGAGCAGCACAGCGTGCATCACATTCCCGCTGGTATGCCGCCAACCGCTCTTCAAGGCTTGCTGCAGCTGCTGACTCCAAGGTCCCCGATTTGCGCTGGTACTCCTCCTCTATAGCCGCCAGCCTGGCCGTCAGCTGTTGTGACGACAGCTGGCCTCCGCCGCCGCCGCACCAGCCCCCACCCTCGTCAAAGGTTTGGCAGGCAGCAGTGCGGGCGCTGACGCGGCCACCCAGCACGCCCAGCGTGGCCACCATGCGTTCTGCCAGGCTGGCAGGCACAGAACCTGTCGAGGCGCTGCAGTCTGCGGCTGCCGCGCCAGCACCCACCTCGCCCCAGCTGCCCCCGCTGCCCCTGCTGCTGCCCTCCTCGCTGCCCCCGCTGGTCAGCAGTGCATGCACCTTGGACTCTGGCAGCACGCCCACCAGGCGCAGCAGATCGCCGCGTGACAGCCGCGGCAGCGTGCCGCTCCCCGTCTCAGAGAGGAAGACGGACAGGGTGTAGGTGTAGCGCTGTGAGAGCAGGAACTCTGAGACCAGGGAGTTGAGGATGTGTTGGTGCAGGGAAGGGCTGCGGGGCGGGGCAGGCAGCGCCGGGCGCCAAGGCGTGGCGCCGCCACTGCCGACATGGGTGCTGCCAGAAGCAGGGCCTTTAAGATCTGCGTACAGGCGTGCCCGCAAGTGCGCCTGCACGATGCAAAGGTGGGCAAGGGGACGACAGGTGGGTGCTAGGCACGCAACTTTATGTGGCTTGCGAGAGTTGCGAAGCAAACAAGGCGTGCGCAGTCGAATGGACTGACCTTGACAGAGTTGATCACGTCGCTGGACAGGATGTGTCGAACAACATGCTCTCGCAGCTGCTGCTCAACAGCGGTGGCATTCTCCTTGCCGGCGGCGCCGCCAGGCGGCCCTTTGCCGCCAGCAGCCGTGGCCTCGACCAGAGCAGCGGCGCCTTCCATACGCAGCCGCTCCGCTTCCCGCGCGTTTTGCCGGGCCGGGCTGCGCCCCTGAAGGGAGGCGAGCCGGCTTCCGACAGCCGGAGACCGCCTTGGTTGACTGCTTTGATATGCAGCTGCGCGTCTCCCAGACTCTCAGGATGCACAATTGCGACCGCTTGCACAAAGCCTTGGAACCCAGGCGGGACGGAGCGCAGCAGGAGCGCCCTGCTGAGCAGTGCAGCCGAGCGAACTGGATCGATCGCTCTTAAAGGAGGTAATGTAGGCCGTAACGTGGCCGCATGTTCGGGTCAGCATGCCTGCCGCTCGGCGCCTGCGCCCTGCACCACCGCCGCGGCGCGCGCCGCTGCTCCAGAGGTCAGCCATGTGGCCGCCCGCTCGGCATGTGGCAACCAGAGCGCTGTGTTGTTCCTCCTTCGGCTGGCTGCAACGACAAAACACTACATAAATCGAATTACCTCCCAGCGTGCACCATTATTTACAACTCATGTCAACACATTGCAATAGCAGGTGGCAGACAGCAGGCAGTGCAACGGCGGAGGCCCAGCGAATGCAACACCCACCCAGCCCTTCTTAACTGCCCACGCTTGAATAAGCCAACCGACATGAATAAGCCAGTCCTGCAAGTCTCCAGCTGCGGGGATCGGTCGCCAAAGTGATAGCAAAGCAGCTGCGACTGCGCCGCCTGAAAACCGCCTCGCGCCCAAGGCGGAAGCCCACCTCGTGCCCTCGTGTCGCCCGTCCAACTTGCTTGCGGGGAGGGCCGACTACAGAAGCAGCTGCGCCTGTCTGGTACGGGCGCTCAAGAAGATGAGAGACATGCAGAGAGTGCAGGCTCCAAGTGGGAGGGCGCAGTCAGGTGGCATATACAGGGGGAGGTCTGAAATACAGGGCATGCTTCGCTCAGAGGAGGGTTCTCGGTGAAGGGCGGATGATACAGAGAGGAGGCGCTGAAGATGCAGGAAGCAACGGGTTGATGAAAGCAGGAGCGGTTATAGGAAGGAATGGGGTGATTCAGAAGCAACTCGGAAAATAGCAGCCAGGCAAGCCTCTTCTCGCTACGCTCACTCGGCTGCGGGGGGCGCGTCTGCCGTTGCTGCCTCCCCTGCGCCGCCACCTGCCAAGCTGCTGGCAGCCAGCACGGCCGCCGCAGACACGGACGCTGGCGCCGGCGCCTCCACCGCACCCGCATCTGGCGCCTCTGCCCCCGTCACCTCGGGAAGTGCGTGAGAGCCGCCCGGGCCGCTGCTGCCTGGTACCTCTGTGCTGCTGCTGCCGCCGCCTGCTAGCAGGCTCTTGATCTGCACCTGCGTCATCGTCTCCTGCTGAAGCAGCGCCTGCGCCAACAGGTGCAGCTCGCCCTCCCTCTCCCGCAGCAGGCTGCAGGGCGGGCGAGGAGGCAGGGGGTGTTGAGCCAGCAGTGACAGGCGGCATGCTGACGGCTGCTCCAACAGCGGTCCGAGCTCGGGCGCCCTCCCCTGGCGCGCAGCATGGCCCCACCCATATGCTGTATTGGGTAGCCCTCCCGCCCTTGCCTGCTCCACCCTCGAACCCAACCAAGACGACAGGGGGCCAGAGCGCTTGTTCTGTGAGTGTTGTCTGATTCGTGGCATGCACCCAACCCACCCGTTGACCCAGAAACTCACTTGACCACGCGGGCGTAGGCGTTCTTCAGTGTTGCCTGGATCTCGTCGTCCACAACCTGCCGCGTGGCCGGGCTCTGCTCCTGGCCCACCGCCACTGCAAGACGGATATGGGCGACAGGCGCAGCGGTGGTAGGGTGAGCGGCGCTGGGTGTACTTTTGTCGCAGATCTCGATGTGGATGAACGGATATAAGCAAAGGAGAGCACAGCAGTGCGGGCAGCGGCAGCACAAACCAGATCGGAGAGTGGCACATCATGCACAAGGGCAGTGGATGTGGTTGCGCCTGCCACAGCCCACACCACCAGCCCTACAATGCAACTTCAATACAACCAGCCACCATGACTCGAGCGAGGGAGAGAGCATTGGTCCAAACGTGGTAGAAAGCGCAGGTGGGTTTAGGGTTTAAGGTTTGGGGTTTCGGGATTATAACAAGACTGGCTGGCATATACTAAGCGCAGGGCGGTTACTCACCCGGTCCAATGCGCTCGCTCATGCCGCAATCCACCACCATGTGGCGGGCCAGGCGGGTGGCCTGCTTCAGATCCGAGGTGGCCCCAGTGGTGACGTGGTCCTCGCCTGCCAGGGGAATCCAGTGGGGGCATGCGTCAGGGTGGCTAGACGAGCATGGACGCAATATCACAGTTCCAAGTGGTCAAAGTCCCTGAAGAAGACCACGAGACCACCCCATAGGAGCGGAGAGCCAAGGCGAGCACTCCTGGGCCAGGCTGGCTCTCCTCTGCCAGACGACGGCGCCCTCTGCGCCCCAGTGCCTCCCCCACCCTTCCATCGCCTCGTTCTTCTACCCGGGCCTGTTCCTTCCCTGCACCCCCAAACGCACCAAAAATGAGCTCCTCCGCCGCCTTGCCGCCCATGCAGACGTCGATGGAAGCCAGCAGCTGCTGGCGGGTGATGGAATACTCGTCCTTGTCAGGAACCTGGGAGACCATGCCCAGCGCGTGCCCTCGCGGCACAATGGTGGCCTGCCGGGGGGATGCATTGGCGAGGGCAGGGGAGGGAAGGCAGGGGAGGAGCGTAGCGAATGTGAGGGAGGAAAGGAGGAAGAAGGGAAGGAATGGAAGGCGAGACAGACAGCGGGAGGGGGCCACGCTCTGACGTGAATCCGGCGTCACACCAAGCACACCACGATTCGCAGGAACGGGGCAGCGCTGCACCTTCCCCAAAGCCAGAAGTGCTGCCCTTCACACAGCTGGCAGCCAAGCAGGCCCTCACACCTTGTGTATGGGCTTGGCCCCAGCAGTGTACAGGGCCACCAGGGCGTGCCCGCTCTCGTGGTATGACGTCAGGCGCCGTGCCTCGTCACTCTGCAGAGCAAACAGTAATACAGCCCGAGAACAGTAATACAGCCCGAGGGCGTGGGGTTGAAGAAACTGGAAAGGAAAAGAAGACAGAGGCACCAGCCAACAAGTACAGCAAGGGCCAGGGGCGGGCTGGGCGGGTGCGCGGGACAGGTGGGTAAGGGGTGCCACGCTAAGAAGGTGCTACAAACGCAAGGCGGGCTGGGCTACACATTTGTGTGCACCCTCTTCTAAGGTGGCCAGTGCCACCGAACCCTCCCTGCCACACACCTCTGCTCTGCCGTGGCCATACCTTTGCAATTCAACTGCACATGCTGCCTGTCCCTTCTGTGCTCTGCTGTTGCTTCTCTCTCCTACTCGTCTGCCGTGCTACTCGTGTGCACCCCTCTCCGTCCCTACCTGTGTGATGACGCGAGGCGTGCCCATCAAAATCTTGTCCCGCGCCTCATCCAACAGCTGCGCGCAAAGAAGAGGGGGCAATGCTTGATGGGGTCTTAGGAGTGCACACGTGCTGGAAAAACCAACCCAGCAGCAACATACCTCCTGAACGCTCAGCAACCGGCACAAACACAGCAGCCGCATGCACAACCACCACCCCCTGAGCGTCACAAAAACACATGTGTTGGTCAACAGAAGGACAACAATTGCACTAGAGCCAAGTCACCTGGGCGTTGATTGAGTCGGCATCGTGGCGGGCTGCCAGCAGGGCGGCCTCGTTCACAAGGTTGGCCAGCTCAGCACCGCTGAAGCCAGGGGTGCGCCGCGCTACCATGTCTGCAGGTTTGTAGCAACACACACACGGGGGAGAGGAGGGAAGGATTAATTCACAAGGTTAAGGCAGCTCGGCGCAGCTTCGCCGGCTGAGCATAGCTGAGAGGCAGAGGTCCGCCACGTGTACATGCCTGCATGTGTGCGATGAGTGGTCCCTCAACGCAATGAAGGCGCTGTTGCGGGGCTCAGTACCAGAGTCTGCAGTGCAGCGCAGCCCGCCCTGCCATTGCCTTGTCCCCCCTGCCCCCTTCCTACTGCCGTTTCCCTTCCTGCCCCGCCCACCGATGTCCACATCCGCCGACACAGGCTTGCCGGAGAGGTAGAGCTCCAAGATCTGCTCCCGCCCCTTCACATCCGGCAGCGTGACAGCAACCTGCAGGGCGGCAGCGGGGGAATAGAGGTCAGAGGGCTGCACCCTGGCAGGGCACTTGCAGCTCAGGAGGATACCATGACTGAGCTGTCACGCGCCAAAATCCACCCAGCCAGCTACACCTGCCAATGCCAGCTCACCAATCAAAGGTGAGGGCGGGGCCCAGCAGTTCTTGCAAGACTGCTTCTGAGCATGACCACCCCAGGAAGCAAACAGCTGTGGTGTGTTGGGTGCGTCTCGGCCCACGGCCCTCAAGTGGCACACCCACACGTACCTGCCGGTCAAAGCGTCCGGGGCGGGTGAGCGCAGAGTCCAGCAGCTCCGGCAGGTTTGTTGCCGCCATGACCACCACCCCAGAGTTCTCCTCAAACCCGTCCATGTCTGTCAGCAGCTGGTTGAGCGTCTTGCGGGAGCCGCCAGAAGACTCCCAGTTGGTGCGCTTCCCGCCTGCGCAGAGAGGCACAGAAGCGGGGAACACGTGAATCCCTGCACAGGCAGCTGCGGGTACTGCAGCGCGCTGCCCACACCAGCCGCAGACCCAGAAGTGAGGGCAACAGATGGATGCCTGCACAGACAGATAGGTGGAGACGATGCAGGGCGCTGTCCACATCCTTGTCATTGCATGCCCCGCCGCGCCGATGTGCGCCTCCAGCTCAGCGCCGCCAGCTCAGCTCACCCATGGCGTCGATTTCGTCGATGAAGATGATGCAGGGCGCCTTGCGCTTGGCGGCGGCAAACAGGGAGCGCACGCGGCGCGAGCCCACCCCCACAAACATTTCGTCAAACTCGCTGCCAGCCCTGCAGCGCGCCGAGCAGGGTAGAAACAGGGGGAGGGATTGGTCAGTTCTGGCCAGAAGATCGTTTAGCTCACACACACCTCGGCGATCTTGCTGCCAGCCCTCCAGCACACCAAACCGGGCGAGGACAAAAAAATCACAGTGTTTACTTGTTTGGCGGGGGGAGTTGTGTTGCACACAAACATACAGTCAAAGGCGCCGCCAGCCCTGTGGCGCTGGGTGAGACACAGGCGGCATGTTGAAACCTTTTAGGTTCAAAAAATCGAGGAGCACAGGAAAGGCAGTGTGCCCTGCCCTCGCTGCTCCACCGTTCCAACCCGACTCAGCCACAACGCCCCCCTCTCTTCTCCCCCTTGCCCCGCTCACTTGTAGAAGAAGGGGACGCCCGCCTCGCCCGCCACCGCGCGTGCCAGCAGCGTCTTGCCTGTCCCTGCAGGCGGCAGCAGCACACGCGCAGCACACGTGTATAGGCACATGAGCAACGGCCAGAACGCCCGGCTGCAGGAGCCCCAACCAAACGGAACAGCCAGGGTGCTCAATCCGCTTGAACTCAGCAAATGCTTTCGACCCGACACATCAACCGGCAGCTGTGCAAGTCCTGTGCGCGAAATGCTCTGCTGCCACTCCTTTCACACGCCACTTCCTCCTGCGGGCCTCCTTTCTGTGCTCTGCCACAGCCGGCCACCCGGCTCACCCGGCGGTCCCGTCAGCAGCACTCCCTTGGGAAGCTTGCCACCCAGCCGCGTGAACTTCTCAGGCCGCTTCAGGTAGTCCACAATCTCCTGCAAGCAGTACAGGTGCAACACAGGTGGCACACAGGCAGTACAGCTGAAACCGTAGCGGCGCCTGGGGACCTCTGGAGCGCTGCAAGCACTCACAATGTCCCCCAGTGCATCTGGTGCAGAGGCAGTGCATGGTGGCACGCATGCAGTGAAACAGTCGAGAAGACGCCTGAGTTCCTCACCGAACAGGCACCGTGCCTGCCCTCGCCCTCGCCCCAAAAGCCCCTACACGTGTGCACAGCCTGCACACGTCCCCGCCACGCTGTGCCTGCTCCTCACCGACAGCTCTCCAATGGCCTCGTCACACCCCTTGACATCCCCAAACTTCTTCACGCTCTTCTCAGGCAGGTTGTCCTGCGGGCGGGGCGGGCGCAGCGGTGGCGAGCACAGGGGGTGGGGTAGGAGACCGGGGGGCAATAAAAAACACAGCGGCGAGCTGGACGGCACGCCGCGGCTCCTTGCACCAGCACCCAGCAGCAGTCCTTCACACATCTAAACAAAACCCTCCTCTGCCTCGGCCCAGGTGCTGACCGATGCCAATGCACTGATCCCCACTAGATTTGCGCCGTCCAACCCACCATGCCAGACTCACGTCCGCAGGGACCACTGTTCCCTTTGGCACGGTTGTTACCCCTTGGCACACCGCAACACAGCACAGCGCAGCACGGTGCACCACAGCACAGCACAGTACACCGCACAACGGCACCGCACGGCAACTGGCACCCACATAGTTGTACTCCTTGGCACAGCACAGCACAGCACGGCACAGCAGCTTGCACCCACCTTGTTGTATTCCTTGGCGGCAAACATGCCTCCGCTCCCGGCACCCGTGCTGGCCGCCACGCCGCCGCCCTGCCCCAGGCCCGGCTGCAGGCTGCCTGCCGCGCCGCCGCCCTGGAACCGCCGGAAGGCGGCCTGGCCGGCAGACATGACGTAGAAGAAAGCCATCATGCCCAGGCAAGTCCAGAGGAAGCTGTTGAGGGCATTCAGGAAGCCGCCGCCCTTTTCCTGCAGCAGGAAATGGAAACATGTTGAAGGGGTGGCGCACGGAACAGGGGCAGCGGTGGGGCACACATGTCTGGCAGCCGGCAACCGGCGAATTCTGGCCCATGCACGCCACAGCAGGGGCCAGCATCTCACAACTTACGCCCCTCAGCCCACTCGCCAGCCCTACAGCCACGCCCCACCTGTGCCTGCACAATGACGTGCAGCGGGCGGGCGACCGTGGCCCCCGGCGCCGCCGTAGGTGCTTCGCCCGCCGCCACCGCTTGCAGCTCCGCCAGCAGCTGCGGCAGGCTGCGGTGGCTCTGCCCTTCTCCCGGGGCCGCATCGCTGCCGTCCCCGTACTGGCTGAGACGCCCCGTCTGCACCAGTGCGGCAATGTACTCGCGCACAACCGCAGCGTTGACCGCAAACTTGCCGCCCGCCACCTCGCCGGCATCCCCGCTCAGGCAGTGCTTCTCCACAAACTGCGGGAGGGTGTGAGAGGCAGGGGCAAGATTGATCGGTGGTTTGATGATGTGAAATCAGACACTGATGATGGACATCAGGTGGCAGCAGGGCAGGGTGTCATCCAGAAGGGTGTGGCAGCACAGAAGCAGGCAAACACAGCTGGACGACAGCTGCCTGCACCAGCAGCCCCTGCTGCCAGCCCCCGTTATCACACCCAGCACCCAGGCAGCAGCCAAGCCCACGGCGTCCAGCACCCACCTCCACCGTGGCCTTGGGGTGGTGCTTGTTCAGCACACGCAGGGAGGCGGCCAGGCGCTCAGGGTCCAGGGGAGCAATTTTGTTGGTCTTCTCCAGCAGTGTCACCACTTCTGCCGCCCGAACGGCCAGCAGGCCGCAGCGGTTGAGCACCCATCCCAACGGCTCCACCAGCAGCAGGCGCAGCAGCACCCGCAGGGTGTCTGCGAGCACTCGGAAGAATGTGGCCAGGGCGGCTGCCGCGCCCGGGGCGCCGCCCTCCCCTGCAAGCACCTCGGCGGCAGCGGCCTCCGCTGATGCCGCGCCAGATGTGCCGGCGACGCTGCCTGCTGCCGCGCCAGACGTGCTTGCTGCCGCGCCAGACGTGCCTGCTGCCGGGCTCTGCTCGACGGGCGTTGTGACGACATCCGCACTGCTGCTGCTTGCAAGGGGCACGGTGTCGCTGTGCTCCGCCTGCTCTGCTGCTGCTGCTGCCGCTGCGGGCTGCGGCTCCTCCTCAGGTGCTCCGCCCGCCTCTGCGGTGCGGGCCACGCTGCGGTTTGCCAGAGGTAGCAAGCGGCAGCGCCCCTGCTGACCGTCAAGGTGGTGAGGGCAGCCACGTTGCAGCCGAACGGCGCGCGGCAGCGCCGCCCGAGCTCCCGCCGCCACCGCCAGCGGCGCCGGCAGGCGCAGCACAGCCATGTTGCGTTGCGTCTGCCACCAAAGCGGGCCACACCTGCAAGGAGGTTCCGCAGGAACATGCATTTGGTGAGCCCAGAGGGGCAGGGGACGCCACCGGGAGGTCCTAGAGAGCCCAGCGCCCAGCCCGGCCATCTCCTGCTGTCAGCTTGGACTCAGCAACAACACCGAGCAATGCGAGGCTCGCCACGCGGCCCGCCGCACCTACTGGTCAGGCCCTGTCCCGGCAAACTCGACACACGGGCAAGTGCGCGTGCGCGGGCGCCTGTGTGTCTTGAATGGTGTGGCTTCAACGCAGAGACGTGGATGGCTGCAAATTGCGAAAATTAAATCCTGAGCTTAGCACGAGCAAAGCAGCAGCGGAGCACCGGTGCTGCAGGTTCGATTTCGTTGCTGTCCCGAACGGATTTGATTGATCACTAGCTGGCAGATAGCAGCCGCAAGACAGGGCAAGACTGTGTCCAACTGTTGCCCAGCCTCCTGCGGTTGGTTTCCCGCCGCGCAATGGATGTTGTAGGGTGCTGATTGGCGGCAAGGTGCGACAGCAGCGGCCTAGCGGCAGCCGGCAAGCGTCCAGGTGAACTCAAACCCTCGCGCCTCTCTCCCTCCCTGCCCAGCACTCCACACGCGCTGACAGTCGCTCATGGCGAGCAACGGAGCGAGTGGGCCGGCGGGGGCGCCCCCGGGGGTGCCCGCCCACTTGCAGCGGCCAGAGGTGCGGGCGGCGCTGGAGGCCACACGCGCCAAGTTTGCGCTGCAGCAGCAGCAGCAGCAGCAGCAGGCCAATGGCGGCAGCGCGCCTGCGCAACACGCACAGCAGCAGCAGCAGCCCCACCAGCAGCAGCGGCAACAGCAGCAGCCAGCGGCAGGCGGAGCAGCGGCTGGCAACAGGCGGGCGTCGGCGCCCACGGCGCCCGTCGCACGCTCCAACCCAATTTTTGGGGAGGAGGCGGTGCTGTCTCCCAACAAGAAGGTGGATCCAGAGTACATTCCCACTTTGGCAGACTCCATCCGAGCACCCACGTTTGACGCGCTGGCCCCCGACTCGGGCCTACCGCCCGTGGGGGACCTCTTCTCGGCCATCCCGCCCCTGCCCAAATACATGGAGGGCGGCTGCCCTGGCGCGCCAACGCTGCCGGGCTGGGACTCGCAGCGGCCCTTCCTCACTGGACGCTTCCTGTATGATGCGGCAGCGGAGCGGGCACGCGGCGATGGCGCAGACGGCTCCAGCAAGGGCGGCAGGGGTGCCGCTGGCCGGCCAGGTGCTGGGGCGGTGCTGGAGAGCTACCCAGCGCATGTGCAGGAGTCGCTACGTGAGTTGCTGGGTGCTGCTGCATGGCAGGTCGTACCTGCAAGGTGTGGCAGCACGGCACCGCCTTGGCTGCGCTTTTGACTCGCAGTGCTGCTAGCCAAGCATGCGCGACACCCTGGGCCGCCTTGCCTGCCTGCCTCCCGCCTGGCCACCTGCTGCGTCTGTCCTGATCTCGGGCCCAGGATGCTGCATCTCGTTGCCTGCCTCCCTGCCTCCCTGCCTCCCTGGCTGCCTGCCCGTCGTCCGTCCCCACCTGCCACATCGCGCACCCACAACTCAGCCCTGTTGCACCGCTGCAGTGGTTGACGACCTGCTGTACGCTTTCTTGGGGCTCAGCGGTACGTATGTGTGTGCCAAGCCGGTGGACGCCCCCGGCGGGCGGCGCCTGGGCTACGAGGTGGTGCCACGGGGGCAGCTGGAGCCGGCGCTTCACGAGATGGCGGCGCGCATGCTGCCTATCTGGTGGGTGCTGGGTGCTGGGCTCGAATTGGCACTTGGCAGTAGGGGCTGCTGCCGTAAGCTGCCCTGCATGCTGGTGTCAGCACACAGGGCGCAGCCCTCCAGCATGCAGGGCGGAGCCCAAGCGAGTGGCTTGCTGGGACGCGTGACTGCTGCTGCCTGCATGACATGGTCACGCTGTGCCTGCTGTGTGTCAGTTGCGTGCTGCCTGCGCCCCCTTGCAGCGAGTATGTGGTGACGATCCAGCGTTTTGTGGAGACCCGGCGCGCGTACGAGTGGGGGCTGGTGTGCCAGGCGCTGGCTGGCGCGATGCGGCACGTGCTGCAGGTGGGACACGGGGAGCGTGCAAGGGGCTGCACTGCTGTCGTGCTGCCTCTCAACCTCTGATGCGCATGTTGGGCAGCAGTGGTTAGGCACTGCCCCCATGTGTTGTGCACTGCCCTCATGTCGTGATGCAGCACCAGTGCTGCCCTGCCTGCCAGGCACGCACCTGCCTGCCCTGCCTTGCCTTCTCAGTCACTCCATGTGCTGCGCTGTGCTGTGCTGTGGGTGCTGCCCTGCTTCAGGATTGGGAGCTGATGGTGGCCCAGCTGGAGCACCAGCTGCGCAGCGGCAAGCTCACGCTGCAGGCGCTATGGTACTACGTGCAGCCGCCGCTGTCGGGTGCGCGCTTGCTTTGCTTCTTGAGGGGGGCTGTCGGGTTTCTGCAAACACAGTGCGACACAGACCGCTGGACAGTGGGGGCTGCCAGGGCTGGAAGCAGCAGAATTGTGCACTCCACAGGTGGGCTGGCTGGGCTGGAGTGCCGCTGGTATCGCCACTGTGGCCACGGCCGGGTGGCTGCAGCAGCAGAGTCGCTGGCCTGCTGGCAGGGGGTGGGCTGCAATTGGTCAGGGGAGTGCCTCCAGCATTGTGCGCCTGCGCAGCTGAGCTGGCATGCTGAGGTGGCAGCGCGCCCCTGCGACCGACCGCCTTGGCCCCCCCCCCCGCTCCGCCCTGCAGCTCTCAAGCTGGTGGCCTGCCTGGCAGCAGACGCGTCCAACAAGCGGCTGCGGGGCGCAGCCCTGCTGGACGCGCTGCACGCACGCTGCGCTGCCTGCATGGGCGACGCGGCGGCGCACCGCCTCGCGCTGCGCCTGCTGCGGGCGGCCGCCGAGCCCTACTTTGCCATGCTGGAGCGCTGGCTGTGTGAGGGGGAGGCGGGCGACCCCTATGCCGAGTTCATGGTGCAGGAGGACACGGTGAGTTGGGCGGGAGGGGAGACCGTCTCCAAGGGTCCAGGTACCATGCATGTGGTGGGCTCTCCTCACAGCTGGATGCCTTGTAGGGCTAAGGGCTGCAGGCGTTTGACAGAGCAGGGCCTGGGGTTGCACGCCGGCTGCTTGCACACCCCACATGTGCCCGCTTCCTGGTGCCTGTGGCCCATCACCTGGCTGCCCTCAAAACCTGCCATCCCCACAACTCCCCTGCCCCTCCTGCCTGCCTGCTCTGCGCTGCGGCCCCCATTTCACCAATCCTCACACCCCACTCGTCTGACCTTCTTCCGCAGGCCATTGGGCGCGACTCTCTCAGCGCTGACAACCAGTCTGCCTTCTGGCACGACCGCTACACGCTGCGTCCCGCTTTCGACAGCATCACGGGCAACCCCATTTTGGAACAGCAGGGGGCGTCTGGGGCAGGGCAGCAGGCGCCAGCAGCGGCGGCGCCCACGCCAGGTGGCGCCGCCGTGTCGGCAGTCGGGCGGCCAGCGCCAGAGCAGCAGCACGATGTGCCCATTTTCTTGCAGCGCCAGAAGCGGCTGATCCTGAACACCGGCAAGTATTTGAACGTGATGCGGGAGTGCAAGGCCAAGCCGCCGCGCACGCTGCCGCTGGGCACGCACCTAGGTGAATGGGGGGTGAGTGTGGGGTGTGGCACCAGGGCATCCATGTGCACTGTGAAACAGTGCTTTCTGCACTGGAGGGCCTGCCAGTCAAAGCAGGGCCACTTCCTGCTCCTTGCCGGCTCAGGCTGCTTGCCTGCCATGCCCTGCATGGTCCCCAGCCCCGGAACTCAACCACTGCCCACCAACCAGCTGTGGCACTCATTGTAGCCAAGCATAACCACGCATCTGCTGGGGTCCATGCCCTGTGGAGTGCAGAGTTTGACGAGGCGGGCAAGTATGCTCTGGCGATTGACGATGCGCACCGGGCCGCGTCTGCCGCTGCCATGGAGCTGCTGCGGCGGCGGGAGAACCTGGCGGGAGGGCTGGGCGCGCTCAAGCGCTACTTCCTCACAGCGCAGGTATGTGTCAAGGCAGTGGAGTAGGGCTGGGTCGGTGGAAGAAGCGCTTTGCCGGGACGGCAGCTGCTGCTGCAGCCTCTCCTGTATTTGCCGCTGGCACCGTGCTGTCCATCCCCCATGCGCTATCTCACCTTTGAACCGCTGACTGCGCTCTGCCCTCTTGAATCCACCTCTCCTGGCAGTGCCGGCCCCTCTCCTTACACCTGCTGGCCATATTATGCTGCACCTCTCCAATGCAGCTTAGCCAGGAAGATTGTCGCTTTTCTCCCACCTTCTGTGCCCTGCCCTTGCTGCTGCTGCTGCTGCATCACGTATTTGACGCTGCGGAGCCGAAAGCTCTCACGCCCTCTCTTAACTTGTGTGCCCTGCCCTTGCCTGCCGCACAGGGCAACATGCTGCCTCACCTGATGGACGCTGCGAAGCCCTGAAAGAGATCACGCTTCCTTCCACCTCCTGTGCCCTGCCCTTGCCTGCCGCACAGGACAACATGCTGCTTCACCTGAAGGATGCTGCAGAGCCCTGATTGTTTCCTCGCTTCTTCCCAACCTCTGCGCCCTTCCCTCGCTTGCCTGCCGCACAGGGCAACAGGCTGCCTCACCTGATGGACGCTGCGAAGCCCTGAAAGAGATCACGCTTCCTTCCAACTTCTGTGCCCTGCCCTTGCCTGTCACGCAGGGCGACATGCTGCTTCACCTGATGGACGCCGCAGAGCCCGAGTTTGGCCAGCACGTGGGCACGGTGCCCCTGCTGCAGCTGCAGTCGCTCCTGGAATCCTCTGTGCGGGGCTCCTCCGCTGCCTCTGACCCGGAGGCCGCCCAGCTGGCGGTGGCGTTTGACCACCGCAGCATCCTCAGCATGCTGATCGCCAACCAGCATGCGCTGACGGCGGTGCCGGGTGCAGAGGGGGCCAGCAAGACGCCCCTCTCACAAGTGAGTCGAGGGGAGCGCAGGGGTGTGGTGGGTGGAGGGACGAAGGGGATGCAACAGGAAAGCTACAGTGGGGCAGGGCAGGGCAGAGAGGTCAGGGAAGTGAGGGAAGAGGAATGTAGCAATTTGCGACTCTCCAAGGAGGAGGGGGCCTGCAGGGGTGGGGGCGTATCGCCATGAATTTTGAGTCAAAAGTCGCTGCCACAGGAGCAGCAGGCTATCTGTGCGGTGCTGTGCACCAGGCGTGGGCGGCGGTGTTTGTGAACCAGGAAGGCGGCATGTTCACCTCACCAAACCAACAGCCCAGCCGGTGCCCTGCCCTAGCCATCCACCGCCTGTCTCTGGCCCCTCCCACCGCTCGCAGCTCAAGCCCACCACCCCAGCACCCATGACCGCCAGCGAGCGCAATGCGTTTGGCAAGAAGCGCACCGCTCGCGAGTCCTTCATGCTCTCGTATGAGGTGAGGCCTGCGTGCGATCAACAGGGATGGAGGCAGGCAGGCAGGCAGCACGCTTCTTTGGCGTTGAGTGGGGCGAAAGAACTTCATCTTGTGGTCCAAGGCATGGGAATTTAAGTTACAGGGGCGACAGCTGACAGGGGGCGCAGGTGGCAGCAGCTGACTGTGGGTGGCAGCGCAGCGTGCATGGGCATTGCTGCCTGCTGCTGATGGCTGCCCGCACCTCAGCTTGCCTGTCGCTGCTCGTGTGCCCTGATTTTGAAGCACGCAGCTTGTGTTGCAGGATGGCTGCTGTGGGACAATCCGCTCTGTAGCAGCAGCAGCAGCAGCAACAGCCAGGGGTACGCGAGAAGCCACCTCAGAACAACCTCAGCCGCCTCCTTATGCCACCCTCGTTCTTTGCCAATCCCCAACTTACCCGTCGCCCGCTGCCCTCCCGCTCTCGCCAGGTCCCCTGGCCGCTCAGCATCGCTGCCCCCGAGGCCGCGCTTGCTCAGTATCAGATGGTGTTCCGCCACATATTTGAGCTCAAGTGGGTTGAGCGAGAGCTCACCCGCATGTCCAGCCTGTATAGCCAGACCACAGGGCTGGCCAGCCGGCGGGCGCGCATGCGGGCTCGCCGCGACAGCTCTGGAAGTGGAGGGGGCACCTCCACCTCCGCCTCCACCCACGACGCGCTGTCGGAGAGCCTGTCGCTCTCCTACTCCGCCTGCCAGGTCATGACCCACTTCTTCCGCCAGTACCTGCTGTACGTCACGTTTGAGGTGATGGAGCCGCTGTGGGCCGCCTTTGAGGCGCAGCTGCAGACGGCGGGCAGCCTGGACGAGGTGAGGCTGAGGCTGTGGGCACGCGGGTGCCGTGAGCGGGTGGAGCAGTGGACGGTTGGGTTAGGCTAGCAGTTGTGGATTGCTTCGTGCGCATCTGCAGACGGCGGGCAGCCTGGGCAAAGTGGGAGCAGAAAGTGGAGGGTTGTTGGGGCAAGGCGCACTTACTGGTGGTGGCAATGGGGCGGGTGTGTGAGTGGAGGGAAAGAGCCCGACACATGGTGGTTGTGGAGGGTGACGTGCAGGTTGGCAGAGGGGGCGCTTTGTCCTGAAAGCCTGGGGGTCCGTCTGGTTCCAGCGCGCCGCCTGCGTGCCGCCTGCAATCATGGCACGGCAGCGCACCACGTCACGCACCGCACCCACCCTGCTGCCTGGCTCGCGCGCACCGGCTTGCTTTCACCGTGCCCCTGCCTGCCTATCTGCCTGCCCACAGATTGTGGAGCAGCACAAGGCCTTCCTGCGGCGCCTCATGAAGGGGTGCCTGCTGTCCCGCAAGGTGCGGGAGGGTGATGGTTGCCTTTGAGCGCCGATTTTGGTGCCGTATGCTGTCTGCCCTGCAGCGCTGTACTGGTTGCCTGCCTGTCCGCCCGCCCCGCCTGCACTCGCCCCGGCAACTTGCTGTTGCACCAAGCAGCATTGCCCTGGTTGTGCTGTGTACGCTGCTGGGGCTGAAGGAGCTTGCAAGAAGCTTGCCTTGTTCCGCCTCCTGGCTCAAGCCAAGCTACTCTCCGCCCACCATTCCCCTTCCTCCCTCCCCAACCGTGCTGCCATGCAGGTGGTGCTGCTGCGCATGCTGCTGGGTCTGAAGGAGCTTGCAAGCAGCTTGCGTTGTTTTGCCTCCTGGCTCAAGCCAAGACACCCTCCGCCCACCATCCCCCCCCCTCCCTCCCCAACCCTGCTGCCATGCAGGTGGTGGTGCTGCGTGCGCTGCTGGGTCTGAAGGAGCTGGCGCTACGCTTTGTGCGGCTCAGCGACGAGCACGCTGCCCTCAAGTGGGAGCAGCTGGAGGAGGAGGTGGAGCAGAAGTGCCTCAGCCAGGGTGAGGAGGGTGCCACTGGTGCGGGGGCTTCCAAGTTACAGCAGGCTGGAAGCAGGAACAGAAAAGTAAAGTAGGGTAGGAGCTGGGTAGAAGCAGGAGCAGACAAGTAACGAAGGGTAGAAGCAGGAGCAGAAGTGCCTCAGCCTGGGCGAGTGCACTCACTGCTGCGGTGTTCCTTGGCGAAGTGTGATCTCTGGCGGGAAGTAGCGTGCAAGAGGAAGAGTGGGTGGGGCTGCAGAGGCAGGGCACGGGTTGGGTGCAGCTGGAGCAGCAGAAGTGCCAGGGTGAGGGGGTGCTACTGGTGCCGGTGCTTCCAAGTGAGGTAAAAGCAGGAGCAGCAGTGCCTCAGCCAGGGTGAGGGGTGGCAGTGCTGTGGTGTAGCAGCGTGCAAGAGGCGTGGTGTGCATGGTTGCAGGTTTGAATCAGTTGAAGGACAACAAGTGCCGGAGCCAGGTTGAGGGAGGCAGAGGGCGGGAAGGGTGGGGTGTGCAGCAGGGTTGCAGGGTGCACTGTGGGGTGCCGCTGTGGCAGATACAGCTGCCTGGTTGCCTGGCTGCTCATGAGCTGCAGCAGGGGCAGCTCATTCATCCACTCAATCATTTACTGCCCCGCAGCAGCACAACAGTATGCCACAGATGCGTCATCCCAGCATGATGGGGCAGCGCCGCTGCCTCCACTCGGCTGCAGCTTTCCCTGCTCCTCCCGCTGCCCTCGAGCTCCCTCCCACATTGTGTCCCCCTCCACCTCATCCCGCTCAACCTGACCCTGCGGAGCTTTTTGAAAGCTCTGTGTTTACCAATATCCACCACAGCGGCTTACTAATCGTTTCAACCCAATTTTCTGCAGGCCGCAAGCCAGACGGGCGGCGTGAGGAGCGTCTGCTCAAGGCCACCCTGGCCCGCAGCTCGCTGGAGCGGCAGCTGTCGCAGGCCCAGTTCGCCAGCAGCGTCAAGTGAGAGGGGGCGGCGCTAGGGCGGCGGGCAGGGCAGGGCAGGCAGGCAGGCAGGCAGGAGACACCGCACGCTGCGAGGTTGCCGCTGGGCCGGTTGCAGCGGCAGCGCATCTGGCTGTTGTTCCTTAACGGTGCTGTGTGACCTGTGCATGCTCAGCCTGTCCATTCCATGCTGCAACATGACATGTGGTGCCCCTGTCTTGTCCTGCCCCCACACACGGCAGCACCCTACCTAGATGCTGGGCGCTCTGCATCTGATCAACCGCTCCTCCCCACCCTGTGTGCCCGCCCCATCCACTGCCCGCCCTCCCCGCCCTGCCCTCCCTCACGCTCGCTGCAGGGACCTGCGCCTGCGGTTCATTGGCAAGGTGCAGGAGTTTGTGGCGGCGCTGGCGGACGCGCACCGCACCGCGCACAGCGAGCGTTCCGACACGCGGGAGGAGCTGGAGAGCCTGCTGGCCCTCATGTCGCGCCTCGACTTCAACGGGTGGGTGGGGCATGGCGTTCTTGGGTAGTGGGTGGGAGGGAGGAGGTGGATGTTCTCCCGTGTAGCCTGCTGGCCCTCATGTCGCGCCCCGACTTCAACGGGTGGGTGGCGGATGGCGTGTGTGGCTAGTGGGTTAACGGGTGGGTGTGAGGGAGGAAAGCCTGCTACCTGTGATGCCATGCGTGAATGTGTGCGTGCCGACTGGTGGCTGTGGCTGCAGGGTGGGAGGGAGGAGGTGGAGAGCCTGCGGGCCCTCATGCCGCGCCTCGACGAACGGTTGGTTGCGTGCCCATCATGCCTGAGAGCAATTCAATGCAGGGCGAACCATCGATCTTCTGGATTGCAAGCCTCGTGTGGGGCAGGAGCATGCGCTATGCTCTTTCTGTGCCTGTTGTTCATAGCCTTCCGGCCCCCACACATACGCGCCGACCCTGCCTTGCATGCACCGGGCCTGTCTTGCACGCACCGGCCCAGCCCCCGCCCTTCACCCCGCCCATGCTCGCCAAACTCCTTCCCTCACGAAAAACACTTTCCCTGCCTGCCCGGCCCTGCCCCGCCCCTGCAGCTACTTCTCCACCCACGCGCCGCAGCAGGCGGCCCAGAAGGAGAGCCTGGCGGCTGCCGGCAGCGAGCGCATGACTGTGCGCTTTGGCTAGGGAGCTGCCACCTGGCAGCAAGACTGCACACGTCTCCCAGCAGCTAGCGCCACACGTGACCCTTCCCCATGACTTCCGTGGCTTCAAAACACCGCGCGACCCCACCCCGTGACTTCTACCCCTGAACTCGAAACTGCGCTGCGCTTTCTTCCTCGACTCGACCTCTTGTGCCCACTGTACCGCATCCAGGGGCTCCCTGGCCGGCTGCCTGACCCACCCACCTACTTCCCTGCCGGTGCTGTAACCGTGCAGCCCTGCCCTCATGCTACTGCGGCGCAAAGAACAGCGGAGACATCGAGCACATGACTGTAGCTTTCCGCTCTCAGCTCAAGATACGAGATGTCAAAGGGAAATGCTTAGGGTGCTATTCGAGGCACATGCCGTTCGGTCAAGCATACAGCTCCGCTATGGCGACAATGGTGCCCGCCGGCGGGAGAGGCGCGCTGGGGCCATCCTTCGCAGAGCGCCCAGCGCTAAGTAAGTGCGCCTCGCACACCCTGGCCTCTTTGATGCCTTCTGCCCTAAAAAGCACCATGGTGGTAGCAGTAAGATTCACGTCTCGCACGCCGAGGGCCGGGAAGGACCTCGCCGCAAATCACCTGTGGCACAGCACAGCATGGTGGCGGGTGCAGGTGCCCTGCCATGTTGGGTGTGGTGCATTTTTCGCCTGACTGACTTCTCGGCTATCTCGTTTCTCGCGCAATTTCGCATGCATGTGCTGTTATGTGGTTGTGAGCGTAGCTGAGGCGCTTTGCCGGCCTCGAACTCGCGATTGAAAGTCGGGGGCCGCCAGCAAACGCTAGGGAGGTCCTCTGCTACGCGTAAATCACTCTTTGACATGTATAGACTGCTAAAGAACAGCGATGCCTGTTGAAAATGCTCTGTAGACGCCGCCATTTGTCCCGCCAGCTCCCCCGACTCCGCCGCTGACTGCCGCTGGCAGGCGAAATGGGCAATCCTTAGGGGCTGCATAGCTTTGAAAAGGCGTCTTGATTTCGAAATCGGGCCGGCGGAAGCGCTGCGGTGCAAGGGCGGGCCAGTCATGGCCTCCCGCCAGATTACTGGCGGCGGTGGCGGCGGCAGGTGAAAATGGGGCGGCAGAAAAGCCATTGTCCCAGTTCGCTGGCACCCGCCTCAGTTAAATTTCTATATCCGTGGACAATTTATGGGCTAGTGGAGGGGTTTTGAGTGCTTTTGGCTTTACAGCCAAGTCGTACGCCCCTCCAACCGGCGGTCAACCGGGTGGCGATGTGTGCCGGCGCTGCCCAATTTCGCTCCCCGCTGAACCACGCCAGTGCAGCGTTTTTATGTTCTCATAGCCTTTCTGACACTCTGGGGAGCAATAATATGTAAAAATATGTCTGCACTACGTGTTTGATGGGTCAAATTGAGATCGGTAATTGGCTAACCTGCGGGTGCCCGGCCACAGGCTCAGACGCACGGGTGGTCGCATGGCCTCCAGCTTCTCCTTCCTGCCCTGCCTGAGCCTGCTACTGCACCCAGTTGCATTATATACATTTGACGAAGGTGGCACAGGGGGAACGCTGCTGAGCAAAAGGAACTTGAGCAAGTGGAAAGCAAGCCGAGGCAATGCAGGTTGCAGGCAGCCTGCTCACGCTAGCTGCGTACGCTCAGGCTGCAAACAGCACGCATGCAACAGCAGCCACGGCATGCAGCCGCAGCACCGCCGCCATGAACTGCCGGCGGTGCCGCCTCAGTGCTGCCCTGTGCAGCCGGGAGGCCATAAAGGCTGCATAGAGGTTGGGAATCAGCAGCCAGCTCAGCGCCAGCTGGACCCGTGCGTCGGGCACCTTTGCCAGGCCAGATGCGCCGCCAGAGAGCAGTGCCTGGTACCAGAAACTTCCGACCAACCACCAGGAGCCCTGAGCTATGCATGCCGTGCTCTTGGCCTTGAACTCCATGCGCGTGTCCGACACGATGTCGTGCAGCTGCAGCAAACAGGGAGAGATGGGGTGGGGGTGGGAGTGGGGGTGGGAGGGTCAGCAGGGCCACTACCACGGTTACCGGCAGGGCTGCCGTCATGTCCATTTGCCAAGCTTGGCCCCAATCCACAGCAGGTATGATGGCGACACTGGCTCACACTGGGGCGCTGAGGAGACGGGCCGGTGGCAGCGGATCCCCCGCAACCAGCGCCTGTGCCCGCACTGTGGCGGTGGCACGGAGACAGCTCACCTCTTGCTTCTCGCACAGCACGCCCACGATGCCATCAGCTTGCGTGTCAGTCACGTGGTTGGCTGCAACAAACAAAGGAATGCAGCACAGCAGGCCTGCCAGCCCCGGCACCTGGCCCGCCAGGTGCACCAGCCCGACAGCCGCGCCGCACTTGATGACGGGGCCCATGTCGGCCAGGGGTGCCGCCGCCGGTGCCGCCAGCCCGCCCGGCGCAGACCCCGCCTCATTGGCAGGTGCGCTCATGCTGCTGGGCTGGTGGGCCCGGCTCTGAACGCTGCGCGGGATGCGGCGCATGGCGGTGGCAGGGCGGCCCAGACCCCCTGCAAGGCGTGCGCAGCGGGCGGTGTCAGGTTAGGCGTGAGGGGGCGGCGCCAGTGAGATTGGCGATGCAGCGGGGCATGCCGTGGACAGAACACCAAGCGGCGAGCCAGCTTACGCCAGCGCACACAGGGATGCTTACGTCGGCCAGCGGCGGCGGCGGCAGCGGGCAGGGCGCCGGCGTAGTGGGCTGCCATCGCCATTTGTGCCATTCTACGGGACACTGCAGCAGAAAGGGCGCATGTGTTTATTGGGGGCCTGGTGGGCAGTTCGAGTCCGCGGGCAGCGCAGCCGCCTGTTGCGTCAACCTGCGTCAAGCAGCGCAGCCCTCAGCTGCGCTCCACTGGCGCTCAGAGGACAGGCACGCGGCTCGGCAGGCAAAAGAGGCACAGGGAAGGCGGTGCCAGCAGCCATTCAAAAGTCCTGGTTCAACACCCACCTTCTCGCTTGTTGGATCTTGATCCGAAGTAACTGCGCACAAAGACCACAACGAGCAGTGCGATTGCGGGGGGGGGCAGACTCTGCGATCGCCACGAAATGGCGGTCACGCCGCAGAGCTGGCGCAAGCTCATGCCGCTGGCTCATGCAGCAGGCACCGCATGCGGGCAGGCACTTCAAGGCCCCATGCCGCTTGAATTGACGTGAGGGAGCCTGCACAGCTGCGCAACGCAAACTGCGGGCTCAAAGGCGCTTCGCAAAGGGTCTCACACAAGAGCCTTGCATGTGGGCGGCGGGAAGGCGGGAAGGCGGGAAGGCGAGAAGGGCGGTGACCATCTTCTACTGCCCCTTGTCAAAAGGCACCAATGTTTTGCAGAAATACAGAAGCGGGAGCAGCTTGTTTCTGTGGAGGCGGAGGCGCAGCAGCCACCGGCACTGACTGCGCTGCCTGCTGCTCTTCCTCTGCCACCGCCGCTGCCTCCTCCCCGCCCTGCTCCTCCTCGCCCGAGCCCGGATCAGTCGGGTTGTTGTTTGCTTGCTTGTTCAGTTGGTTGCAACTGCTTCTAAACCAGGTTCTGCCCGTCCGATTGGCCTGACAACGTGAGTGTGGTGTTACAATGCACAAGCTGTTGTTGCTAGGGTTTCAGAGCGCAGCGTGTGCGCCCCCCACCGGGTGGTGGGTGGGCGCGCGCAGGGAGCATGTGGGCAAGTCAGCCGGGTGCGTGCAACAGGGGCAGGGCACCGCTTATGCAAGCGGGAGAGCAGGCGGGGGCCAGAATGCAGGCTGCCTCGCAGCTTGCTGCGAACCTCCGGTGGCAGCGGCAGCCGTTGCTGACGAAACAATTTGATTGGGGTTATCGGTGGATGAAAGGGCGATGAAAAAGGGCACTGGGCGTGGGACAGCACAGAGTTGGGCAAGGGGGGTGGTATGGCCGTCAGGCGGGCGCCACGCGGGCAGCGGCCGCACTGCTGGCGCCAGCTCAGCCCGACTTGGCGTCTGCCATGGCGGAGGAGGTGGCTGCTGCAATGGCCGCATCCGATGCGTTAGGCAGCTGCACACACACAGGGGAGAGGAGAGGGCACACAGGGGGAGGCGTGAGGAGGGTTTTTTTCGAGGGGCTGCACGCTCAGCATGCCTGAGCCCAGCCAACTTTAATTTTGTTTTACACGCAAAAAAAAAAAAAAAAAAAAAGCAACGTATCTGTAATTTATCATACACGTCATTTTTCAAAGCCTACGGTGCACCCGTTGAGAGCAATCTCGCCGTCAGTGCCCAACGCAAATCACTCAACTCCCTCGTCCCAAAGCGTGCTACCACTCTCTCCATACATGCATCCATCCCTGTATGACTCACGTAATAGTACTTCCCCTGTGCCGCCTTGGCAATCTCCTCTGCAAAGCCGGTGGACACAAACTTGTTCTCTGCAGGGGCGGGGGGGCGGGAGGCAGTGGGGAGGCCGTTTGTGTGAGATGGTGGAGAGCCTGTGGCAGTTCGAAGCAGACACAGACACAGCCTTGCTCTCTACATTGGAAGAGAGCGCGGCAGAGGAGGTGTGCGTGAGATGGAGAGGAGCCTATGGCAGGCCTAGGAGGGAGGCAAAACCACATGCTCGTTCTTTTAGCGACCGCACCCCAGTGAACGCTCCCCACCCTTGCAGTCCGCCAGCCCTGGGTGCCACTGCAGGCGAGCGAGGGGCTGTGGGACGGCATCTCACTGCAATGAACACAGCCGACTGCACAGCCAGTGGGCTGAGATCCCAGTTTGAGCGCTGCCCAGGCACGTGGCTCACCCGTGTCGATGACCAGCAGGTTCATGCCCGCTGCCGCCAGCCTCTTGGCCATGTCCCGCACCTCCTCCTTCAGATCCTCCTGCACACGTGGATGGGGAGGGGAGGCAAGGTGGATGGGATGAAGAGAAAAGTACACAGAGCAAGGCTTGTTGGCCGTCCCTGTAAATGCGGGGGAGGGCGCCACAAATCCGCCTGCAGGCCCTTCTGCACATGCAGAGACAGGGCGCAAGATGGCGGCGTGGTTAACAGCCCATACATGCACCCCCTGGCACACAGTGTCAAGCAAGCGCACGGGGAGGGCTCGGGCCTTGGCGCCCTTTGCAGCGGCACACAGGCAAGCCCGCACACACACGCACCACACACACACGCACCACACATGCAGGCAAGCACCGCACACACACACACACCACACACGCAGGCAAGCCCGCGCACACACTACACATGCCCTGCTGCCTGGCTTGCGCACCGAGGACGGCTTGGGCGCGTCAGGCGCCAAGGCGTCTGGGTCGTCGTTCGACTTGGCCAGGGAAATGTTGGCGCGCCCGTCGGTGATCAGCACCACCATGCAGCGCCCAATGTCGCCGCTCTGTAGAGGGGGGCGGGGCGGGTGGCAAACGCAAGGGTGAGAGGTGCAGAGGAGGAGGGAGCGTCGGGGCGGCGGCATCGGCGGTAGCAAGGCTGGACGCACACAAGCAGAGCTGGCGGTTGGAGGGGAGGCTGCCCGACAGGCCGGCCGATGCACCCTTCACCTGAGCCCCTACCCTGCCCTGCCCTCCCCACACCACCCCTCACTTTCATGGGGAGGGGGAGGTTTCAAACCCACACAAGTGGCGACGTGATGGTGCACCTGCCGGCCTGGCAGGGCAGGCCGGCCCCCCTCCTCCCTCCCCACACCCCCACCACCACCCCAGCCGCCTCACGTTCATGGCCTGCGTGCCAAAGCGCACAGCCAGGGAGAGGCCGTGGGCCAGCGGGGAGCCACCGCCGCAGGGCAGCGTGTCCAGCCGGCGGCGCGCCATGGCAATGGACTTGGAGGGGGGCAGCAGCAGCTCGGCCTGGCGAAGAGGAAGGGGGCAGGTTGGAGGGCAGGGGAGAGAGGAGGTGAGAGTGGTGCCAGCACATTGAGCGGGCAGAGCGAGCCATGGGAATGGACTTTGAGGGGGTAGCAACACCCTCGGCCTGGGCGCGGGAGGCAGCAGGCGTGGTGAGCGGGCGATAAGGCAGGCGTCCATGGGTGCGCTGCTAAGTGCAGCACTGCGAGGCCGCAAGCGCCAACTCTCGTCCGCCTGCACGCTGGCCTGCTCCTGCGCCTGCCTGGCCAGCTTGACTTGCGCCTGCCCGTGCCGGACCACAGCACACAGCATGAGCCTGCCTGCCCCCCAGCCACGCCCACCCCGCCCCCCTCTCCCAGTCAGGCCCCCACCTTGTCTCCGTAGAAGGGGATGAGGGAGACAAAGTCACGGCTTGTGTAGGACTCAGCCAGCAGCCGCATCACCGCACCCTGCAGCAGCCGGGGAGCAGCACAAGGGCAGCAGAGCGACAGTTGGGTGAGCGCGCGTGCAGCGGCAGTGCGTGCTTGGGGATGGCAGGGGTTTGGCAGCAGGCGCCCGGAAGGCCGAGGAAGCATGGGCGGGACAGCACAGCACGCGCAGCACCATGCAACGCAGCAGGCGCCGCATGGCTGGCGGAGGCACGGTTGGGTGCCACAGCTCCCTCCCTTGGGCCCCTTGTGCTCCACCCCCCTCCTGCTGAGCCCACCTTGGCGGAGGACATGCGGTCCAGCACATACACAGTCAGCCCTCGGCGACCCCAGATTTCAGAAACACACACATACACACACAGCTTGCTGAGCGCACCTTGGCAGGGGGACATGCGGTTCAGCACATACACAAGCGGTCACCCCTTGGGTACCCCAGATTTCAGACACACACACACACACGGTCAGCCCTCGGCTATCCCAGATTTCAGACACACACACATACAGCCTGCTGAGCCCACCTTGGCAGAGGACATGCGGTTGAGGGCCATGGAACCAGAGGCATCCACCACAAACATGACCAGGGCGCCCGCCTTGCGCGCCAGCTTCTTGGCACGCATGTCGCTCTTCTCCACATACACAGGCCTCTCGGTCTTGCCCTCTGCAGGCACGGGAGGCGGGGCGAGGCGGGAGCGGGGTGGATGTCCGGGACTAGTGGGTGGTGATGTGCAAATCAAGCCAGGCAAGAAGGAGGGCAGGGCGGCTGCAAGCACGGGCGGCCCGTGTGGGGCAATACCATGCAGGGCAGGCAGCAGGCACCCTCCCCTGCACAGATGAGACATGTTCACAACTACCGACAGCCGTCGCCCCGCAACAACGTCCAGCCCCCTGCGTAGTCCCCAGCCCAGCCCAGCGCTGCCGGGCTCACCCGCGCGCTGCCGCTCGCGCCGCGCCTTCTGGTAGGGTGCCGCCGTGCGCAGCGTGGCATCCACAGCCAGCCGCCGCACCTTGTTGCCCTTAGGGAGCATGGGCTTGATGTCTGCGGGTTTGGGTGTGGGTGGGTGGGGGCAGGGCAGGGATGGGAAGCAGGGGTGAGGTGAGGTGGTACGGGCGGGCAGCACAAGGCAGAGCGGGGCAGATGATCCAGCAGCTGCATAACCAGCTCAGGGCACCACTGCCAGCTCAGGGCACCGCTGCCAGCTCAGCACCGAAGCCAGCTCAGGGCACCGCTGCCAGCTCAGCAGCGCATGCCAGCTCAGCGCACCCAGCCCCCCGCCCCAGCGCTCACAGCGGCCGCGGTCGTCTGAGAAAATCATGGTCTTGGCCTTGCCGGTGCGCCCCTGCGCCCGCTGCTGCTGCTGTGCAAACATGAGGATGGAGGGGTCCAAGATGACGCCCTCGCTCTCAAACATAAACTGCTCTGGAATCTGGTCGTTCTGCTGCTCCTGCTCCTCGTCCTGCGGCAGGGGGAGAGGGGGTGGGGAGGGCAGTGTGGAGTGGGGGTGAGGGGTGGGGCGGGCAGGCAGGCAGGTTGGATAGCAAACAGGCTGGGTGGCATGGCACAGACAGAGCAGTTGCTGAGGGGCGAGCTGGCGCTTAGCGTGAGTCTGCAGTTGTGGTGGTCTGCCCTGCCCTGCCCTGCCCTGCCCTGCACCCGGGCGGGTGTTCCCACGTCAGGCCCCCACCTTCTCCTCCTCATTCTGCTCCTCCTCCTCCTCCTCCTCCTGATCCTGCTGGTCCTCCGGAGGAGGCGGCGGCGGCGGCGGCGGGGGCTGCTCCTGCACAGGCAGCAAGGCGGCAGGGGGCAGCACATGTGAGGACTCAGCGCTGGGTGGTGTGGCATGGTCTGATGGTCTGATGGCAACACACCCCTTGACGTGCGCTTTGCTCCCTGGAGAGAAGCAGCCCAAACCTGCCTGTACACAAGCACGTCCTGTAAACAGCCACCGCACTCCCCTCAGAGCCTCTGTGGGGCCTGTGCAGCGCCGCCCCCTCTCCTCACCCCTGCCTCTCCATCCTGCCTCTGCTTGCTGCCTAGCCAGCCAGCAGCCGAACTTCAGTCCCACCCCCGCTGCAGCCACCCCTGCCTCTCCGGCTTGCCTCTGCTTGCCTCCTAGCCAGCCAGCACCCAAGCAACCTCAGGTCCCACCCACGCTGCAGCGAGCACTCACATCCTCTGGCGGCGGCATGTCCATCAGGGTGGAGCGTGGCAGGATCACCAGCTGCACCGCCTTTTGTAGGTCATCAGGCTCAACCTGCAGCAGCAGAAGAAAGCAGGAGGACAGAGGCAAGGCAGGCAAGCTGGTCAGGGGGGGGACCAAAGGACCAACACACGGCAAGGGGCACAGGCAGGCAGGCCAGGAGTGCTCAGTCTGAATTAGCGGGGACCACCGCGGGCAGGGCAGATTGGGACAGGCAGATGGAGTTGCTCGGGGCGGCTACGTTGCATGCACTGCACTATGTTGGGGTTGATTTTGTCGTGGGATCTGCATTCCCCCTAGTGCTGCAAATGCACACAGCTGCAGCCTTGTCCCCGCAGCCCAACTCGCCCAATCACAACAGCTACTGCCAGTGTGCCACACCCGTCCCATGCCCAGCAGATGTTTTGGTGAGCACCATGCACTCCCAACCAAGCTGTGCCTGACCCCACCCGCAACCCCTCCCTCNCCCAGCGCCCGCCCACCTTGTCGCGTCCTTCCAGCGCCGCTGCCGCCTTGGCCACGCGCACCGCAAACAGCTCGGCGCGGTGTCCCTGCACTCCTCCGCGCCGCGCCTCCTCCACCAGGTACCGCACCTGCTTCTCCCCAATGTTCACCTCCTGCAGATACTCCCGAGCAAACACAATCTGCAGGGCAGAAGGAGCAGCACGGGCAGGCACACGAGGGGTGTGTGTGTGTCAGTGAGGGGCAAGGACAGGCCGGCGATGTGGTGCACGCATGCGGTAGACAATGACTGCCCGCGCTGCAACGTATGTAGAACTGCCTCTGCACCACCTGCATGTGCGGCCGGCCGGCCGTGTGCTGTACCACGTTTGGCAGCACACACACACACACACACATGCACGCTCTGTGCACCTGCCTTCTCACAGCATCTCAGTGCAGTGGTCTACCCTGCATCCTACCCAGCACACGTGCCCCTCTCGCCCACCCTCTGTCGCCCTCTCCCTGTGCCGCCCCTGCCCCGTTCCGCGTGCACAGCCTCTCGGGGTTGTCCTCCACACTCTAACCAGACACACACGCACACACACACACAACCGCCCCCGCCTGCGTGCACAGCGTCTCGGGGGTCTCCTCGACCTCCAACCAGCACACACACATGCACGCAACACACACAATCAGCCAGCACACACACACACACACACACATACACACACACATACACACACCTGCGTGCACAGCCCGTCTGTGGTCTCCTCCGACTCGGACAGCATCTCTGTGGGCTGGTCCTGGAAGCGCGCCGCGCTCTCCACCGCATTCACGCGCTCCTGGAACGTCCACTGCACATCCGCCGACAGGGTCATCGCAATGCGGTCCAGCAGGTGCTCACGCAGCGCCCCCTCCTCGGGGTTGTACGTCGCAATCAGCAGCGGCTTGCAGCTGCGGGGGGGCACAGGGAAGGGAGCCGGGGCAGCGGGCAGCGCAGTGGGTGAATGCAAGCGGAGCAAAGAGACGTGGTGTGTGGCTGCAGTGCCGCGAATTGTTCCGCTGGGCAAAGGGCGCATGTGACGGTTGATTGTCTCAGAGAATACATGTTGTTAGCATAGAAGGCACATGCATTGGCCAACTGTGTGCATCACAGCGACGCCTACGCTGCAGGGTGCCTGCCACGTCACCATCGCTGCAACTCACGGGTGGGAGATGGAGATGCCCTCCCGCTCCACCACGTTCACGCCGTCAGACAGGATGGACAGCAGCAGGTTGGCAATGCCGTCATCTGCGGGAGCACAGCACGGGGCGGGGTGTGTGGGGCCCTGTAGGTAAGCATATACGCACAACAACGCTCACACACACAGCAGAGAACTCAGCTACCCCCTGGCCCTGCCTGCAGGTAGGGTGAGCCCATCCTAGTGCAAATGCATGTCCGGAAGACGCTCCCAGTCGACCTTCAACCCAGCGCGTGTGGGCACCAATGCACCACAGCCCAAGTTGCAGCCCGCTCACCCAGCAGGTTGATTTCGTCGACATACAGGATGCCGCGGTGCGCCTCCGCCAGCAGGCCCGGCTGGAAAATCGGCTTGCCCTCCTGCAGCACGGCACAACAACGAAACGAGCATGAGCATGGCAGGCAGGAACAGGTGTAATTGTGACTGGAATGATGCTGGCACGCAGCACACCTTGGATCCCCCCCCACCACCCAACCCCGCGCTCTCGCTCCCTTCTCCACGCTCCCCTCCCGGCTCCGTGCACTCAGCCAAGGGCACATTGAGGCTGTACTCCCACCCTCCTCCCCGCCACCATCCTTGCACCTCAACGATGTTAATATTTATATTTCATTCATCATTCATTTGGTTCACTCATTGAGCACCGCAGCTTTGTGCTGCAATGCCGTGTACCCCCGCACACAAGCAGACAGCTTCCCCGCAGCTTCATGGCGGCCTCCATGTCGCCCCTGCTCCTTTGCCCAGCCACTGGCACAGCCCGCACATCCCCACCAGCCCCCCTCACCAGCTTCCCCGCACCTTCATGGAGGCCTCAATGTCGACTGTGCCCACCAGGCGGTCCTCGGTCACCCCCAGAGGGATCTGGATGAACGGGGCATCCTTGATCTTCGTCCTGATCTTCTGGCCAGCCAGACGCTCAGCCAGGCCGTCCTGCAGCGCACGAGGCAAGTGGGTGGGGGGTGCGATGCAAGCAGTTGCTTGCAGGGGAAACTGCCTGGCTGGCCAGACTTGTCAGCCAGGCCATGCTGCTTGCAAGTATGACGTTAGGAACAGGGCAGAGCTTATGAAAGTACCAGATACAGTGGATTTGCCGCCCCACATGGCCTGTCTCACTCACAGATGTGAATCTTGGGCACAGGGTTCACAGCGCGTTGCCCCGTGCCCACCCGAGCACAGCACCCACCTCCCAATCAGCACACCCTCCAGCACCTCTTCTCCTTGTGCCAGCTGCCGCCCCTCAAGCCGCCCGCCACGTCACCCTCCCAGCACCCACCTCCCACTGCTGCAGGTCTTCTGGGTCTGCATTGCAGAAGGAGCCCTGCACCACCTCAATAGGCGGCATCAAAGCGTGCACGCCGCGCGCCATGATGGACTTTGCGGTCCCACGGCGCCCCGCAATGGCAATGCCGCCCACGGCGGTGTCCACGCTGCCCAGCAGCAGGGCCTGCTTGATGTGGTCCATGCCCACCACAGCTGAGAGCGGGAATGCGCGCTGCAGGCGGATGGGCTTGTCGGAAATGAAGCCCACTTTGTCCTCCGCCTCCTCCATCTCAGCGGCCAGCTTGGCTGCACAGTGGTGGCGTGGCGGAGAGAGGGGACAGGTGAGTGTACGTGGTGCAATGATGGGAGCGGGTGCAAGAGGCAGGCAAAGGAGAAATGAAGGGCTGACTGGCCGCCGCTCAGAGCCGGTCGCTGCCGGTGCCGCCACCCGACGGCCCGCCGCCTCTCGGCTTGTAGGGACTCACCCCGCCTCTCTACATCGGCGTCCACCTCCGCCACGGCTTTGCATTTCAGACTCCTGCGCCCGGCCTGGCCCTGCAGCGGGCGAGGCGCGGCCAGGCGGGTGCCGGTGCTGTAGCTCGAGCGGGCGGCCGTGAAGGGCGCCCTAGCGCACCGCAGCGCGCCCACTTGCTGCATGACTGCGCTGGCCGGCTGGCGGCAGCCGAAGAGAGGGTGGCCGGGAGTCGCTGTCACAAGAGGTGGCACCCTGGCCCTCCTGGCTGTTGCAAGCAGGTCCTACGAGGTCACAGATTGCGTGTATGCGCAGCTGCGCAATGCAAGACGATCATATGTGCTATCCAGCCAGCTCAGCGAGATAGCGAGGGGAGGAAAGCTGGTTGGCAACCGCACTGCTTGGGCGCTAACTTGAGCTCAAAGGCGCTCAGCTGGAGACAAGCAACCCAACACCGTCTTCAATGTGGGGCGAGGATGTTGGGCTCTTGCAGCATGCTCCTGCAGGCTGCGTGCGAATGGCAGTCGTGCTGAGATAACATCAAAGTGGCAGGCAATCACAGGAGGGGCGGCCGGCAGAACTACCATCAGAGACGGTGGTGTGGCATTGGTGCCGGGCGGCAGTGGCGGTGATAGCGGCAGGGTTGCTGCGGTTGGGCAAACGCCTGCCTGCAGGACTTGTAACTCAACTCATTGCAGTGGAACATGCCCATCTGTGCGCGCCTCGTGCTTTGTGCATCAGTACTTGGATTGCGGCTCGTGCCCGTGCTGTATTGCTTGATCGGTTGTGGCCATTCCAGGGAGGTCTGGCAGACAGCTGTGCATCTTTGGCCTGCCCGTGCTGCATTTCCCGATGTCTAAGCAGTGCCGCAGCTGTGCATGCAGCCAATCTTGTGCTCACACAGAAAATTGCTTACCACACTTGATGGACCAGGACTGGCGGCAAGGGCAAGCTGTGCCTGCCCGCTGTCAGGCAATCTGCATCATCCGCATGGGGCAAGCACTGCGGGGGTCTCGGGATGCCTGGGCCTGCAATCTGGCTGGTAGCGTGCTTGGTTGGGCGGTTGTTGGGAAGCCGGGTAGGCACCCGAGATTGTGGCAGGCACGGCGTTAGGGTGCACGCTTGCCCGATGAACAGATGCATAGAGGGCTAAGCGGCTGATAAGAGATGCCGGCTGTCCGGCAGAGACTGCCAGCTCGGGAGGGAGCATGCACCGGACTGCCGTTTGCCGTTCAAAAGCGGTTGGGACCAGAAGCGCTGGCACCTGCCCAACCTTGCTGCTCTTTCGGGGAGCCATTGCTCTCCCCACCACTACCATGCTGACCATGCCCACACAGATAGTTGATGTTCAGAGTTTGTACAAACCAGCAGCTTGTGGGTTCCCAACAGAATGCTGGCACCGCACACGCAGGTGGTAGGTCTGGCCGCGGCAATACCCGCCAGCTCACTCGTGGCAGGGGCTCGCCCCTCCCTCAATCTGACGTTGTGCGTGTTGCCCCCCGCGCTCATTCTACCTTCTGATCGCCTGACCGCCAGCCAAAGTGCGCGCTGGCGGCCAAAGCCCTCCACCCCACTTGAAAACTGAGCAGCGTGAAGTCTCGCCCCTGAGACCTGTTGCGTGGCTTCGGAGAACATAGACGCGTCCCACAAATAGCAGGCCCCTCTCTTGGTGACACCGACGATCACCATGCAGGCCTGTGGGTTCAGTCTGGCGCCCGGCGCCCGCCTGGCGGCCTCCTTGTGCAGTTTGCAGCGCGGGTCAGGCCAGATGGGCGGCGCGGCCAGCAGCCAGCGCCTGGGAAGGTGCGGCAGCCGCCGCCGCCACCTGCCGCCGGCGGTCCGTGCGTCAGCGGCAGCCGACTTTGCCGACCTGCGCGCTGCCGCTGCCGAGGCTGTGGCCGGTGCACAGGCCAAGCTGCCCAAGCTTGAGAAGGCCAAGCGTGCGGCGGAGCAGCACCGGGAGCCGGCGGCGGAGGCGGAGCGGCACTGGCAGGAGCTGCACGGTCAGCTGACCGCTTTGCAGAAGGAGACTGCGTCAGCCATGAAGTCGCTTCGTGAGGGGGTGGTGACGGCAGCAGGCGGCGAGCCGGTGGCCACGCATGCCATGCTGCAGCGCCACGTGGGCGAGCGCCTGGCCACCTTCCGGGCAAACCACGGGCTGGCGGGCGCGCAAGTGTGGAAGGTGGGTGTGCTGGGCTCAGGGGCGGGCATCAGGCAAGATGGGACAGGCTGTGGCGGGCGGAACACTTCAACCTCCACTGCGCCTATGCCCAGAAGCCACCGGTCGCTCACCCGCGGTTCCCCGCTCCTCTGCCCCCGCCCCGCTGCCCCCCGCCCCATGAGCAGGAGTACAACCCGCGCGACCTCTCCCTGCACTCCATTCCGGGCGGCAAGATGGTGTACCGCCTGGCGGCCGCTGAGCTGGACGGCGAGCGCTACGCTGTGGTCGCGCTGGGCATCTCCAACCCCTTCCTCTTCGACAACCTCCGCTCCCTCATCATGCACTGGGGCGTGACCGAGGGAGTGGATGCAGCGTGGGCTCAGCCGCCAAAGGGCTGGCACTCGTCGCCGGGCGTGAGCACGGTGAGCTACTAGTGCATGCCTACTGGGCGAGCTCAGCTCGTTGTTTGGAAGTAGCGTTTCGTGGGGGGGGTGAGCGGGAAGACTGGAAGGAGGAAGCGAGTCGAGTTTCGGGGGCACACGTGCGAGTTTGGTGGCGCACGCGTCTCCAGGCAACTTGCGGGCGTTGGGCGAGGGAACCTGCGCTCTGCGGTGACGCCGCACAGCGGAAACCTGCGGGCATCGCCCCCCGCCCCTTTCCCGGCGCCCTCTCGTGCCCCTTCCCACATCCTCCACGCCCCGTCCCCCCGCCTCACACCCACCGCGCCTCCTGACCCCCGCAGCCCGCGGGGGAGCGCGCGTGGGAGACGGTGTTTGGCGCCTACGCCCCCGTCATGCACGAGGAGCAGGTGCTGGATGCCGCCGTCTACTCTGTCGTGCTGCAGGTCCCACTGAAGGGTGAGCGAGGTTTTGGGGCATGCATGCTGTTCTTTTCAGGGTGCCGATCCCAGTGGGGGTCGAGTGTGTCGTGCTGCAGGTCCCACTTGGAGGGTGAGCAGGCAAGAGCATTCATATTTTGAATGCATGTGAATGCATGAATGTGCTGCACGCGCTCCTGGCGGGAGCAGGCCCACCCCAGTGCTACCCAGTTGTTTGCTTGTCGCGCTTGCGCTCGTGGCGGGTGTGTGGGGCTGCGGGTGCCCCCTGGAGGGTGGGCGCGGTCCTGGTGCATGCATGATGGTTGGGGTCTATTCGATGTGCCGTCGATTCTGGTGGGGGCCGAGTGTGTGGTAGTGCAGGCCCCTGGTGAACCCTGACGGTTGCCGCACATTCCGCTGGGGAATGCGGTGTGTTTTGTTTGGTATCCCACTGGCCCACCAGTTCTGTTGGCAGCCCGCTGGTTGTTCTGCGACACATCCGGTACACATCACACCGTCGGGCTGTTTGCCGTGCACTCCAATTGGAAAGTGCAAGGGGCTGCCAGGTGGGGCGCCGGATGTTGAAGGCGCACAGGCATGCCCCAAGCGCGTCCGCCCTCCCTGCTTTTAGGTGTGCGTGCTGGGCACGACATGAGTGGACAGCAGCATCCCACCCGGGCCCTCTCACACTGCCTCCCCCGCCTGCCTGCCCCATCCCTGGCTTGCAGGCATTCTGGAGCTTCATGGCGGCGTGAAATGTGTGCTGCGGCGCACAGACCACGGCCAGCCCGAGTGGATCAAGGGCGGGTGAGCGGGGAACGCGTGGGGCGAGGCCGGGGGGGGGCCTGGGGAGTGCCCTTGCAGGGTATCGGCGCTGCGGAGCGTGCCCGCACGCCCGCTGCCAGTTCTGCTGCCAGCACAACCAACAGCCCGTGCACCTTCAACCAGCCACTTCTGTTCTTGTTCACCCCACAGGCAGGCAGGCAGGCAGGCAGCACATCACCGTCTCATGGCCCTTTGCCCTCTGTCCTCCTCCCTTGCTTTGCTCAACTCAAACTTGTGCCCTCTGTCCTCTTCCCTGTCTCTGCTCAACTCAAACCTCCCCTTTCCTCTCCCTCGTGCAGGCAGCACAACAACGCCGACTTCTTCCTCGATTTCGGCCCAGCCATCGATCTGTTTGAGCGCAAGCGGCGCAGGGCCCAGGTAAGGGAGTGTCCTGAAGTTGAATCCTCTTTCAGGGGATGTGAAAAGCTGTAACGACTAGACTAGTAAGGGAGCGGCGGGAGAGGGGAGGGGGTGCCCTGGCCAGCCCTGGCCGCATAGAAAGGAGGCCCGGGGAGCAAGACGGTTCGCGAGTTCTTATTGGAAGTGGGGTGCAAAGAGATAACATGTGCAGCATGTGCCGCAAATGGCTGCGCCAGGCGGGCCCAGCCCCGAAAGGCGTTCCGGCACGACCCAATGTGACGGCTAGTCAAATGTCTCTTCTCCCACTGCATTTCTTGCCACCGACTGGGAATGCCGCCTGCATTTCCCTGGTGCGCCGCACCGGCGGCGGATGGCTGGTTTATTGATTGAGGACAATATCCCGTCCCCCAGCTCTGTTGATCTGTTCCCGTGGCCCCATCGCCTGCCCTGTCCTGCCCTGCCCACCCCACCCTGCCCCCTCCACGCTGCCCATGATCCCTTGCAGGCCGCCGCCATCGCGGCAGCCCGTGAGGTGGCGCGTGCCGCAGCCCTGGAGAAAGCGAGCGCCGCTGTGGCAGCTGCCAAGGGGGGCCGGGCCCCTGCGCCTGCCCCTGCCAAGGGCGGCCGGGCCCCTGTGCCAAAGGACATCAAGGAGGAGGCGGCTTTGCTGGACTCTGATGAGTTTGGGGACACCGACCTGGAGGAATTGATGAAGGTGGGTTGGGGAGGGGCTGCCTACCCTGAGTCTTGCTTTTCCATAATGCTGGGATGACGCATCTGCGGCACACTTTTGTGTTGCTGCGGCGCTCTCAATCTATGAATGCATGGAGGGGCTGTCTAGGGACCGAGGTTGTCCAAACGCCCTGTCAGGTACTTGGGCTCTGCAAGCGCCCTGCGGTCACGCGGGTGGGGTGAGCGAGCTGCGTACAAGGGCGCTGGCGATCAATGATGGAGGGAGGGAGGAGTGAGACGTCGAGCCCAGGGTGCCTTGTCACCTTCCCTGAGAAACTGCCAGAGAACGACAGCAGCGAGCGGGGTAGTGCGCGGCTGCTGATTCCTGCCTGCCTGCCTGCCTGACTGGATCCTCGCTCGCTGTGCAGGAGCCATTGGCGTTGGTTGAGGAGGAAGAGCCCGAGGAGCCCGCGGCCCCAGAGCTGCCAAGGTGTGCACACTCCCAAGGCACTGCCCTTTTGCTTGTTTTCTTCACACCGTTGCGACGGCAGAACTGTGCGCTGCAGATGCGTCGAATTGTATCTCACAGGGGAGCTGAAGACAGTGCCTTGCAGAAGCGGGTTGTCCCGCATGCCACCCTGCCCCCTGGCGACCTCCGGTCCCACATGCTTTCTCCACTTTCAGCACATCGCAGGGCTTGGCCCCTTTCTTTGCCGATGTGCTGCCCTGGCCCTGGCGTGCTGTGCCCTGCTGCGGTTGCTGATGCCCTGAACCGCCCTGTCCCCTATGGTCGCTGAATGCCCTGGCTCTGGCTCTGGCGTGCCCTGTGGATGCTGACTGCCCTGGCCCTGGCGTGCTGTGCCCTGCTGCGGTCTGTGCTGCTTTGGGCCACCCTGTTCCCCTGACGGTCCGTGCCAGCGACCCCCGGTGCCCTCAACCGCCCTGTCCCCTGCTGTGCCCTGCTGCGCCCACCCCCCGACCCCTCTCGTCTGCAGGTGGGTTGGCCAGGTTCAGAAGTTTGTGCAGCTGTCAGACCTGCCCACAGAACGCAGCGCCAGCGAGCACGCCCAGTGCCTGCACGCCATCGCCACCGCCGTGGCGGAGGCGCGCACCGACGGCGGCAGCGAGGGGCGGGACCTGCTCAATCGCTGCCTCGAGGTGGAGCGCCTGCTGCAGCAGACGGATCTGCTGGAGCTCAACACCCGGGCTGCACAGCAGGAGAAGGAGCAGCTGCAGGTGTGTGGGTTGGAAGGGGTGTGGGGTGGCAGTCAGTGTTTGTTTGGGGGGGATGGACGGCTTGGGGGTCAGCATGCGTGCAGTGCAGTGTCGAGGCGCAACTGTGGCGCCCGCTCTCGGCAGCGGCCTCTGCCTCCCGCAGCCCTCCTTGAATCCTTTGCTCCCTTACCCTTTGCTCCCCACCCCACCCTGCCCCACAGGCCCTGTAAGCAAGCAACAGACAAGCCTGCCTGGTTCATTCACAACCTCAATTGACCTGCCATGTGGGCTCTCCTTTCATTACAGGCTTTGTACAAGCAAGCAATGGACGAGTCTGCCCGCCTGACGCACGAGCTGACGCACGCAGCCGACGCTGCGCGCCGCACCGCCGTCAAGCTGCGCGGCCGCGAGACGGGTGCGTGTCCCCACGCTTTTCGCCATGCAGGTCCAGCCAGTGGGCGTACCAGCAGCTTTGCAAGGCCCAGCCAGTGGGCGTACCAGCAGCTTTGCAAGGCCCAGCCAGTGGGCGTACTAGCAGCTTTGCAAGCAGCGAATGCACAGAGCTTGGTGGCCCTCGTGCTTGGTGGCGGCTCGTGCCTCAGCGTGACAAAGACGTACTCACCCTGTTCCCTTCCCCCTTCCCCCTTCCCCTGTGCCCCC
>JTEE01000186.1:1063075-1096951 GCA_002896455.3 Chlorella sp. ArM0029B
GAGGCCCACATCGTGACCGCAGTGGACAACACCACGGGCGCCTGGGTGCCCCAGCGCTGCCGGCAGGAGCTGTGCCTGGCCGTGTTTGGCGTCACCCTCATGGTGAGTGGGAGGGGGGTGGTGCTCTGATCGGGCAGTGGGAGGCGTGCCATTGAGAGTGCGGTTGCCCTGCCTGCCTGCCTGCCTGCCTGCCTGCCTGCCTGCCAGCCTGCCTGCCTGCCTGCCAGGTCGACAGTACCGGAGACATCCCAAAGCGGTTGGCAGAGCCACCTCGCCGGACCTCTTGAATCAAGCCCACCATCAACACCCTCCCTGCCTGCCCCCCTCCCACCCGCACACCAGATGCCCGCCAACCCCTACGCCCCCGGCTCCCCCTTCTACCAGCAAGTGGTGGACGCATTCCCCGCACAGCCCGGCACGCAGGTGGGTGCGAGTGCGGGGGCACGTCGGGGGCAGTGGGGGCTATGCTGGGGGCAATGTGTTGCTGGTGTTTGGGTGGAGCGGGCCTGACCTGGCATGCACGGATGGGATTGAGCTTTGCTGTCAAATGTGCTTGTGCAGGGCCGGGCTATGCCCTTGCCTGTGATGTGACATGCCGCACCCTCTGTGCCCCGCTGCCCCGTACACCCAAGTCACCTCCCTTCACTTGCTCCCTTGGCTCGACACCTCCGCAGGGCGCCACCCAGCTGCCGGGTGTTGAGCTGGACCTCTCCTCCCTGCTGCCCGACAACACCACCTACGCCACCTACGCCGGTGAGGCACGCAGCAGCAGCAGGGGGAGGGGCATGCAGCCACGTGGCGCCGTGCCCTGCTGGCCCCCTCTGCCTCGCATGCCACCATGGCGGCAACAGCTCACGCACGGCCCGCGCTGCCAAAAACCTCAAGACACGTCCTGCCCCACTCTCACCCTCACCCCCCTGCAGGCTCCCTGACCACCCCTCCCTGCTCCGAGGGCGTGCAGTGGCATGTGTTCCTCAACCCAAAGACCGACCTGTCCGCTGCCCAGGTGGGCCGGGTTGTTGGGACATCAGGGGCAAAAGGAGGCGTGGCCATGATTAGGAGGGCAGGGGCTTTAGGGGAGCCTGTGCTGCTTGCCTGCCTACGCGCAGCCAGGGGGGCGGTGCCTCCCCAACCCACCCCAACACAAAACAACCCACCCCACCCAGCCCCATACCACACAACCCACCCCACCTTACGCACCCCACCTGCTCCACACCCCTCTCCCCCCGCCTGCAGCTGGACGCCTTCCAGGCGGCTTCCGCCACTGTGCAGGGTGAGTCGCTGGCCTCCTGCCCCGCCGACGAGGTGGTGCCCGGCTCCAACCCGCAGGACAGCGTGCAGCTGGCGTGCCGGGTGCCCACCGGGGCGCGCACCACCAACCGCCAGATCATGCCGCTCAACGGGCGCACCGTGCTGGTCAGCCGCGCCGCGGCCGGCACCGCCTCCGACTGAGGCGGCCCGGGCAGTATCCCACTCGCCAACTGATGGTACCAGACGTGTGCGCAACCCTTCAGCCGGCGTGATTGACACGCACTCGTTCTGGCCTCACTCCCAATGCCCTTCCAGTCAACCCTTCTCCCAGCCCTGTGGCTGCTGCCATGCCCGCCCTCCATTCCGCGCGTGGCGGCAGGCAGCCCCTGCATACTTCTGCCTTGAAAAAAGTCCATTCTTATTTCCAGATGAGTTTCTTGTCAAGCCGACACGCCAGCCTCTGTTGAGGGGCTGGGCTGGCGCGAGCATGCGAGCACCCCACCCACCCCCACTGCCATTTCATCGACCCCTCTGGTTGTGTGTGCTGACTTCAAGTAGGGGCTGCTGCCCACCCTCTCTCCCATCCTGCTAAGGTGCTGAGCAAAGCGCCCAGTGAGCACGTTCGTTCAGCATACGCCATTCATCCAACGTCTGCTATTTTACGTGCATTCTTTCCCAGCGGTTCTCGCCTCTGCCACATCCCCGGTCATGCGGGGGTGGACAGGCTTGGCAGGCGCCTGCTCCATTATGCAGCATTTTTTACTGAGCTTCCTTTGGGCATTTATTGGGGGCCTTGTCTTCCAACCAGCTCAGCGCTGTAGAGGCACTCTCCTTGCAAAACGTGCACACTCAGCAGCGCTGCTCAGCAGGCTCTGTGTAGAGCACCGCCCACCCTGCCGACTTGCGTGCGCCCCTCAACACACTCACAAAACACATGCATCCTCGCTTGTGAGCCTCGTTTGAGTGCTGTGAACCGGTTCCCTGGGCAGACATTAACCATAAAGTGAGGGCAAGGAAAGGAGAGGGGTCGGGCATGTGTGAGGGTGAGGACCAAGTGGGCGGCCCGTGCCAGCATGGCAGCTCAGGAAAGTCGACCTCTACAGCGCGCTAGGAGGCGCCCCCCTGGATTCCCTACTGCCACAAGACGCACAGCAGGCAGCAGAGAGCCTGCTTGGACCGACGCCGCACGGTTAGCGGCTCCTATCTGCCCGCCTCACTGCCTCGTTCACCGACCGAGGCATCGCACCCGGCTACGGAGGGCGTCTAGGTTGCTCTGCGCGCCCAGGGAGCCGCCGCCATGGAGCAGGCGGCCGTCGACCTCGCGGCGGCAGCCACGCCGCCCGCCGGCGGCCCTGCCGCACAGCGGGAGCAGCGGCAGCCGCCGCCTCTGCAGGCCCGGGTGTATCAACTCGAGCTGCTGGAGTTGGCCAAGAACAGAAACGTGAGAATGCGAAAGGAACAGTTGCTGGCCATGCTCTGCCGGCTGTGACGCACAGCGCGCCCGCGTGTCCCCCCTTCATCTGAGCTGAGCTGTGCGCTTTGGGGCATCCGAGCTCACCCTGCTCTGTCCATGCCCCTTCCCCTTCCGTGTCAACCAACGGCCCCTGCAGGTCATCGCTTTCCTGGAAACGGGCAGCGGAAAAACGTTTGTGTCGGTGCTCCTCATCCGGCACCGCCTGGCGGAGCAGCGCAGGCTGGCAGCCGTCGCGGCCGCCGCCGCCGCCGCCGCTCCCCCCACCGCCGGCAAAGCTGCCAGCCCTGCTGCGCCAGGCACGCCTGCTGGCGCCCCGTCGGCAGCGGCCGGTGAGACGCAGCCAGCCTGCCCAAGCAGTGCGGCCCGCAGCCAGCCAAGCTTTGCCAGTCAAGCAAGCTGTGCAGCCGCTGCACCCAACGGCGCATTCCCGCAGCCCGCCCACCAGCCCACCTCGCACACCCCAGAGGCCAGCCCTCAGGGGCCCGTCCAAGGTTCCCCCAACCTAGGACCTCAGCCCCACCGTGTGGCAGTGTTCCTGGCCCCCAAGGTTGCGCTGGTGCTGCAGCAGGCGGAGGTGCTGCGTCAGCACCTGGGCAACGCCAGGGTGGCGCACTTTGTGGGGGAGATGGGGGTGGACCTGTGGGAGAAGGAGAGGTGAGCTCTTGTCACCCCCACCTCATGTTTCAGTGCCGCTAGTGGTGCCCTTCACCTCTTGCATCCGTTTGATTGGGGCCACAGCACGGTTGAACTGGGAGGAGGGAGCGGAGGGTGGGTCCTTGGAGATGTGGTTAAACGGGGGCGCGTGGGGACGCACTGGCCTGCATTCGCCCTGCAGGGGGAAGGGCCCTCATCTTGCCTTTGCTCAAGGCATGCCCACGTCCGCCGCAATCGCAGATTTCAAGGCCCTGGCCTCGCCTGCTCCATCCGCCCGCCCAGAACCCCCTTCTCCTCCCCTCTCCCTGCCCTCCCCTGCCAGGTGGCACGCCGCGTTTGCGGAGCATGACGTGGTGGCTATGACACCCCAGATCCTGCTCAACCTGCTGAGCCATGGCATCGTCAAGGTGTGGCCACTGCATTGAAGTTTAGGGTTTTGGGTTTTAGGGTTTTGGTTTTTTGACGGTGGGAAGAGACCAACAGACGGGCCAGTTTTGGTAGCAAGGAGGGGCCACCACTGTTACGGTGTACAGCTACGGTGTACTGTCACGATGTACAATTACGGTGGGGAGGCATACATGAGAGATACGTTTTGGTCGAAAGATCTACAGTGCAAGGATGGCGTGTCGGCGGCAGAGGGTGAGCGGCGGCAGAGGGTGAGCAGCGTCAGCGTGGTCTACCCAACCTGCCGATCCGCGGCTATGGAAGGCAGGGAAAGAGAGGTGGGGAGGCAACAGGAAGGCGGGCCAGCAGTGCCCTTGCTTCCCTGCTGGATCTGATCCTCCCGCCAGGATCATGCCACGTGACCACACCTTCCACATCACTTGAACCCTGCCTCCTCACAGTGTTACGCTTCCTGCACCAATCCACGTGCCCAGTTCTGTGTGGGGCGAGCGGCACCATAGGAGCAGGAAGTTGAGCAGGCAGTGTGCCTGCTGGGCTCCCCCCGCTGCCTGCAGCTGAGCCAGGTGCACCTGCTGGTGTTTGACGAGTGCCACCACTGCAAGGGCAACCACCCGTACAACCGCATCATGCAGCAGTTCTACCACTCTCATGTGAGGTGCTGCTGCGCTGTGCTGTGCTGTGCTGCGCTGTGCTGCGCTGTGCTGCGCTGTGCTGTGCTGTGCTGTGCTGTGCTGTGCTGTGCTATGCTGTGCTGTGCTGCGCTGTGCTGTGCCGTGCCGTGGTGCCGTGGTGCCGTGGTGCCGCTGTGCGTGTGGGCAGGCCCTGGGCTCTTGTAGGCCCAAGCCTGCTGCTGGTCCAGGGCTGCTCTTATCCCAGGCCATTGGTGGCATCTCTGTGTTTGTTGCACTGTGGGCCCTCTCCCGGGCCCACCTGGCATCCTCTTGCTGCTCCCCCCACCCCTGCAGGAGGCGCTGCTTGCCCCCCGCCCCCACATATTTGGCATGACGGCTGCCCCTGCCAATGTGAAGAAGAAGGAGACACAGGCGGGGACATTGGGGGGTTGCTGCACCTGTACATGTGCCTGCACATGTGTTTGCAAAGATGCCTCAACCCCACGCCATTGGGCTGGCATGGGTTTAAAGAAGCCGAAAGGAAAGAAAAGCCTAGGGCACCGGTCAGCTAATATGCCTGTGCCCTTGCCTCTGCCTGTGGGGGTGCCTGTACCTGTACCTGTACCTGTACCTGTGCCTACCTTTGAACTGAGACAGGAGCACGTGGAGGTGCGAATCTCCACGTGCTCGGCGCACACCAGCGCGACCTCCCTATCCCCACCTTCCCTGCCTTTTCGGCACCTACAAGTGCCTGTCTCTGAGCCTGTGCCTGTCTGTGTGCAGATGCACATGGCGGCACACAGCCGTGCGAATCAACTTGACCTCCCCTCTTCCCACACCTTCCCTGCCTTTTCTTGCACCCACCCACCCACCCTGTGCAGGAGCACATGGAGGCGCGTATTGTTTTCCGTGCGAATCAACTTGACCTCCCCTCTTCCCACACCTCCCCTGCATCTTCTTGCACCCACCCACCCTGTGCAGGAGCACATGGAGGCGCGTATTGTTTTCCGTGCGAATCAACTTGACCTCCCCTCTTCCCACACCTCCCCTGCCTTTTCTTGCACCCACCCACCCACCCTGTGCAGGAGCACATGGAGGCGCGTATCCGGGTGCTAGAGGCCAACCTTGATGCACGCGTGGTGACCGTGGTCAACCGCGGCAGTGTGGAGGAGGTGAGACCCAGGCCTGGGCGTGCCCACTGCTGGGGCGGGGCACACTGCTGGCAGGTGGGAAGGGGTGGGGCGGGGCGCACTGCTGGCATGCGGGGCGGTGCGGGGTCACGACGGATGGGCCTGGCAGCTGTGGTGCATCGTGGGTGGGGCAACCGGCGGCGTGGCAGCACCATTCTGCACCTGCCTGCCGGAACACCTGCGCAGGCACACGCAGGCTCTTTTTGGGGTGCTTTTGAGCTATGCGCCTTTCGACCCGACATCCTTCCCTCCCTCCCTCCTCCCCGCAGGTGGCCCGCCCTCCCAAGCTGCATGTGGTTGCCCCTGCCCCAACGCTTCTGGGATGGCAGGCCCATGCATGCTCTCCAGTTCAAGCCCCCTTGCCTAACCTTCGTGCCTTTCGACCCGCCCTCCTTCCCTCCCTCCCTTCACCCCTGCAGGTGGCCCGCCCTCCCAAGCTGCGTGTGGTTGCCCCTGCCCCAACCCTTTCAGGAGGGCAGGCCCATGCATGCTCTCCAGTTCAAGCCCCCTTGCCTAACCTTCGTGCCTTTCGACCCGCCCTCCTTCCCTCCCTCCCTCCACCCCTGCAGGTGGCCCGCCCTCCCAAGCTGCGTGTGGTTGCCTACGCGCCAACCTGCTGGGAGGGAAGCCCGGTGGAGGGGCTGCAGCGCCGCATGGCCCGCGCCCGAGCACGCCTGCAGTGCGCCGGGGAGCACTTTGAGTGAGGCCCGGGGGCTCGGCGGAGAGGGAGAGCAGCTAGGGGCAGGGATGGCGGGGCCGGCTGGGCTGGGCGGGTCGGGGGGAGCGCTGTGATTGCACCGCACTTCTCTGGTGCTGCTGGGCGTGCAGGCTTGCTCTTTTGCCCACGAGACTGCTGCTTGTGACATGCCTGCTCCCCTCACTGGCCTGTGCTCACTTGCCTTCTGCCCCTCCTCTGCCTGCCTGCTCTTCCTCTGCCCTTGCCCTGGCAGGATTCAGTGGCTGCGCGCGCTGCAGCGCCAGCTGGGCTCCGGCGGCGTTGCGCCCACTGCCCACCGCATCACTTTCGACCCGCTGGTGCCCGGATTCACAGGTGTTTGCCGTGGCCGCCAGGCAGAGGACTTAAAGAGGTGCCACACTTGCCCCCCTATTCCTGTACTTGATTAGATCAAGACTGTCGCAGTCTCAGACATACACCGACAGGCATGACCTAGCCCGCGTGAAATTTTGTGCCAACCTTGGCCTGCTGTCCAGTGCTCCAGGGCATGAGTCCCGCCCATAGCGTCAAGGAAGCTGCATGCACGTGCCCTGCTGTGCCTCACCCCGCATCCCACGCATGCACAACCACCCCGCTGCTCCCCATTGTTCTCTGTGTGTGTGTGGCTTGCTGTGCAGCCGCCCGCATGGACCAGCTGCTGAGCAGCGTGGAGCACGTGCTGCACGTAAGCGAGGGGGGAGGTGCAGAGGGACAAGAGAAAGGTGCTTTGCTAAGGTTGTCACAACCGGGGTGCGGGCTGTAATAAAACGCAGCACAGCACGGCCGGTCCGCTTCTGTCCATTGACACGCATACCACAGGTCACTGCAGCCCCAAACCCGCACGGCCAGCTCACCAATGCCCCCTCACCCTCACCGCTCCCTGCCCCCTCTCCCCTCCGCCCCCACCCCGTTCCCCTGCCCACAACAGACGCTGGGCCCCTATTGTGCCGCCCTGTGCGCCGTGGAAGTCCTCTCCTCCCTCACTAAGCCCCCACCCGCCCACAGCTATGCCCCCTTGGGCCGCGGCCGTGCCGGGGCTGCACAGCCAGGCAGCGCTGCTGCGGGGGCAGCTCAGGCTGCCAGCGCTGGGCCCGGGGTCGGCAGCGGCAGCGGCAGCAAGCCGGCGGGGGCAGAGGGTGCGGAGCGGGAGAGCGGGGAGGAGGGAGCCGTGGCTGGCATGTGGGCTGAGGAGGAGCAGGAGGAGGTGGCAGTGCGGCCTGCCAAGCCGGTGTCTCGAGCAATGAAAGCGTCAGGTGCGGCACGGGCCACGCTCCTGGGGGCATAGCGGTGCCGGGAGGGGCCTGGGGCTGGAGCGGGTCTGCACGCGCCGCAGCTGTTTGGGCGAGCGGGTCTGCCTGCGTGTCCGAGCAGCTTCCTGCCAGCCCTTCCTTGCCCACGGGCTGTGCTACGCAAAGCACTGCACCCAGGCTGACGCGGCCCCCCATGCCCTCCTTATTCGTCAAGGTGCCCCCGTGTCTTATTTGCCCTTCTCCCATGACACTAAGTAAATTTACATTTAATTGTGCTGCAGAGGAGGAAGCGGATGCTCGGGAGGGGGCGCTGGTGGAGGCGGTGATGACGCACGGCTTCGAGCTGGCAGGCAAGTGAGGTTTCGGCTATAGGGGTTATGGCTAAGCAGGGCTAGAGCTGGTCCTGAACCCTAAACCCATGTACTGCCACTGGCAGGCAAGGTGATTTGGCCCCTTGTGTGGGCGCCTTGTAGGGGGGGGGGGGGGCCTTGTGGGGGGGCTTCCGGGCCTGGCAAGGGCGTGGCAAGGGCGTGGCAACGGTGGCACCTGCTAAGGGCGGCTCCCTGGTGCCTGTGCTGTGCGGGGAGCACTGTGTCACATCCGGCTTTGAGCTGGCAGGCGGCAAGAGAGGTGGGGGGCCCTTGTGGGGGGCCTTGTGGGGGGCCGAGGCTGAGTATGCACGTGTGCACGCCTGCTGGTGCCCCAACCTGAGCACCTCACCATGGTGCATCTGGTGCCTGCTCCACTCAATGCTTAGCCAGCACGGCTGCTTGGCATCCCGCAGAGGCAAAGGTCCGGCAGGCCGCGGCCCACCTCTCAGTGTCCAAAGGTGGTCCTTGTCGGTTAGACTTGAAAAAATGAGCCCTTCCCCCCGCTTGCCCCGCAGAGGTGGAGTTCGAGCATGCTGCAGCCCACCTCGCTGTGCCCAAAGGTGTTCCTTGTCGATTAGACTAAATAAAATGAGCCCTCCCCCCCCCCCCGCTTGCCCCGCAGAGGTGGAGAGCGAGCAGGCGGCGGCCCACCGCTCAGTGCTCGACGTGCTGGAAGGCTTTGGGCAGCTGTTTGCCCAGCCGCCCTTCCTGCAGCCCGCTACACCCGGGGCTGCCAGCAAGCCGGGCGCAAACCCGACGGCACAAGACGGTGGCAACGGCAGCATCAGCACGGCAGCTCCCTCTACTGAGGCAGGCAGCAACAACAACGCTCAGGCAGGCGAGGGCCGGGTGGGCTCACAGAAGCAGGCCCAGCCAAAGCGCAGCGCCCCCAGCCCGCCTGCTGCACCGCAGGACTTCTTTGCCCTTCTATCAGACGTGCGCGACCGTGTGGCAGCAGGGCAGCTGCTGGGCGCCCAGCCCATGCTGGCCATGCGCCGCCTGCTGGCAGGCGTGCACCCCATGCACCTGCAGCGAGACATCGAGCGGCAGCTGCCGGCAGCCGAGGCTGAGGCTGCAGCGGCAGCGGCAGCCGCAGAAGCCAGGATTGCTGCACTGGCTGCGGCGGCTGCTGAATCGCCCCCCGCTGACCTCAGCAGGCCGGACAGTGCTGCCACTCAGGTGGTCGCACCCAGCAGTACGGCTGCCCCGACGGTGCCAGGTGCAAAGCAGGCACAGCAGGCTGGCACGTCGCACGGTGGGCAAGCAGAAGAAAACAAGGAGCAACAGCAGCCACAGTTTGCGCTGGTCACTCCCAAGCTTGCCACCCTGGCAGGGGAGCTGATGCAGTACCGCCCGACCGCCACCTCAGCTGCCACCTCAGCTTTCCTGGACGGTACTGCAGCGGCGGCGCCCTCTGCATGGTGTGGCATCGTGTTTGTCACTCAACGCATGGCGGCATGGGCACTGCACAAGCTGCTGCGGTGAGATGAGACGGCCACACGGGGCTGGCCGGGGGGCAGGAGGGGCGTGTTTGTGCCTGGGCTCTACCCAAGGCCGTCTGGCCGTGGAGGTGCCGTGGAGAGGCAGGCATGCGTGGCGCGCACCATGCTGACACTTGCCCGCTCACCAGAAAGTACAGTGCTCCTCAAACAACTCATCACGCTACTGTGTGTCTCACTTGCTCATCCCCTGCCTCAACCTCACGCAAGCCACCCTCTGACTCCACCAACCCTCGCCTGCGTCCCACGCCTGCAGCGTACTGCCCTGCACCCGCTGCACATTTTTGCACCGCTCACATGCCGGCCACCTGCCTTTGAACCACCGCATCCCCTATGCTTGCAGCACGCTGCCCTGCACACGTGGCACCTTCCGCACCTCCCCCATCATGGGCTTTGGGCTGCGGGTGGGAGGAGCCGACTACGGTTTCCAGGTAAGCCCCCGCCTTTACGCTGCCCTGTGTCAGGCTTCTGTGTACTTCCACGCTTCCCACCGTGCCTGCCGCGGGTGCCATGTTCTGTTGTGGTGCTGAGCTGCTGCTGTGTGTGCTGCGGTCGGGCTGGTGATGTGCTGGCGATGTGCTGGCAAGATGAGGCTGCTTGTCGGTAACAAACATCACAGGCTTGCAAGGCCTAAGCATTGGCATGGCTGGCCTTGGCTGTCTCGGAGTGGTTCCTCACCACACAGCTATACAGGGTGCTTAGCATGCACGGTGAGCCTCGCTAGGCCCCCTGGCTGGGTGCCTGTGTGCAGGAGCAATCCCGCATCCTGCGCCGCTTCCGAGCTGGCGACCTCAACCTCCTCATCTCAACCTCAGGTGCATGGCTGCCAGAACTGGGAGGCCTTTGGAGCAGCAGCCGGAAGGTCATTTAAGCACCAGCTGAGAGGTCAATTAAACAGCAGATGGGAGGTCCTATGAGCAGCATCTGGGAGGTCTTCTGAGCAGCAGTCTCACCAGATTACCTTGGATTGCTGTCTAGTTAGGGTGGCTGGCAGGGGACATGTCATGCAGGGCAGGTTGAGATATTTGAACGCTACGTCTCAGCGGGCGCACACATCCAATGCCCTTTCTCCGAACTCCGCCCCACTCTGCCCCCCCTTCACATGCATCTCTTGGCAGTTGCCGAGGAGGGGATTGACGTGAAATCCTGCCAGCTGGTGGTGCGGTTCGACCTGCCCAACACAGCACAGGTAGGGGCAATTACTCCTTTATCTGGGGATGTCAACAGCTGTTAAAAGCTGCAACGACTGTCTAGACAGTCCATGGAAGGGCCGTTGGAGGGGGGCCAAATTTGAGGGCGCAGAGGGGCGGCAGGGCAGGCACGTGTTGGGCAGCAGAGATGATCCGGAGCATCGGCTAGGGCTCCATACCCAGTGCTGTCTTGGGGCCACCAGGAAGCTTGCTGTAGCCCGCCCACTGCCTGTCGACCTGCACCCACCACTCGCGTGCCTTATCTCTGCATGCGATAAGCTTCATCCAGCCAAGTGGGCGCGCACGTATGTCCCGTGGTGTGGCATGATTCCCACCCTCCCTGCCAGCTTCGCCCGACCTTCATCCCCTGCACTGCAGAGCTTCATCCAGTCGCGTGGGCGGGCACGCATGGCTGGGAGCGAGCTGGTGATGATGGTGCAGCAGGATTTGGCGGGAGAGGCGCAGGTGAGGCGGGGTGCATTGGAAGGAAAAGGAACGGAAAGGAACGGGAAGGAAGGTGAATGCAGGGCAGAGAAGGGAAAGCAAGGGGAAGGGAAGGGGGAGGCAGCATCGGGGTGGGAGGTGGGGTTTTGAACTGTGGAGCTCCCGCTCACTGTCAGCAAGCAGGCACCCCCCAACTTTGCCTCTAAAAGTGTCAGATCTTTTCTAACGGCGCGCTGCTGTACTGCGCCCCGCTGTGCCGCTGTGGCTGACACAGATGGTGGGCCACATGGTGGACTACGAGCGGCAGCTTCGCTCGGAGGTGCTGCTCAACATTGAACGGCTGCAGGTAGGGAGGAAGCTGCGCTGCGCTATGCTGTGCTTGGCTGTGATGTGCTGTGCTGCGCAGCAGGTACTGCGCAACATTGGGCGGATGCAGGTTGGGCGGGCGCTGTGCCGTGTTGTGCAGTGCTGTGCTGTGCCGTGCTGTGCCGTGCTTGGCTGTGCTGTGCTGTGCCGTGCTTGGGCTGTGCTGTGCTGTGCCGTGCTGTGCCGTGCTGTGCTGTGCTTTGCTGTCCACGAGGCGCTGCTCGTGTTGAGCAGCTGCCAATGCAAGTTGCGCAGCGGGAGGCCGCCCTGAGTGTACAGCCGTGAGTGGCGGTGATGGTGGGCCGTCGCACACGCACACATGCCACATCAGCAGCGGCAGCCTTCAGAAAGGCATGCAGTGACAGCGTGTGTGCCTGCCGCTGGCGTTTGCCCCATGCATTCCTGCAAGCAAGCAAGCTAGGTTGACGACGACGAATCACACCTGAGTTATTTGGTGGCCCTATTCGTTGCTGTGCTGTCGCCTTCAAACTGCACCTCCCATGCAGGCGGGAGAGCTGGATGACGACGACTTTGCAGCGGAGGCAGCGGACCTGCAGGTGGGCGTGCTGCCACACTTGAGAATCTCATCTGATGTAATTGATTGATTGACGAGCCTTCTCCGTCCCCTGAGTCCTGCTGGCTCTGTGCACCGTACCTGCAACTCATTGATGGTTTGAGTAATTGCCTGGAGGTGCCTGCAGCTAATGGCTGGCCTGAATAGGTCGCCTGCTGCTGCTGCTGCTCATCCTCTCCGCTCCTACACCCATCCCGTGTGCGCTTGGCGTGCAGGCAGCGCTGGGGCACGCCCCCCTGTACGAGGTTGACACGACTGGCGCCAAGGTTACCCTGGAGAACGCGCAGGTGAGGCGGAAAGCAGAGGGGAGTGAACAGGGTGCGTGAGGCAAGAGGGACGAGCCAGGCGCAGCAGCAGCGGCAGTTTTTGTTTTGGACACGGGCAGTGAGATCAACCAACCTTTTGTGCGGCACACCAGCCCGGACGCGTGCCGCTGGCTGCAGCGCCTGTACTGCCTTCACTGCCTGTACTTCAGGTGCTGCCAGACTCACCCAACCCTCTGCTTCTGACCGTTTTCCGGTCCCCACGCCCCGCAGCTGCTGCTGCAAGCCTACGTGTCCCGCCTGCCCTCGGATGAATATACACGCGGCCAGCTGCGCCCCCTGTACCGCACGGGTGGGTGTGGGCATTGGGCAGGCATGGGGCAAAGGACGTGGGGACGAGGCGTGGCAGGGCAGGGGGCCAAGCGGCATGAAACGAGAGCAGACCTGCCAGAGAGGCCTGGGGGGGATGGAGGCAGGGAGGGGTGGGAGGGATGTTTTGAGGGGTGCTGCCCAGACGTTCATGCCCAGAGGCATGCACACTGGCTTGTGCAATGGCCCGCCCCCTCAGCTTGCATCCTTGCAGCTGGCGGCAGGCCACCCACTCTCACAGGCCTGCCTAACACCCTGGCATGTCACCACCTGCCCTGCCCCTCCACATGTCTCCCTCCCAGAGCACATTGGCGTGACTGCCCACCGCACCCGCGTCTTTCTCCCCTCCAACTCGCCCCTGCCCTGGGCGGACGGCGCCATCCAGACGGGCCGTCGCCCCGCCATCGCCGCCGCAGCGCTGCAGGCCTGCAAGCAGCTCCACCAGGTGACAGGCTGTGGCCGGGGGTGTGCTGCCGGTCTCAAACAATGTTACATGACCTTGCAAGCAGCTGCCCTCCCTGGGCCCCTTCCCTGATGGGTCCTTTGCATGAAAAACTACCTGCTGCCGCACATTGCCTGGCCCCAGCCCTCTGCCCTCTGCCCTCTGCCCTCCCCTCCCCCACCCTCTTGCCCTGGGGCCCTCCAACTTCTGCCACCTCTCTCACGCCCCCTCCCACCCTTACCTCCCAGCCCAGATGGCAGCCCTGGATGCTTAGCTGCTGCCACCTCTGTTCAACACTGCCGGGCCACTGCCCTCCCCTGCTTCCCTGCCCAGATGGGGGCCCTGAATGACCACCTACGTGCTGCCACTTCTTCCACACATTGCCTGTCCCCAGCCCTTTTCCCTCTTCCCTCCCCCACCCCCTACCCTCCCCTACCCGCCTTGCCCAGATGGGCGCCCTGAACGACTACCTGCTGCCCGCCGTGCTGGACGAACCCAAGCACCGCCCCAGCGCCCCCCGCACCCCCAAGCTGCCCAAGCAGGCGCCGGCCGTAGGGCGCAAGCGTCTGGCAGAGCCCGGTGCGCATCACGGGAGCGCAGACATGGGAGCACAGGGCAGGCTGCAAGGGCAGCATGGGCAGCATGGGCAGCACATGAACTCAGCATGGGACCACACCGCCAGTGGTTGCGCCAACTGCGCTGCAACATCCTGGCTGCCTGTTGCACCTGCCTTCAAGCCAGTCGACCTGACTTTCGTTCTGCTTTACCCACGTCGGCCTCCTTCAATTCCTCTTCTGTAGACGACCTGCTCAAGAACAAGGCCCACGAGCCGCTGCCCCCCGTGGTCATCGAGGCAGCCGAAGCACGCCTGCTCACGGGTGGGCAGTGCAGCGAGGGGTGCTGAGTAATGGCGGGGTGGGTGGGGGGGTGGCATGATCACGCAGTCAATCAATGTTTAGAAATGACATTTTCAAGTCCACACGGAGCCAGCAAGGGTCATGCTGACAAGGCAGCCTCGTGCTGACCGGGAAGATAGCCGGCTGTGGGTGGGCAGTGCAGCGAGGGGTTTTGAGTCAGGGCGGGGTGGGAGGTTGGGTGGAGGAGCCGTCAATCATCAATCAACGAATCATATAATTACATTTCAAATCCACTGGGAGACAGCAAGGGTCATGCTGACAAGGAAGCCTTCTTCTGACCGGGGAGGTAGGCGGGGCTCATGTCATGGGAAGTCAGAGGAGAGGTATTGAGTCAGGGATAGGTGAGAGTAGGGGTTGGCATGCATTTCAGGCAGCCTCGTGCTCACCGGTGAGATGGGCGGGGCCCAGGGTTAGGGAAGTCGAGAGGAGGGTTTGGAGAAGGGGTTACGTGTGTTGGTGAAGGGGTGGCAGGCCATCTTGGAAGGGCATGGCAGGTTTGGTTGCAACACAAGGCAGCACATGTCATAAGGCAGGGGGTGCAGCAGGTGCCGTATGCAGCCGGCGCAGCTGCCCTAGGCACGTCACAGAGCTACCCCCCTGCCCCCGCTCTCACATATTTCCATCCGTGCCCCCCTCCTCCCCCCTGCCCCCTGTCTGCCTCCCCCCGCCAGGCTCACTGCGCAGCGTGCTGGCCGCGGAGGGAGCCAGGCTACATTGCTACCGCTGGCAGGCCACCTCCGGGGGTGCCCCCTCAACTTCTGCAGCGAGTGATGCTGACCTGGCAGAGCTCCTTGCCTCCCTGTATCAGCTGGGGCTGGTCCTCCCACAAAAGCTGCCCCCACAGCTGCCAGCCTTTCTGCTGAGCACACCCACCCCGCCGCTGCCGCCCGCTTCAAACACTGCCAGCGCCGCCGCTGCCGATGCTGCCGCCGGTGCCGACAGCGGGAGCGGTGGCGCCGCCGTTGGTCGGCTGGTGGCCGGCGCAGGCACCGGTGGCACCGCCCCCGCCGGCAGCGGAGGCAGCATCGAAGTTCGGCTGGTGCCAGCTGGCACTCTTGAGCTGTCTGAAGGGCAGCAGGCGGCGCTGCTAGGCTGCAGCAGCGCCCTCATTGGCCACATGCTTGCCCGTGGCAGCTACTGCGGTGCTGCCGGCAGGCTCATCGCCCCCGAAGCTGTGCCCGCTGGCAAGGCAGCTGGGGCCGCCACCGCGCCTGGCAGCAAGGCCGCTGGGAGCGCACACCCTGCTGCTGCTGCTGCTGCTGCTGCTGCTGCTGCTGCGGCTGGGTGCGAGCCGTCGGCCGGTGCACCGTCTGAGGCAGGGGGTGCACTGGAGGAGGGGGGCGGTGCCCTGCTGCCGCCAAAAGAGCGTCAGGGCGAGACCTGTCTGCCTGATGTACCTATGGTGCCAGCAGCTCCCTCTGCTGACGCTGCTTCCCTGGCAGCTGGTGCTGCCGGTGCTGGTGCTGACGTCAGCCCAGCAGAGGCAGGTCCAGCAGGCTCACCCGGGGTAGCTGGGTTACCAGCGCCAGCAAAAGATGTTGGCATGGCAGGGAAGCAAGGGACGCCAGGAGACAGCACTGTGGCGGACGAGGCGGCAGCAGCAGCCACCTCTCGCCAGGCAGCAACAGCTGCCGCTGGGACAGACACAGCCGCAGCTGGCGCTGCTGCAGAGGTAGCGGGTGGCCGCAGCGGGTGCAGCTCCGAAGCAGACGAGGCGGCAGCAGCCGCCGAGCAGCTGGTGTGCACCGCTGTGCACCGTGCCCTGCTGCTGCACGATGGGCGGGGCCTGCCCCGCAGCAAGAGGCAGCGGCGGGAGGAGCCTTGCAAGGGCCCGCTGGCAGCGGCAGCGGCAGCGGCAGATGAGGCGGGGTTCCTGCTGGCGCCTCTGCTGGCCCCAACAGAGCAGCCCCCAGTGCCAGGCAGCCCCGCTGACAGCACGGGAATGGACGTTGACAGCGGAGGTAGCAGCGGTGGCAACGCCTGCATCGATTGGGCAGCCGTGCAAGGCGTTGCCGCATCAGCCGCGTTTGAGGGCACTCTGCTCGAGTGGCTGCAGCAGCAGGCGGGTGGTGGCCAGGGCCAGGACAGCTCTGGTGCTTCCACAGAGTGCGCTGGCGCTGCCGGGAAGGAGGTGGCAGGCGGTGCAGCTGCAGACGGCTGCCTGAGCGGCAGCAGCGTGCGGCAGGCGCTGGGAGGACGTGTGCTGGTCACAACCTACAACAACACAACGTACCTGTACAAGTAAGCGGGGTGCCAGCTGTGTCATGCTGTGCTGTGCTGTGCTGTGCTGTGCTGTGCTGTGCTGTGCTGTGCTGTGCTGTGCTGTGATGTGATGTGCTGTGCTGTGCTGTGCTGTGCTGNCTGTGCTGTGCTGTGCTGTGCTGTGCTGTGCTGTGCTGTGCTGTGCTGTGCTGTGCTGTGCTGTGCTGTGCTGTGCTGTGCTGTGCTGTGCTGTTGGCCGCCGGCCTTGCCTGGCCCTGCCTGTTGCATGTTCTGTCAATGCCAGGGCTCCTCTGCCCCACACGCAAGGCCACCCTGTCTCCCTCCCTCTCTCCCACGCATGCACGCAGGGGCGTCGCGGAGGGTCTCAGCGTGCACAGCACGTTTGTGCGCAGCGAGGCAGACCACTCCCGTGCCAGGCGGGCCAAGAAAGAGCGGCGCGCCCTTGAGGCAGCGGCAGCGCCAGGGCCGGCTGCAGGAGAGGGGCTGGCGGCAGCAGGGGAGCTGGCGCTTGGAAAGGACACTGAGATGGCAGAAGTTGGAGCGGCAGCAGTGGCTGAGGATGGCGTGCCAGCAGCGGTTGTTGATGCCTCCGCCCCTGGGCAGCTGCCGCCATCAACCGGTGCGGTCGCCAGCAAGGCAGCCTCCTCTGATGCTCCTGCTTCAGGTGAAGACAGCCTCACAGCTGCTGCTGCTGCTGCTGCGCCACCCAAGCCCACTGTCGTGCCTGCGGCAGCAGCTGCGGCGGCAGGCGGAGCAGCCATGGCCGACGGGGTGGGCGCTGCGCCAGCGCTAGAAACAGCAGCGGGTGCAGCAGCGGGAGCTTCGACAGCTGCAGAAACCGGAGCAGGCAGTGCGGCAGCATCAGCTGCAGCAGCAGCAGCAGAGGCCCCAGCAGATGACCCCACATCAGCAGCAGCAGCAGCTGCAGAGGGTCCACCAGAGGAACCACCAGAGGTGACCACCTACGCTCAGTACTATGCTGATCGCTGGGGGCAGGCCAGCCTGGCGCCACATCAGCCGCTGCTGCTGGCCACCCGTGTGTCACGGCAGCAGCTGGCACGAGGGCTGGAGCTGAGGCGCAGCCGCAAGCGCAGCTTTGGGCTGCACCTGGAGGCGGAAGGTGGGTGTGTGAAGGGCGAGGGGTGAGGGGTGGAGAAAGGTTGACTGGGCTGTGTTGCAGGGGCAGCGGCATGCAAGGAAATGACGAAGCCAGCACTGGGGTCAATCAGCAGGCTCAAATGTCCCCGGTTGAAACTGGGGTCATCCATCCTGCATCCGTGATCTCATGGCCCCTTTGCCCCGCAGCATAATGTTTGGTGGGCATGCCTCGCTTTCTCACACCGTGACCGCCCCACCCTCCCTGCCACAACAGGACAGCTCGCCCTTCCCGTGCTTGCATAGGAGTTGCAGCTCCCGACCCTGCCTGTGCCATTTGGTTCCGGCGGCGCCCACCCTGCGTGCCCGCTGTGCACGCTGCCCCACTGTATCCTTCAGGGTACCCTGGTATCTAAACCCCAAACCCCTGATCCCCACCCTCTCTTGCCCTGCAGACGAAGTGCACGTGCTGCCCCAGCTGTGCATTGCACACCCGGTGCCGGCGGCGCTGTGGCGCCCGCTGGGCACGCTGCCCGCGTTGATGTGGCAGCTGGAGGGCGCCCTGCTGGCGCAGCAGCTGCTGGTGCAGCTGCTGCCGGCGGACCTGCCGCCTGACAAGTGAGGTTTAGCTCGGCTGGCTTCCCTGCTTCAATTCAATTCAATTACATTTCAAGTCCAGGGGGAGCCAGCAAAGGTCTCATGGGGCATGCTGTTTCATCTTCCTCTTCTCCAGCTGCTTTACCTTTCGCTTCATCTTCCTCATCTCCTTCATCTTCTCATTTTGCCCCCTTCCTTCATCCTTCCCCTTCCACTCAGGGCTCCCCCGCTGGAGCTGGTGCGGTCTGCCGTCACCGCCCGCTCCGCCCTGGAGACAAACGACCTGGAGCGGCTGGAGACGCTGGGGGACGCTTTCCTCAAGTTTGCGGTGGGTGATTGGGTGGGTGGAGAGGGAGGGGAGGGGTGCTGATTCACACAGCCAGTTTGTTTGTTTCTAGACCCTGTTTTCATGTTTCCAGGGCCTTGTGGTGCATGCCTCGTCAACCTCGCAGGACTTGGTTCGTCCTGAAGTTGAATCTTCTTTCAGGGGATGTGAAAAGATGTAACAACTAGACTAGACTAGACTACTAGTGACTAGGGAGGGACGGGCAGGATTCCGATGCTGGCTGGCTGTGGTGGCTGGCTCAATCCATAGATGTGACTCCCTGCCCCTTCCACTTCCTTCCACTTTCTCCTCGTATGTCCGCCAGGCCTCCGCCCACCTGCTCAACATGCACCGGCAGTACCACGAGGGGCAGCTTCCCATCCATTTCTGTGACCTGCCCCTTCCATTTCCTCCCACCCTCTCCTCTTCTGTTCCGACAGGTCTCAGCCCAGCTGTTCACCACACACCGGCAGTGCCACGAGGGGCAGCTTCCCATCCATTTCTGTGACCTGCCCCTTCCATTTCCTCCCACCCTCTCCTCTTCCGTTCCGACAGGTCTCCGCCCAGCTGTTCACCACACACCGGCAGTACCACGAGGGGCAGCTGACCAAGCGGAAGGAGTTGGTGGTGGCCAACACACACCTGGCGGAGGCGGCCATGCAGGTGTGAAGCGGTGCAGGTGCCGTCCTGACGCTTCCTGCTGGGCTGGGCTGGGCTGGGCGGGCTGACGGGTCAGGACTTGAAGAGGGCTAACAGCAACACACACCAACCCAGCCCTCACCTGCCCTCTCGGATTCCACCCCGCTGGAAACGGTGTGTTGGCGAGGCCCCGCACGATGGCCTGGCTGGCCTGTGCCCCCATTTGCACGTCTCGACCTCATCTAGAGCGTACCCAAGTCCCACCCGCTTCGTTGCAGAGCACAGCCTGACTGGACGCCCGCAACCGCGCTTCCCCCTCCTCCCCGCGCCGGACTTCATCCCTGATAAGGCCTCCCAATTTCCCACACCACCTGGCTGCCTCCCTGCCCGCTACTGCAGCTGGGCCTGGCTTGACGCCTGCGTGTATATGCCCTTCTCCCTCCTTGACCCCCTGGCTGCCCCCCTGCCCGCTGCTGCAGCTGGGCCTGGACCGCCGCCTGCGCGTGCTCCCCTTCTCCCTGCGCAACTGGGCCTCGCCAGAGGCAGTCAGAGTGGGTGGGCACAGGGCAGGACGGGGGGCACTGCAAGGCGACCACAGCGAGTTGCCCTGGCCTGGGCAGGATGTGGTGCTACACCATGGGGGTCACCAATGCGCACCTCAAGCGGCTGTTAGAAGGGCCGGCACAAGGCAGGCATAGGCCAACCATGGCGGCAACAGCGGACGGGCAGGGCAGGCGGCAACCACTGACGGGCATTTATCGGCTTGCTCATGCCCGGCCTTTGCCTGGCAATCTTCGCCTTTGCACCCCGCCCCTGCCTGCCCAACAATCACTACCGCTCCTGTCCCCTGCCCTGCCCTGCTCTTCTCCGTCTGCAGAAGAGCAGCAAGGTGTTGGCTGACGCCATGGAAGCGCTGTTGGGGGCATTCCTGGTGGCGGGCGGGCACAGCGCGGCATTCGCCTTCCTGCAGGCAAGTGCATCTCATGCATCTCACGAGGCCAGCTTCCAGGGGGCTTCCTGGTGGGAGGCAGGCAGGCACCTCATGAGGCAGTGCGGCAATGGCCTTCCCGCAGCAGGCAAGCCGCAGGCGCCCAGGCCTCTGGGGATGCCCTGTGTTACATTGGAGATGGGCAGGTGCTGCCAGCACAGAGGAAAGCTGGGTGCCTTGCTGTGCGGTCCTGTCGCGAAACCATCCTTTGTAGTGTCTCACTTATAGCTCAGCCATCGTGTGGATGCAGATGCACTCGTTATTCCATGCCTGCATCTGGTGTCCCTCCCTCCTGCTCTCATCCCGTCCTACGATGCTTTGCGCTCGCATACCAGTGCTTTATTCACTCATTCATGTATGTTTGCAGGATTCGTTGAGCGTCAGGCGTGTGCTGGACATTGACGTCAATGGACTGTAGCCCACCATCAACCAGTCCTCCCTCCCTCCCCCCTGCAGCACTTGGGCCTTCTGAAGAGCTGGCAGCCCCCCACGGCAGCCCTGGCCTGCCTGGAACCCGTCAGCACGGGTGGCACCGACGGCAGCAGCGGCACCGCTGGTGCTGACGTGGCAGGCGCTGACGTGGCGGGTGCTGACGTGGAGTCTGATGTTGCAGCCATTGAGGCGGTGCTGGGGTGAGTGCTTGCATTCCATCGAGTACATTCCAAATCCATGCGGGGGAAGCAGCAACTGTCTCATGGGACAGGGTGTGGGTGGAGAGGAGAGTGAACCTGATTGGAGCTTTTAGCATTTACAACGGAAAGTGTGCGAAAGAGAAAGTGCACCCAGTCGCTCCATCCACCCTGCAACTCTTTTGTTGGTTCTTGAAAGGGGGACTGGGTTGCCTATGAAACCGTGTTACACCGTGCACCCATCTCTGCTCCATCTTAGCCCCGCTATCTCTTGTCCATCTCAGTGCTCCCCATCTCTGCCCCCGCTTGGCAGGTACACCTTCAAACACAAATGGCTGGTGGATGAGGCGCTGACGCACTGCAGGCAAGCGTGGCATGCAAAGCATGCACAGCGCGGGGCATGGGGCAGTGCACGGCGGGACAGGACAGCGTGCACAGCACAGGCAGTGAGCAGTCTGGCAGGGCGCGGCTGGCGCATGTCTTTATGGGTGTAATCGACACACTCTGCCCTCCTGCCCAACCCGCCGCTTCCAGAGTGTGTGCTGTCTTACCGCTGCCTCAAACGCCTGCCTGCCTGCCTGCCTGCCTGCCTGCCTGCCTGCCCTGCAGCTGGCCGGGTTCTGGCGCGCGCTGCTATCAGGTACGGGTGGGCTGCATCCCCCCACACCTTGGCATCCAGACAGCTAATAGGGTTCGGTGCCGATAGGGTTTGGGCTGTCCTACCTCCAAACCCAATGGCCGCCCTGGCAGGCAGCGTTGGCAGGCTCAGGCGGCTGAGAGCCGAGCCAAGCACTTGGCCGGATGTGCTTGCCAAAAGTGACTGCAGCTGCCTGTGCCTAACACGCTGCCCATCATACCGGACCACTCAATCAAACATTCATTCAATTGCCTGTCAAGTTCATGGGGAGCCAGCAAAGGTCGCATGGGACAGGGTGTGGGGAGAGAATGTCGCCCTGATTGCTGCCTCACCTGCAGCTCACGCACTACCACGGCCCCCGGTGGGCGTTAGCGCTAGCACTCCCTGCAAACGTCTGGCTCCCCTCCCCTCCCGTCCCCTGCCTGCTCGTCCCTTCCTGGCTGCTGCAGCGCCTGGAGTTCCTGGGCGATGCTGTGCTGGATGTACTGGTCACCGCCCACTTCTACACGGCATTCAGGTGGGTGGAATGCTGGGCGGGAGGCCTACTGGTAATGCGTGACACCAAGGGGGGTCCCGTTGATCAAGTGTGGCTGGGGTGCACGAGGCCACAGGTGTGCCGCTCGCATCTGCACGGCGGTTGGGCGGGTGGCGAAAGGGGGTGTGGCGGGGTGTGCCGTGCAGTCGAGCAGTGGTGGAGGAGGGCCAGGCCGTGCCGCTCCTCACCCGTGTGCACGCTACATATGCATAGGTGGCGCAGCCCCCCGTGCCCAGTACGCCGTGCCCCCTCGTCCTGAAGGCTGCCTCACGGTGCGGTGTTTGCAACGTTTGGAAGCATCACAAGCGCAGCTGGCCAGCACTTGCATCGACACACTGCCCTCCCCTCTTTATGTTCTCCTCTTTATGTATCCCTCTTTATGCCTTCATGTTCCCCTCTTTACTGCAGCGGTGCCACCCCCTCCCAGATGCACGACATGCGCAGCGTGGCGGTCAACGCCTCGCGCCTGGCGCTGGCAGGTGCCCTTGAGGAACACGGCAAGGCCGCAAATTCTGCGGCATCTTGCTGTGCCTGGCAGGACCATTTGTGGGATATTGCTTGTGCCAGATGCCAACTTAACACCGCTGTCAGGGTCTGGCACAAGCACAATCACATTCTCTGAGTGACTCATGGTGTGCCACCTCTGCCCTGCCAGCTGCTGGGCAGCTGCTCGGGGCGCGCTGCTCCCTCCCTCACCGAACCGCCTCCCCCTCCCTTTCTCCCTCACCCTCCTGCAGCCGCAAAGCACGGCCTGCACACGCATGTGCGGCACCACTCCCCCTGCCTCTTCAACCACATCACCGGTGAGGCTGGGCGCAGCGGCAAGAACTCAGTGCCATGTTGTCCTGCCTCTCCCAGCTCCCGACCCGAGCTGCCTACCAGTGTTGGGCAGTGTGCCCGCCGCCCGCCCCGGCTGCGTTGTTGTCTTGAATTTCCACAACTTTTATCTGCTGCAAACTCCGGTACGCTCACCCCCCACCCTGTCCCATGAGCCCGTTGCTGGCTCCCCACTGGACCTTAACTGTAATTGATTGATTGCTCACACTTGCCCTTGTTCTCCCCACCCTGGCCCCCTCGCCCGCAGCCTTCGTGCAGGAGTGGGAGGACCAGGTGGCAGATGCCACAGAGGCACAGCAGGCACATCAGGCACAGCAGGCACAGCAGCAGGGCATCCAGCCTGGTGAGCCTGCCACCGCCGGCGACTCCAGCGCTCCCGCAAGCCCCGACCTTGCAGCTGCAGCCCAGGAGGCTGTCCTCGCTCAAAACCCGTTTGGCTTCCAGCACACCCAGGCGCCCAAGGTGGGCTGGGACGGGGCATGGCGGCTGCTTCAGAGTGCCTTGGCCATGAAGAAGAAGAAGAAGAGGAAGAGGAAGAAGATTACATCCCGAGGGCGGGGTGTTGAGGAAGCTGACAGGAAATTCTCCCGCCTCGGCCATGTGCCGCCTGCAGATTCGGAAGGAAGCTGATCACACTTTCCACACCGCTCACTGGTGCACCGCCTTTTGTCCAACCCACCCTGCCACCTCAACACACACACCTCTCACCCCTGCTCCCCCACCCACTGGTGCACCGTCTTTGTCCGACCAACCCTGACACCTCACACACACCGCTCACAGGGTGCACCTGTTCCTGTCCAACCCACCGGGTACCCTGCCACCTGCACATGCACGCCCCTGCCTCCCGCAGGTGCTGAGCGATGTGGTGGAGTCCCTGGTGGGTGCGGTGTACGTGGACAGCTGCGGCGACCTGGACACGGCCTGGAGGGTGACCCAGGTAAGGGGTGGGGGGCGGTGCCTGGAGGTGAATGTGTCGTGTGCTCAAAGAGTAGTGTGCACACACAGCCTGGAGGGTGACCCAGGTGGGGGGCGGGGGGGGGGCTGGAGGTGCCTCAGGCTAGAGGTGAAGCTGCGGGTGTCCGGTGGGGGTGGGGAGGTGCGGGTGTCTAATAAGGCATCACGGACACAGCTTGGGCGGTGACTCGGGTGAGGGGTGGGGGGCGGGGGTGCCTCCTGCTTGAGGGGTGCTAGTCGAGTCTAGTCCAGTCCTTACAGCTGTACGCAAGCGCCCTTTGTGGGGTGCCTCGGGCAGGAGGTGAAGCTACGGGTGGTATTGCCCGGAGGGGCAACATCATGGACCAACAGCCTGGGTTGAAGGGGCGGTGCAAGATGGGGGCAACTCAGAGATGTCGAGGGGAGGAGGCGGGGATGGGGTGGGAGGGGGCGGCGGAGGTGCAGGGCTGGGAGGAGGCGGCAGAGGTGAGGGGCTGGAGGGTCGCGGTGAGGGGCTGGGAGGTGAGGGGCTTGCAGGTGGTGGTCGGGATGGGCTGGGAGGACGAGGCGGGGATGGGCTGGAAAGACGAGGCAGGGAGGGGATTCATCCCCATCCACTTGGGGCCCGGGGAGGCGGTTCAGGTGCGGATGGGGTGTGGCACACCCAGGTTGCACACTTGAAGGATGCAGCCGGCCAAGGGGGGGGCTGGCCCTGTGCCGGCGGGTTGGCGTGCAACCCAAGTTGGTGATGTCAACAGGCAGCAGGCGGCGGGGGCGCGTGTGAGACAGCTCTGCTGTGCTCTCACTCACCTGCTCCTCTTGCTGGCTGTGCCACCTTCCTGCTGGCAATCCATCAATCAATTACATTTCAAGTCCAGGCTGTGCTCCCTCCCTCCCTGTGCCCGTGAGAGCAGAAGCTGCTGAGCCCGCTGGTCACGCCCACCACCCTGCCGGTGCACCCCATTCGAGAGCTGCAGGCAAGGGGGTGCAGGAGGTTGGGTGTCGGGGCAGGTGTGGGGTGGGCAGGTGGGGAGGAGGGGTTCGGATGTTGGGAAGGAGAAAAAGTAGTATGACCCACCCTGCCGGTGCACTTGTCAGAGAGCTGCAGGCCAGGGGGTGGCGCGTGGGATTGTGCAATGCAAATGCTGGTGGGGTTTTGAGCACGTGGTGCAGAGGGGTGTGGACGAGGGAGGGTGTCCTAGGTTGCAGGGGGCTGTTTTTGTGATGCGGGGAACACTCTAGGCCTCTTCTATTAATTCGTTTGTGCTTTTGTTTGTGCTCGAGCCGGTGCAGCGGTGGGGGGCAATGTTAAGACAAGGGCTGGTTCAGAAGGCCGCTCCCATTAATTGCTGGCAATCACCAAAGATTGGAGATTATTTTCAAGAGAATCTTCTTGAAAGTTGAACAAGAAGATTCACTTTCAACATCTTCTGGTTTCCTCTGTGTCGCTGCAGGAGCTGGTTCAGCGGTGCGGGGTGAATTTCCAGTACGAGGAGGTGGCGAGGGAGCCGGGGGCGGCGGGGCGGGTGCATGTCAAGGTGAGGCGGCAGCGGTCTTGACTGGCAGGCAGGCTGAAGGCGGGTTGAAAGTCGACTTAGCAGGAACTTGTGCTGCTCAATGAATCCGGAGTCCATGCAGTTTGAGGTGTGGGTGATGTGGGAGAGCAGCGGTCGGGGGTGCTTGTGCTTGTCCATGGCAATCCGCCATTCAGCTGGCGGTTTCGAAGTGCCACGTGGGAAGAGGCTGGCGGGCTCACCTGGACAATGGCCGGGCAGGGGCAGGTACTTGCAGGTGCCACTGACGCACCCAATTCTTCAACTCGGCGCCTCCGTCTGCCTGCACTGCCCACTACTGACGGCCCGCCTGCCTGCCTGCCACCTGCCCGCCTGGCTCCAGGTCAGCGCCCAGGGCGTCACGCTGGGGCAGAGCACCTTCCAGGCCACCAGCTTCAGGTGGGTGGGTGCAGCACCTGCAACTCACATGCACAGTGCAAGCCACAGTCAGAATCAGTGGCAGTAGCCGTGGCAGTCACATCAAACTCGTGAAGTTCTGAGAAGATATTGCACTGCACGAGCACGTGCCCGCGTGGTGCAGGGTGCAGCCAGGGGTGTGATTGGCTGCGCTTCTCTAGGCAGCATTGGCTGCGCTCACAGGCTTGTGTCCGCCCAAGCCTGCCCCAACAAGCGCCAGCCTCTCTCCACATACAGCAGTGCGTTGCAGTGCCTCGACCCACTCACCGGCCATCCCTCTTGCCTGCCCATCCATCCATAGGGTGGGCTGCCGTCTGGCAGCCGAAGCCGCGATCAAGGCGTGGCCCTCGATCGCGCCTGTGGTGCTAGCTGCCAAGCAAGCGGGCGGCAATGCAGCCAGCGGCGCTGGTCAGGCGGAGGACATTGTCTGATTTGGCACCGTTCCTTGCTCCACCAAGCAGTCCTATCAGCCCATGTTGCATTCCCTGTGCGCAGCCTTTTTGTCTAGTCACCAGTGCGCCGCTGTAATTTTGATGGCAATGTCCATGCACTTCCACCGGCCTGCCCAAATTTCGGCACGTGGCAACGCAAAACCTTCCGTGATGCGGTATGTGAAGCAACGTATTTGCAGGATTCAGTGGTGTGCGGCGGCAACACAAGACGCGCCCCATTTGGATGGGCAGCGCCATGCTGGGCATGCATGCTGGGCACAACTTGCAGCATGCACAGCTGCTGCTGGTTGTATGTAGGCAGCAAGCTGCTGGTTGTATGTAGGTTGTGCGGTGTGAGTGTTCCTGTTCCTTATCCCCCCCTCTCTGGCCACTGGTCACAACGGGATCACTGTTTGTCTGATGTAGGCATGAGTCACTCTCTGCTTGATATAAAATTGCTTCCAGACACAGCACATGCCCGCCGACCTCGAGCCCCCACCCCGCTTCCTGGAACGCGTGGCAGTGCACTATGCACGCAACGTGCTGTCGGGGGGCGGGCAGATGCCGGGGCAGGTGCCGCTCATCATGGGCATCTGGGGGCCCAAGGTGCGTCCGTGCTGGGATGCTGAGCTTTGCCCAGGGATGTGTGTGACAGGGGGGAAGGGGGTGCGGCATGCAGGGCGCACTCGGGCGCCACTACACCCGTGCCATGGGCTGCACCGTGGCTGCGAGCCGGCTGCATGCCTGCGTGGCTGGCTGGTTCTGCGGCTGCATGCCTGCGTGGCTGGCTGGTTCTGCTGCGCAGCTGTGCCCGTACAGTGCTGCTACCGCATCGCTGGCAGATTGTGGCCGGGCAGCCACCCTTTCCGTACCCCTCGAACCCCTGTCCCCCCCGCAGGCTGGAGTGAGCACAGCGTGCAGAGTGTGGCCAGGGCCTCTCCTTCAACCTTAACACATACAACACTGCCTGACACCCCGCGTGGGCAGGGCTCTGCCTGAGCGCCGGAGAGCTGGAAGACGAGTGGCCTACAGCTTTGCAGGTGGGCGCCCCGACTTCTACCCAGAATTTAGACCGCCCTGACTGCTCCGCAAAACCATTATCCTTGACCGCGACAGGAATCGAACCTGCAACCTATTGATCTGGAGTCAATTGCGCTACCATTGCGCCACACAGCCGGTGGTAGAATCCACCCGAGTCGAGGCGGTGAGTTCAACTTCAAAAGTGAAGTTCATAAAGCCGGAAAAAATAAATTGACGCAAACCGTCGCCCGCCGAGCCGAACGAAACGCAAAGTTGCAGATTTGGCCCCGTTGAGACGAGGACGGCGCAGAAGAAGCGGGGGAAGAAGCGGAGACGAATTTGTTGTTGATTTGCGTGGTTGGCGGTGCCGCCGGTCGGGGTGGCCGTGCGATCAGACTGTTCCGACCAAGATGACCAAGAAGAACAGGCAGGTGGGTTTCAGGCGGTGCAAGGCATCGAGACGACTTATATTTGAACACGAATGTGGCAGCAGGCCTGTGAATACTCACCTAAACTTGACTCCCACATGTGCGGCCGCCCTCGGGCCTCTCGGTGGGGCTGGGCACCGCACCGACTCGTTACAGCTGAACATGCGCATCATGCGCACTGCCGTCAGACTAAAGGGACATGTGAACAAAGGAAACAGAGGCCTGCAAGCTGAGAGTGCCGCAGAAGCGCCGGCAGGCACCAGCAGGGTGTACGGATGAATCTGACTGACTGACGAGGAGGCCATTTACACGGAACACCTTCTGCTCAGGACCCAAACTTTACAGCTCATTTATAGCGCACCCAGCATTCTGAAATGGAACCCTTAGTCAGTCAGTATTCAAAAGTTTGGCACATGCACCCCGCCGCCGCCAAGTGGCTGTCGCCAGCTCACTGCCTGCATAACGCCGCCCTCCTTCTTCGGGCCGGTGTGCAAAGAGAAGGTTCAATTGTCGGTGCCGCTGTCATTCTGCCTGCTCCGTCCAATCTCCAAGGCACCTGCAAAGCTCGCTCCCGCTGGAAGACTCGGGAGCGCCCTCAGCATCCGCCTCGAAGGCTGCCGCAAATGGCGCCTGTTCACATGAGTGCTGCTCGGAAGCCGGGGGCAGCGGCGCAGGGCCGGCCTTGGTGGACCGCGCTGCTGGTGGGGGTTCTGGTGGGCACCCTTGCCGGCTTCCTGATTGCCCAGCGTGCGGGCGCAGGCATCGGACCACTGAAAGCGCAGCTACTCGCCGCAGGCAAGTGGGTTGCCTGGCCTGCAGCCCAGCAGCGCCCCCGCGTGCCCTCGTCCCGCCTGCGCCGCTGGTGGGGGTGCGGCTTCACTGAATGTCCGTGGCTGAGCCCTTACTGACTGGCTGCCCACACACGGTTGGGACGCATCGTTTGCTTGCTTGCAGAGGGTTCCGCTGCTGAGACAAAAGCGGCGTTGCAAAAGGTGCGCCCACCGGTGCCGGCGGCGGGCCAGGCGCAATCGAACCTCTCGTCGCATCCCGTGCGAGCTTGTGCACCACCCAACCCGCCGCTCTCGCTTTGCTTGCTTGTGCTTATAGTCCGGGTGCCGCAATTGATCCTGCGACACAGGCACCCCAAGAGACCGCTTGGTCTGTGTGCAACAAGCTGCAAGAGTGTCATGGGGAGGATTTCGTGAGCGGCACAGCACCCACGGACTGCCGCTGACCAAGCGCTTGGCTCCCCCAACCCGCCCCCCATGCAGGCTCAGGAGCTGAGTGGTCAGCTGCAGCAGGACAAGGACCAGCTTGGCACGGAGAAGGAGGCGGCAATGAAGGAGCTAGAGGATGCGCGTCAGAAGCAGGATGGGCTGCTCAAGGAGATTGAGGGGGCGCAGCAGGGTGTGAGGGAGTGCCAGGAGAAGGCCAGCAACTCGGACACCACGCTGACAGACCTCAAGCAAAAGGTGGGCGGGCGGGGGCCGAGGTGGCAGGGGCCAGGCAGGGGTGATATGTGGGGACGAGGCGGGTCAGGCTGCTTGGCGCCTGGCTGTGGTTAGCCGCCAGGGGGCGGCAGGTCCGGCAGGGGCGGGCCAGGCTGCGGGCTGCCCGGCAGGTGTCCCTGCAGGCAGCGCCGTCAGCAGCAACACGATGAGGGTGGTGGAAGCACGACGGGCCAGACCGTGCAGCCTGGGCGGCAGGTGCGCGCCCCTGCGAAGCTTGCCGCACGCGCCTGTACTGCCTTCTTTACACCCGCCCGCCCGATGACAACACAGGTGCATCCATCCACCTGCCGGCCCTGCTCCTGTTCCTCTGCCCCGCCCCGCTGCAGCTGGATGACGCCAAGGCCCATTTGGATGAGGCGGCGCAGCAGATGCAGCAGATTAAGCCGTGAACGCAGGATGAGCACCGGCAGCGGCGCCACGGGACACGCAGCGGCCCCGTCGTGACGCGTGTTACCGACAGTTGTCTGCTTTTCAAACGATTCGTGTGCTTGACTGCAGTGCTTGTTTCTTGCAGTCTCTCACGTATGTGATGCAGCATGCCTTCCCGATGTAAAGAGCAGCGCCTGGCATGGCCTGGCCTGGTCATCCGACAGCACTACAGACCCTCTGTACCGCAAATGCGCTGTGTGAAGCTCTTCACAGAGCGCAAGCTAGACACTCCTGGCACTCGCGTCCTTGCCTCTGCAGCGCGCATTCTCTCGGGTCCCTGTGCGATCCCTGTGATCTTGGCACCGCTTCCGCTCTTATCGGCCCGTGTGCCTCCGCCAAGCTGGATCCCGAAGCCTCTCCCTCCAAAATGGCCAGCAAGGAGAGGAAAGGGGGCCTTGGAGGGGGGCGTGTCTTCCTTTTCCTTGGCATCTGCGTGGGCGTCCTGGTCGGCGCGTTCCTGGTGGCGCCGCGCCTCCCAGGAGGGTATGCCGAGAAATTCCGCGTCGAAGGTGCGCGAGGGAATGCATGCATGAGCGGGTGCATGTGCCTGCCGCCGCCGCTGCCCGACGCACACTGCCCTGTGTCGTGGCCCCCTGGTGCAAGGGCTTGTTGCTGGCATGACACCCTGCCACGTGCACAGTTATTCACTAACCATGTGGCCCATGTTGTGTGCAGAGTCCGCCAACCGCATGCTCAAGGCATCTGTGGATACGGTGCGCTTGCCGGGCCGTCACTGACACTGGCTGTGCCCTCACCTTGTGCCGTATGTGCCCCCGCATGTGCCCGGCCCCTGCTTCTCCACCGCTGCCGCTTGGCTCCCTCGCCCTCCCCGCCCAACGCATCGCCACACCCTGCCTGAATACCAGCATCAGCTACACAGGATGCCCAGCGTGTGCCCTTGGGCCTCGCTGTTCCCCACCACCGCCAGCGCCCTTCCTCCCCTGCCCTCACACCCACCGTCATGCCTTCATTCGGTGTGCAGCTGCCCTCACACCACCGTATGCCTGCCGCCCGTGCGCCCCATCTCCCCACCCCGTGTGTGCCTGCAGCTCCAGCGTGAGAAGGACGCGCTGCAGGCGGCCAACCAGGGCATTGAGGGGCTGCAAAAGGAGCTGGCGGCGGCCCGTGGGGAGAAGGATGCGTGCGTCAAGGATGTGCCGGCCTTGAAGCAGCAGCTGGAGGCTGCCAACAAAGAGGTGGAGACTGCCAAGGGCCAGGTGGCGGCTGTGACCAAGGAGAGGGACGATGCCAACAAGAAGCAGGCGGAGACTCAGACGGCGGCCAGCACGTCCACCACCGCCATGACCAACATCAAACAACAGGTGGGCTGGGCGGCTGGCGGGTGTGTGTGCTCTTATTGCAGTGTGTTTGAAAAGAGAGAGTTTGTGGGTGGGCGGCTGGCGCGTGTGTGTGCTGGCATAGCAGTGTGTGTGTATGAAACAGAGGTGTTGTGGAAGTGTGCCTGGTCAGGCCTGTTCGTCTATCAGGGCAGGCGGCGGAGCGTGTGGGCTGGCGTGAGGGAGGGAGGGGCCGGCACGGTGGGAGGGGGCTGCAAAAGCAGGCCGATGCGCAGCTTGGCAAACAGTGGCAGGCATGGGTTGCGTTGATGGCAGGTGGGGGACGAGTTCGCGTTGTGGTGCATGGTGGGCTTACCAGCAGAGGGGGTTGTGAAGCGCTGGCAGGCGCTGACGGGGCAGGCACCGCCACACTGCTTGCGCAAACGTGCCGACGCAGGTCCCAGGCACGATGCAATGCACAATGCGCGCCACTCCACCAGCCCAGGCGGCCGCGATGGCTGACGCACGTGCTGATGCATTCCTTCCTTCTTCCTGCATGCACATGTCGATTGTTCCGGCGTGCTAACTGCTTCCTCTCTTGTCCCAATTCTGCCCTGCCCCCTGCAGCTTGCCGAGGCCAAGAAGCAGCTGGACGAGCTGAACAAGAAGCTGGCGGCCATCGGCGTTTAGCTGACATGGCAACAGCCGCAACGGCAGCCCCACAGGACTGTTCTGCTGCAGCAAGGACGCCAGGTGGACAAGGGCGACCGGTGCATGAGGACAGCATTATGCAAATCTTCCCGAAACCGGGCCTTATGCGACACACTCGCAACTGTTCCCTGTTTGTTCTATTTATGGACTCTGTAAGAACATATGTGCAAGCAACATTTGAGCAGGGAGGGCATCAAGGAAGCACAGGCGTTTAGTTGGGGAGCGCTGCTGATGAGCAGGAGGGCAGGGCGCACCCATCCCTGCTGTGCTGCGCTGTGCTGGTCAATGGCACGCCCATGTGGGCTGCATGTGGTTGAGCATGGACGGCATCATGCTGTTATCGTCACCGCCTCTTGTGGCTGGCTGGGTCAGGCTTAGTCGGGCACACTGGGCAAGTCAGCCTTCACGTCAGTCCCAGAGGCCCACCCAGCGGGGGAGTGTGGGCCTCTCCCCTCACCCCCTCACGAACTCAGAATTCCCACTGAATTCCCACTGACCCATGACTTTTTCTTTGCTAAAAACTACATCTGATACACTCACCCTCGTCCTGCGATGCTTTGCGCTCGCATCTCAGTGTTTCATTCCTTCATGCACTCTGTGCTTGATCGAATTAATGAGCAGCACAGGTTTGTACTGGAAATGACGTGTAACCCACCATCAGTCAGTCAGTCAGACTCACCTCCCACCCTTTCCCCATGGGACCTTTCGTGGCTCCCCCTGGACTTGAAATGTAATTGATTTGAAGTAAGCGCAAGTCAGGAAAGGCGGTGCGCATGCCGGCACCGTGCGATGGCATCCCAGCACACGAACGGGTGGCCGGCAGGTACCTCGCTGAGCTGAAAGTGGCAGCTGCCTGSCAGCAGCAGCTGAGCAGCCACAGGCTGCAGCTTCTGGACAGCTTCCGGCACACCCACCCCCGCCGCACCACCTACAGCCACTTTAGCCCTGTGGGTGCTGCCCGCCTCGACCGCATCTATGTGGCAGCAGCGTTGCAGCGCCACATTGCTGAGGCGTCGATTGGCGGGCAGAGGAGTGCACTGTGTCGGACCACCGCCCCACCACCCTCGCCCTCCTCCCAGACCCTGCGGCTTCGGGCCGCCGTGCCCCTGCCCGCCGCCTGCGCCTCCACTTCACGGCCGATGCTGGCCTCAGGCAGCGCTTCCGCGCGGCTGTCACGGCTGCGGCAGCCTCAGCCCCCTCCACCTCTGCTGCCTACCTCAGCTGGTGGCCGTGGTTCAAGCGCCGCGTGTATGCGGCAGCCGAGGACTGCAACCGCCGCCAGCGTGCAGCCAGGCAGCAGGGCAGCGCAGCAGCAGCAGCCACCCTCAGCGACCTGTACCAGCGGTATGAGGCTGGGGATGACTCGGCACTTGGCCCCCTGCTGCAGCAGCGGCAGCACGTGGCACAGGCTGTTGAAGCTGAGCTGGCAGCTGCCAGCATGGCAGAGCGGCAGCAGTGGCTCCATGCTGGCAAGCGGCCCTCCCCAGCCCTCACAGCCAAGCTGCGGCCCCCCGCCTCGCGGGGCGCCACAGGCCTGCGCTCCCCCTCTGGCGCCCTCCACACCTCTCCAGGCAAGATGGCACAGCTGACAGCTCAGTATTGGGCTGGCGTGTCAGCACAGCCTGCCACCGACCCCGCAGCGCAGCTCGAGGTGCTCGCAGCCCTTGCTGCTGCCCCCCAGCTGCCCCAGCAGAGGGCAGCGCAGCTGGGCAGCGCDGAGGTTGGTACCGCTGAGGTGCGGCGCGCGCTGAAACGCTCTAAGCCTGGCACAGCCCCCGGCCTGGACGGCATCCCCGTGCAGCTGTACCGCAAGTTTGCGGATCTGTTCACGCCGTTGCTTACGCGGCTGTTCAGCAGCATGGGAGCCGCGGGCATGGCGCCCCCAGGCTTCAACCGCGGCGTCATCACCACCATCTACAAAAAAGGTGACCCCTGCTCTCCCGCAAACTACCGGCCGATCACTCTGCTCAACACAGATTATCGGCTGCTGTCCAAGGCGCTAGCACACCGCCTGGGCAGCTGCCTCCCGGGCCTCATCGGACTAGAGCAAACGGCCTTCCTTCGGGGGCGGCACATCGGTGAGAATTCTCCTGCAGCTGCTGCCACACCTGCTAGCTCGTCGTCTCCTGCAGCTGCTGCCACACCTGCTAGCTCGTCGCGGCCGCTGGGCGCTCGTGGCCTTTTGCGATTTTCGCAAGGCTTACGACACAGTGGACCGTGACTTCTTGCTGGCGGTGCTGCGCCAGCTCGGCTTGGGGGACGGCTTCATCCGCTGGGTGCAGCTGCTGCTGATGCAGACGCAGGCGGCAGCAGCGGTCGGCGGCAGCCTCTCCCGCCCTGCACTCTTCTCAGCAGGCGTGCGGCAGGGCTGCCCTCTTGCCCCGCTGCTGTACCTGTGCCTCGCGCAGGCCCTGCTGCGGCTCCTCCAGGCACGCAGCGTGGGCATCCAGGCAGCCGGTGTCCACCTGGCAGCGCTGCAGTTTGCAATGACTGCAAGGCGCTGCTGGAGGGCGGGACCGTGCAGCAGGCAGCCGACAGAGTGCCGGCCTTCCTCGCCGCTATGACCACGTTTGCAGCTGCCAGCGGGCAGCACCTGGCGCCTGAGAAGACCCACCTGCTGCCYATCGGGGCACAGCCGCCAGCTCCTCTGCCCGACACCATGCACGGCCTCAAGGT
>JTEE01000186.1:1112144-1128523 GCA_002896455.3 Chlorella sp. ArM0029B
AGTCTCGCCGCCGGCGATCGGCACTTGTAGGACGAGGGATGCTTGAGCACTGCGGCGCAGCAGCAACAAAACAGTGGAGGCTTGCGCCGGCCAGCTGTTGTCTCACCATGTGCGTCGCTGATCCGGGCGACTGCAGATAATAACCCGTGTATAAGTGGAGCAAAGGACGAGAATGGATGCCCAGCAGCGCCGGTTTTCGAAAAGGCGGGCCAACTGTCGGGCGCAGCACGCTGTGCAGGCCTGCATGAGACTCTCATGATGAGAGAGTCCCCTCTGGTCTAGTGTGTTCCCACCGTTTCTGGCTTGCTTTTTCAGCTTAGAGCGAAGCAGAAGACCTCCCGGCACAGCCCGCAAGGCGTTCCTTGCAAGCAGGAGGAGCCAGGCTGAACGTCGGGATTTGGAAACCCACAAGCTTGCAGTGGGGATTTGGAAATCCACAAGCTTGCAGTGGGGATTTGGAAACCCAGTAGCTCGCGGTTGTGACATCCCCGTATTTTTTTCACAACTTGTGACCTTTCATTTGTTGTGGAATCTGATTCACTAGTTGTTCCCCAGGTTCTGTATCCTGCACTTGATCCCCACAAAGCTCTCCCAAGTTGGGGATAGTCAACTTCCCCAAGCAAGGAACGAAGGGATATTGTTTCACCCAAGTACTGGCCACAAGCAAGGTGGGGATTCTGAGAACCCGGGCTTACAATGTCGGGAACTAATGAGGGAGAACCAGTCGGATCTACCGGTGCCGCCTGCTGCCTGCCTGGTTTTGGGCCTTCATTTCTCGCAGCACGAGCCTCCCTGCATCGCAAACCCGAGTATTTCTGACACCGTCCCTTCTGAGCCTGTTTCCCTCGCCTCACTCCTACCCCCGCCCTGCCCTCTGCCTTGCGCCCTGCCAGGTATGACAGCGTGGCGGCCGCAGCCCTAGGGTCACCTGAAGTGGTGGCGCTGGTTTAGAGCCGCACCGCTCAGAGGGTGAGCACCCGACCTTGCAGCATCGTTCTGCTGCGGCAGGTGAGACGAAGGCAGGGGTCACAAGTCATGGATGGGGTGCTCAGACGCCGCTCCTGGCAGCAGCATTCTGCTGCGGCATGCGGGATGCTTGACGCGGCCCTGCTGTGGCGCGACACAGGGCGTGCAGAGTGCGTCCTGTCCCAGTCAACTGATGGACCAGTGTTGCATGCAACTGATCCACCGGCCCTCTGCCCCCTCTGCCCACTGTTGCTGCAGCCGTGGCGGGTGATTCTGCTGGCGGGCAGCCACGCCCCTGCGGTGCTCTGCTTTGCGGCCTCCGTGGGGTGACCTCAATCAGTGATGTGCGGGTCCCTCTGCTGTAGTGCCTCTCGTCTCCCTATGGACCATGCCTTACGGTATACAGCTTGGGCAAGCTGCTCTCACCCCGTCCTGGCTGCATGCAGCCAGCACTGATGACAGCCGCAGCAGCGAGACTTGCTCTCTTCTGTGCATGTATGCATTTGACTGTTGAGATAGCTACAGCCCTGGCACCACAAGCCACTTGAATCAACATACAAATGATGCAGAGCAGATAACATGGCGCGAACGAAGGGCAGAAATGAAATGCATGTGCCGCTCAAAGCGAGGCCAAAATGCAGCGCAATGAGTCTTGCAAGAAGATGTAACATCCCCAGGATGTTGAGCCAGCCGCATCAGTGCCAGCGGCTTCCTTCCTTCCTTCCTGTTATACCGTGTACGTCTCAACAGAGGCGACGGTTCCCGGTGCGGCACACAACCGGGAATGAATAAGAGCCGCAAGACAAACAAAGGAGAAAGATTGGGGGAGAAAGATGGCTTGCAAGTGAACCTACAAACAACACAATTGGGGTGTGCTCGAGATGGGAGGGGTCATGGCGGAAACAGGATTGGGTGGAACGCGGGCTCATGGAGTGGCCAACCCAAAGCCGGCGTGTGGGGGAGATGGAGGGGGGATTTTGAAGGGATTGGGGGAGGGGGAGGCTGCCCCAAAATGTGGGAGATCCGGAATGCCATGTGGCTCCGACAAGCAGTGGTGGCCAGAGCACATGGCGCTCAGCCAGAGCGGCGGCTGCATAGTGGGGCGGCCCGTGACACTCCCAGCAGCCCAGCAACCAGCCCGGCTGCATGTGCATGCGACAAGGAGAGCTGCCCCGAGGATGCTGCCCCAAGGATGCTGGATAGGGGCAGGGTGGGCGGGTCCTCAGTCGTCCGCACGACGCGCTTTGCCTGCAGGGGGGAGGCAGGATGGGCCAGGCGTTACTGTAAATCGGAAAGCACCTCCACCTCCTCCTCCTCCTGAAGCATCTACCGCCAGGAAGCAAGGACACCCGCAGACTTGAGCACCGCCCATCCTGCCTGTCCAACAGCCATCGCAACACACCGCAGCAGCACCACTCACGCCTGATCAATGTGTGGGCGGCTGGTGAGGTGTTTGTGGCCGCCTCATGCTCCTGCTCCCGCTCAGCAGCTGCCTGCTCCCGCTCGGCCTGCTCCTGCTCATCCCATGCTCGTATGTGCTCATCCATTATCGCACGCAACTTCTGCGATTCCCTTGTGGACCACTCAATCACGTCTTCGCCCGGAGCAAGGGGAGTGACTCTGTGCACATACCCTGCGGCAGGGGCGGAGGGGCAGGCAAGGGCGGCTGTGGTAAGAGGGAGCAAGGGACGTGCCGCACAGGAGTGGCTCTGCTATCCCAGGCCCAGCGCTCTGGCTCTGCTGTCCCAGCCTTCTGGACCAAAGCTGCGGAGCTGCTGCCCAACCTGTGCCGGTCACCCAACCTGGCTGTTCCGACCATCTGTACCGGAGAATTGCAGTGTGGCCCGCACCTGGTTCTCCCGGGGCTGCCGGGATGGTTGGCTGCAGGTTGCCTGTGGCTGGCGTGTAGTCCTCCGTTTCGGCCTCAGCATCACCACTGGCGGGCTTGGCAAGCACAGCCTTCTTTGCAAAGTGTGCAGAAGGCGTGCCCTGGCTCAGAAAGCGGGATGGCGCTGCAGCGGGGGCGGAGGAGGCAAAGCGGCGGCGAAGCTGCAGTAAGAAGGAGCCCGCTGAGCAGCGCCCTGGCAGCCCACTGAGAGCAATTATCCAGTGCTGCAGGGTCCATGCTAGAGACGAGGACAGAGCGAGAGGAGTCTCTTCCTCCTTCAGTGGTGTAAAGGTTTCGTCACACGAACAAGGCAGGGGCACTTTTTGACACGGAGAAAGAGGGAGCATGGCAGGCAGGCAGGCAGACAGACAGCAGAGCAAAGGAGATGGAGTGAGGACAGGGCCCCGCCCATGAGGCGGCGGTCGACAACCCAGGAAGGTGGGCGGGTACCTTCCTTTGCGCGGGGCAGGTAGCCAGCCCACTACCAAAAGGGGTACAAATGCCTGTGAGCCAGAGCAAGGTTGTCCAGGCCGAGGCCCTCCGGCAGACCTCCCTCCAGAGCCTCCCGCCGGGCGGACATCTCCCCTCCCACCCCACCAGCCCTGCCCACCCACCTGCGTGCGCCAGCGACAGCATGCCCAACCCGTACGCGCTCTTCTCGTCATCATCCTCCTCCTCCTCATCATCACCATCATCATCACTCCCTGTGCCTGCAAGGGAGGAGCCAGAGCAGCGGAGCGAAGCGAGGTGACGCACTGACGGTGAGTCGGATGCGTTGCACGCCAGCTGCCGCCTTCCGCAGCTGCCGCCTCCGCCTCGCCTGGCTCGGCTGGCCCCTGCTGTACCACCAAAAGTTGATCCAGGCAAACGATCTGCCCGCCAGAACTATGGGCTTAACCGCAGCAGCACTCACGCCTGAGCCCGGCTGCCTGCTCCAGCTCGGCCTGCTCCTGCTCATCCCATGCTCGCATGTTCTCATCCATTATCGCACGCATCTTCTGCGATTCCCTTGTGGACCACTCAGTCACGTCTTCGCCCGGAGCAAGGGGAGTGACTCTGTGCACATACCCTGCGGCAGGGGCGGGGGGGTGGGCAGGGGCGGCTGTGATGTGACGGAGCAGGGACGGCGCGCGGGCGTGCCGCACAGCAACCCGGCTTTGCCTGTGGCTGGCGTGTATGCCGGGAGCAAGTGATCCGTTACGGCATCGGCGTTATGACTGGCGAACTTGGCAAGCACAGCCTTCCTTGCAAACTGCGCAGAAGGCTTGCCTTGGCTGCAGCTCGGAACAGCGGATGGCTCTGCAGCGGGGCGCGCGGAGGCAAAGCGGCGGCAGGCACCATGTAAGCAGCACTCTGGCAGCCCACTCAGAGCAGGCATCCAGTGCTGCAGGCACCATGCTGAGACGAGGACAGAGCGTGAGGAGCCTCTTCCTCCTCGTGCCCTCCGTCCACCGCGCCCCGGGGCGGGCGCAGACGCGCAACGTGCGCCCAAGCAGCCGAGGCGGCGCACCTGCTGCTGGGGCCTGCCTCCGCGGTTGTCTGGGCGTTGCCCATCCTAAAAGGCCGCCATCCGGGCGGGCAGGCGCGGAAGGTGGGTTACGCGCTGAAGGTGGCGCGGCTCTGGCCGCCTGGGGCGTGGTTGGCAGGCCAAATGTTGGCACCGTTTTGGTTGTGCTCAACGGAGAGCCACGAAGCGAACCTTTGCCGCGCACTGCGTGCTGACCCCCTGGTCACGTGCTGCGCTGGGCTAGGGTGCCGCCACCGCCACGGCCACCCCTGTCTTGTGCGCCTTCCTAGCAGCACTACCGTCGTCGTTACTATGCATGCTGTGAAAACCGGGAACACATGTAAGAAGTGCACAAGAGTGGGTGGGCTTCGGCACTGGTGGCATTTACATGTGCATTGCACCGGCAGAGCAAAAGGGGCCATGCATCGGGCAGTGCAGGAGGTCGGTAGGCAAAGACGACAGCAGGGTGGTTCTGTTTGAACCTGGGCAGAGCAACAACGCCGTTAGCAGCGTCGTGTGGGGAAGAAGCACCGCAAGGGCGTTTGCTAAGCTACGGGGCTGATATCTTGTGATGTGCACTCTGCTGGCCTCTGCCTGCGGGGATGAGAGAGGGTCGTGGGATGCTCAAGGCCGGGGTGTAGGCGTTGTGGCTCTGTGGTGCCAGGATGTACAACAGATGACAATATTTCCATTGAAGAGCACCATTTTTTCACTCAGAATCACCTCACGTCCCAGTACACCAACCATGCTTTGCCAGCGATGCCGCCCCGCCAGTCCCGCAAGTGGGCATAGTGGGGTTTGGGGGCGAGGTGGGCGGCAATCACCTGCAGTGCACGTCCAGGCCTTCCGACAGGCTGGCGTTGCGCATCCGAACGGCGCACGGGTCTAGTCGCCTGCCTGGGGCCTGGTGCGCACTGGGGCAGTGCTGGTGCGCCTGGTGCGCCTGGTGCGCAACGAGAGGGTTGGCACGAGAGGGTTTGCCTAACAGAGAGCCACGCAGCGAGCCTCTGCCGCGCTCTGCGTGCTGAGCTTAGCCGCGGCGGCCGTCTCCCGCCGCTCTGTAGACTGCCGCGTAGAACCCTAGTAGCTGAAGAAGAAGGCGGGAGGAGAAGGGGGGTTGGATGTGCACTCGATTGAGGACCGTTGGCCTGCAGATGACCTATTTCTCTCTGCTGGGAGGCTGAGAAGAATGACCAGCACTACCGTCCTTGCACTGCATGATTCCACAGCTACACACGCTAGTGTGCCGCCACGGAAACTCCTTTGTTCCTCCGTGTCGTTTGAGCCTCCTGGCAGCACTGCGTTGATTCCTACAGCTGCACACGCCTGTGTGGCGGCAGCATTGTGTGCAGCTCAGCACCCAGAAGCGCATCTGCCGCTCCTTGGTGTCCTCCGTACTGCTGCACGGAGCACACAGCTGGGCGCTTACGGCAGCGCAGATAGAGCGGCTCGAGGTGGTGCAGCGCAAGCAGCTGAGGCAGGTCGTGGAGGGCAGCTGCGCGGCGCCATCCGCTTGCACGAGGCCCCCCAGCACATGCCAAACACTGTGCTTTGGACTGAGCCGGGGATAATCCCCCATGCAGCCCATGCTGAGCACCAGAGCGGCGGCGCTGTGCCTGCTGCGCCAATGTGCCACACTAGAGCGTGCCTGGTGTCTACGCCCCTGCACTATTCTCGCTTGCAATTCTTTGCCAAGCTACGGCCCCAAGCCATCTTTCTCATTCTCGGCGTCTCGAGGCAATCTCTTCGGAGCGCAGCCTTTGCACCATGGCGACCTCAGTCTCCATCCATGCAGCCTGGTGCACCACCGGCATGCCTGCGCAGGTGCGAGAAAGAGCTGCTGGGCGGGGAGCTCGACGCTGGGCCTGCAATCTGCCATCCCACGATTGCTTTCGAACGCGCTTTGGTCTAGCCGGCGTGAACTGCCGCTGTGGGTCTAGTGCCCTGCCGATTACGCCCTCAAAATTTCCCGGACTGCTCATTGGTATTCGGTGCCAACTTGCCAGGCATGGCCGACTTGTATTTATGCTGCCATTGTGTTTATGCTGGCATTGTATTTATGTGCACTTATGTGCCTTGTATAATCCTGCAGCCCCACGGCTCGTGGTAAAAAGAAGGTAGCAAGAAGGGGAACCAGGGCAGAGGTGCTTCGCAGCTCTGGGACCTCCCCCCGCTCTTCCCGACCCTGCCCCGGGGCCCATGCAACCGTTGCTAGCTACGTGTGGGCTTGAAGTGTGGACGATTAATCGGTTCATTGAATGGTGGGCGAGGGCAGCCTGGGCTGTGTGTGTGTGTGCAAGGCGTCGTGGGGTCAAGAGGAGGGGAGGCGGGACAGCGGGTCACAGGCACATGAAGGTCATCGGGACATGAAAGGCAATGCGTCACATAAGAGGGCATGAAAAGGTGGCATAGAGAGAGTTGGGATGAGAGTACAGCAATGGGGTGAGCCAGACAGCTCGTGCTTGGTCAGACGCCCACACCAAGAAGCAAGCATGTCAGTAAGGCACGGCTGACGTGGCGGTCACTGCTGGCCAGCCGACGGGGCAGCCAGTGCCGGCAACTGGGCGACGCCCGGCGATGCCCGCCGCTCCCCGCCTTTCCGCCGCCCCGCCTGCTTGCGCGTCCCCTTGCCCGCCGCAGGACCGGCTTTTGCCTCGTCTGCCGCGCTCGGCCTGGGGGCCAGTTCTGCCTCGAACTCTGCCAGGCGGGAGCGCAGGAGGCCGTACAGCTGGGGCTGCTCACGGATGCGTTGGCAATAGATGGAGTTGTGGTCTGCAAAGCTGGTGTCCAACACCTTTTGCATCTGGCCAAACACGTAGCTGCGCGGTTCGGTTTGGTTGGTGAGGAAAGGAGAGGGGAGGGGCCAGGGGCCAGGGGAGGGGTCAGGAGGGGGTGGAAGGTGCAGGGGCTTGGCTTGGCTGGCAGGCAGGCAGCCACACTGTCTTTGGCTGCACACGTGGCTGCACACAGTGCAAGACGTTGAGCGGCTGTGCATGCGCCACATACTTTTAGTGCAGAGGCAGGGGATGCAATGAGAGGGACGAGAGCGACAGGTGTCTGGAATCTGACATAAGCAGGCAAGGGATCAGTGGGCAGGTTGGGTTGGTAGTCAGGCCGCGCAGGCGCGGCCGGTAATCCGGGTGCAGGCAGGCAGGCGGCAGGCACAGGCGGCAGGCAGGTTGGCACTCACGGCGAAAGCACTCCGAGCACGAAATTAAGGAGGAAGGCTGCAGGGGGAGGAGCAGGTGGAGGGGCGTGCTGTTGTAGGCATGCATGATAGCGGGTCGGGTTGCAATGGCTGGCATCAGGTGTCGGCACAACAATTGGACGGGTGCCGTTTGTGCATTGCACGCCCGGTCCGGCCACCACTCCCCGCACTGCCACCCATGGCAGGCAATCAATTCCAGAACTGCTGCCCATGCCGTGCAGCAGGCACGTGGCAGCACATGCATGATCTGGCAACATGAGCCAATCGGGGAGAAGAAGGTGATCACAGCCCGAGGGCATGGGGTTGAGGGAAGTGAAGCTGAAGGTACCAATCAGCTACATCCAGTCGATAGCAACCACTGATGGGCAGACAGGTACATTCTTAAGTCACCTGGGATGAATACACTCTTAAGTCAACTGGGATGAACACACTCTTAAGTCACCTGGGATGAAGGGGATGTGTGGGTCGATGTGCAGCAGCAGGGCGCCCTCTGTGCGCGGCGTGCCATCGGGCGCGGCGGGAAGCGGCCTGCACACGCGGGGTGGGGCGGAACAGGGGCAGCGTCTCGTGGGTCGCCCCCCCCTGCCTTTGAATCCGCTGCCTTTGGTCACTGCTCGTGCCTGCACAGCCCACGCACTGGAGTGTCAGCCGCCCTGGAGAGAAAGCCCAGCTCTTGCCTGCCTGCCTTGCCTGCCCAAAGACCCCAGGCTGTTCGACCACCTTGCCCACCAACCTGCGCTTGGGGTGCAACCCCGGCAGGACTTTGTCCGCTACACAGTCGCCCACACACAGGAAGACAGACGCTGCACAGTTGCTCCCCGACCAACCTCCATTCCGCACTCGCCCCCATCTGTGGATTGGCCCGTCTGTAGCCCTCACTCATGCCATGAGTTTACCAGACTCAATCTACACAAAACACACCGGCTTGCACTCACCTCATCTTGAGGCAGGAGCCGGGCAGGAAGTTGACGGTTTTGCGCTTTGCAAACTCGGGGGGCAGGGGTGTGTGGCCCTCTGGCAGCTCCTGGGGTGTGGCATCTTGCAGGGAGACGAGCAGGCACCTGTGCTCATCCGCCAAATCGAAGCCCCGGGCGTGCAGCAGCCCTTGCATGTCCCTGCGGGGGAGGCAAGGGGCCAGCGGCGCAGGGGCAGGGGGGAGGGGTGGGAGGAAAGCGGCGGCAGGCGGGCGGGCGGGCGCGCCAGGCAGGGTGGCAAGGCAGCAGCGGCAGCGGCCTGTTCTCCTGTTGTACTCACCCTCCTCTCCACGCTTCCCTCCTTCTTCCCACCCCCACTCCCACGCTCCTTCCCCTCTTCCCCTCTCTCCCTCCCTCCCGTATCCCTGCACTGTTTCGCCTCCTCCTCCCCTTCGCTCCCTCCCTCACGCGTCCCCCAAGCCCTGCCGCCCCCGCCCTGCTACGCTGCACTCTCATGCACACGGCAGCTCCTTACTTGAAAGGCCTCATCATCCATTGCGCCCCGTACAAATAACTTCCAAACATGTCGGGCGCAGCCAGCGTGAGGCTGGCAAGCGTGAACCTGCACAACCGAGGAAGGCCAAACGATTTTCGGAGGGGTGGGCGGGAGGAGTGCTGGGCAGGGGGGAAGGCAAGGGAGTACGAGGGTGGGCCCGGGGCGGGGGTGCAGCTGGCGCCCAGCTGTCCAGGGCCGGGCAATACGGGAAGCAATGACTGATGCGCAAATAAAGAAGGAGGTGCAATACAAAGGAAGGCGGACTTCGGGAGCAGGCCAGGACGGGTAAGCAGCCGGGGGGCACGCGGCAGGCAGGCAGGCAGGCCTCAAGTGTTCACACAAGCACGTGCTGACTACAGACTTTAGAAGCCGTGCAGGCAGGCGGGCATCGCCTGGCCGCTCCACACCTCTGCCCTCCCGCAGACCCTCGGGGCACTTCTTCAGCCCGCCCCCCTTCCAGTGGCCCTCAGAAGAAGAAAAAGAATAAGATTATAGCCCGAGGTTGAGAAAACCGGCAGGAAACCAAGCCAGAGGCACCAGTCAGCTACCATCGGGTGGCAATCAGCCTTCCCCTCCTTACTTGTTCCACGTCACTACCAGGCCTTCTCCAGCCCGCCCCCCTGCCACCGGCCCTCATCCCTCTCCATCTATGCTAACCTCCATCCCCTCCTTACTTGTTCCACGTCACCACAAGGTCAAACTCGTGCGCTATCGCCAGCAGGTGCTCCATTGAATGCTCAAAGACGGCCGAGAACTTGAGACTGCAGGCAGTGACAACCAGGTGACCAGCTAATGCCGCACAGTTGGTGGCGGTATGCACGCTGCGTTGCTCGGGTGGGTGCAAGGGTGGGCAGCAGAAACTGGAGTGCAGCAGCAGCAGCAGCACGGCAGGAGCGCCCACACGGTGCAGTGCTGGTCATCAGACAACCAGCGCTGCACAAAGGTGCAGATGGATGGATGGACGGGGACCAGCCAACTCAAGCCCACCCCTTTGATGGACGGGGGCGATCCAGCACGTGCCCGCCCCGCAGCTGCAGCAAGCCCCTCCCCGCAAGTCCCCCTCCCCTGCCTTGCCTGTGCACCGTGGTGCCCTTTTGGTGGCGATAGTACACTTTCAGCTCATCATTCCTGGAAACCATCCATCCTGCATGGTCATCCAGTGCCTCCAGAGCTTCCTCCACAAACCGCACGTCGCTCGTCAGGCTGGCAACGTCCAGGCTGGCGCCAGCTGGCAGCGCCGCCAGCTCAGCAAGGCTGCAGCCCACCAGCTTGGCTGCTTGCAGGGCCAGGCTGTGGGCAGCCAGCACGCGGCCCTTGCCTGCAAGACTGGCAGCACTTGCAAGAGCTTTGCGCACGGCAGGCTGGTCCAGAGCTAGCAGAAGCTCTTGGGAAGCTGCCCGATCCAGGGCCAGCCTCCTGACCGCCGGCGGCACAGCTGCTACGTGCACACGCGCCCCGCCCTCAAGCCCTGCCGCCAGCATGTGCTCAGTCGACAACTCCATCTCTGCTGCCCGCTGCTCGCTGGCTGCTGCCTCCAGCGCAGGCGGCAGCAGGTGGCCGTGCGATTTCAAAACCTGCAAGCACGCGGGGGTGCCAGTCTCAATCCGAGTGACGCGGGAGCGGAGCGGGAGGGTTGCCAGCTTGGCAAGCCCGGCAGCACTGCTAGTGGCAGCTCCCTGGCAGCCACCAGCAGGCTGAAGCGCATACACCGCAGCAGGTAAGGGGCATGCCAGAATCAACAGGCAGTACAAAGTACAAAACTCGCCCTCGTTAAAATCCCTCCACACCTGGATGGCTTGGTCAACCCCGGCATCATGCCCCTGCAGCTGCTCTGTCTCCCACTCCTCTAGCGCCTCTGCCAGGTCAATTTCTGACAGGGAATCATGCCACTCCTCCTCCGCATCGCTGAGGTAGCCATCGGCTGCCGAGTAGTAGCCCAGAGAGTGCTGCGGCTGGTACGAGCGCGGGCTGGCGGCAGAAGTGGCGGCGGAGGCGGTAGGACCCCGCTGGCCGGCTGCAGTTCCGGACCGAGACGCGTGATCGCGCCGCACTGCCTCGTCCTGCTCTGTCCCCGTGGAGGGAGCCTGGCAGCACGAGACGGCGGCCCCCATGTGCTCCTGCTGTCCTCTCTGCCACGCCTTCCCGTTCAGATATGGAATAATAAATCGTTCACGTGATCAATGAAGGGCACCAAGGCTGAGCGATTGGCAGCGACACATGCCGGCAGGCCGCAGCATGCGGGGCTCTGCGCAGCAGGTGCCTCATTGGAGGCCGTGGCGTGGGCACAGCATCATCATCAGCTCGGGGGAGGTTTACGAATTCGCCAAAAGAACCTGAAGAGCGGTGAAGAATTCACGTCTTTTTGCCCGCACAAACAGTTGCCTGCGCGTGATTTCTGGAGGCGTCTCAGGCAGCAAAACTGCAGCTGATATAGCGCCCACTCATGGCGACCGCAACGTTGCGCGGCCTCCCACATGCCACTGGAGCGGCGCTTGCGCAGCCCAGGCGTCAGGCGCACGGCTTGCAGGTAGGTACATTTGCTCTGGGTGTTCTGGCAGGCCATCCGCATCGTCAGCGCAGCACCAGTGGTGTGCTAGCACCGGTGCCGCCGCCGCTGCTGCCAGCGCTGTGTGCCTGCACTGCCGACACGCTGGCGTCGCCCCTGTATGCGTGCAGCAGCCACAGCTGCCCCCTGCACAGCGAGTGCAGCGGCGGCAGCAGCTAGCGTCGCCCCTGCGTGCAGCAGCCGAGGCAGGCCCGGATGCAGAGGCCGCAGCGCCGCCTCCGCCGCTTGCAAACCGCTCCGAGCAGCAGCAGCTAGAGGCGGAGCAGCAGCAGCAGCAGCAGCAGCAGCAGCAGCAGCTACACAGCGACAGCGACGGCGATAGCAGCGGCGGCAATGGCGCGGAGCCCTCCACGTCTGAACAAATAGATGACACATCTGCCGCGCCAGCAGCAGCCCCGCGTGGCGCCCGAGTGGTCGTGCGTAGCATGATCAAGCACTTCAAAACGAGGCGGGGCCTGTTCCGTGCTGTGAACGGCGTGGATGTGGAGATGGCACCTGGCACAATCACAGCCCTGCTGGGGCCGTCTGGCTCAGGTAAGGCTGCAGAACTCCCGCTTTAGCGTGCCTCGTAGCCTGCCTCAAAGTGCTGCTTTAAGAGTGCCTTGAAGTGCTTCTAAGAGTGCCTCAGAGTGCTTCTTACAGGGCCTCCAAATGCCCTCTTAGAGTGCACTGCAACAAAGAGTCAGTGCCTGTTGTGCTGCTTTTGCGGCGTGGGTGTCGAGGGGCAGCGGACAGCACAGCGCTGCTGGCGTCTCTCTGGTTCACATTGGCGGGTGGGGGGAGGAGCACCGGGGCAGGCAGGCAGGCAGGCAGGCAGGCGGGCGGGCATCCCAACACCGCGCATACGCTGCGGTGCAAACCGGAGTTCATGTTGTGCTGCCCTGCCCCTGTTTCCCGCTGCCGATTCCCCGGCCCTCGCTCGCTCCCGCAGGCAAGGCGGGCGCCGCTGCTTTGTATACCGCAGCGTGCTACCCTCATGCCCTCTCCCTCCCCCCTGCCCCTCGCTCCCCGCACCGCAGGCAAGACGACGCTGCTGCGGCTGATTGCGGGGCTGGAAGAGCCCACGGAGGGGCGCGTGTTTTTCGACGGCGACGACATCACGGGGTTTGAGGTGCAGGAGCGGGACCTGGGATTTGTGTTCCAGGCAAGTGGGCCAAATGGCCAGCTGATCCTGTGGTTTTGGACAACCGCATGCGGGTGGGTGTGGGGACCCCGTATCGGCGCACATCTGTCGCACTGCCGCCTTGCTGTGCAGGGGGGTATGCGCTGTTCAAGCACATTGCAGGCACGCACACTTCTCTGTCCCTACTTTGTGGGCTTTGAGGCTAGTTTTTTTCCCAGCCTACTAGTCGTAGAGCTACAGGTGCAGATGTGCAGATGCCTCTCTCTGATCCGGGCATGCTTGCGTACCGCACATCACCTTGCTGTGCAGGGGTACGCTCTGTTCAAGCACATGAATGTTGAGGACAACATCACCTTTGGGCCGCGCATGCGCAAAATGGACATCGACTTGGAAGCCAAGTGAGTGGATTGGTGTTTTGGTTGTCCGGTTTTGTTATTTCGAGTTAGGTGGGAGGACAAGTGGGCCTTTCTGTTGGTTTTTTGTTTTTTGTTTGTGTGTTTGGGGGTTGTTGGAGGTCAGGTGAGCGCTGTTTTTGTTTGTGTAATTAGCTTCTGTTCTGGTTGGAAGCCACGTGAGTGCACAGGGGCCACTGGTGGATATATGAAGATGAGGTATGTATAACGAAGAAGGCAAAGGCACGGAGCTTCTCTGGGGACCAAGTGTCCTGGAGGCCTTGCGAGTGGCTGGGTGTGTGTGTGCCCCGCTCAGTCAGGCCAGCAGGCACTGCCCGCTGGCATGCAGGGTTTGAAAGCAAGGAGGTGGGAGGGGGGCTCAGGCTGGGACACTATCAATGGCCGACGGGCCACAAGGCAGGGAGACGGTGCACCGCGGTGCCAAGGGGACCACAGGTGCAATTCCGAGGAGGAGGAAGAGGAGGAGCATGCAGCTAGGGGCTCATGCGGCGGCTCAGTCAGGCCAGCGGGCATTGCGCGGTGGCATGGACTGTGGTGTCTCTGCCTGCCTGCACGCATGGTCGCCACGTATGTATGCTCGTGCTGTGCCCGCTCTGCAGGGTGGAGGAGCTGCTGCAGCTGACAGGCCTCCCTGGCCTGGGAGGCCGCTACCCTCCGCAGGTAACAGTTGCCCAGCACAGCGCTGGCAGCAGACAGCAGGCAGCTGGCAGCAGCGAGCGATGGCAACTGCAGCTGCTCACTGCCGCCTTGCCTGTGTGCTGCCTGCACGGGGGTGGTGGGTGTAGGCGCCATTCTTTGCACCACGGCTGCATGCCCGGTGCTAGCGCTTCCTCTGCCTCACCCACACGCCTCCCCGCCGCTGCCTCACCCCTCCTCTTTTCATTGGCATCATCCCTTACTGCCTCACCCCTGCTATCCTGCCTCTCCCCCCTGCAGCTGTCAGGCGGGCAGCGGCAGCGTGTGGCGGTGGCTCGTGCGCTGGCCTGCAACCCGCGCCTCATGCTGCTGGATGAACCCTTTGGCGCCCTGGACCCCCTCGTCCGCAAGTCGCTGCGGTGAGTGTACTGCTGCGGGGAGTGTACTGCTGCACGGAGTGTACTGCTGCGGGGAGTGTACTGCTGCACGGAGTGTACTGCTGAGTGTTCTGCTGGTGAGTGTTTTACATGACATGTTGCGGAAAGTTTTTTCGTCACTTCTCATGTTTCTTTGCGATCCCTTTGCGCTCCACCCGCTAGTCGCTGCGGGGAGTGTACTGCTGCGGGGAGTGTACTGCTGCGGGGAGTTGTTGCATCCCTCTCACGTGTCTATTTGTTCTCTGTCTGCCCAGAAATTCGCTGCGGTGGGTTGCGTTGCTTCTTGATTTACGTGCAGTTAGTCCCTGTTTGCCTCGCCTTGCATGCCTGCCTGCAACTGCTGGCGCGCTGAGAGGGCCTCTCTGCCTCTGTCCCGCTTGTCTGCAAGGTCACTGTGCACCAGCATCTAACCACTCGATGACATTACGATTGTTCCTGTTTTGTGCTCCCAGGCACAGTCTGCATAGCGTTTGTGCGCCGAGGTGGGGGTCACCCAACCGCCCCCCTCCCCACCGGCATCTGGGCACTCTAATGGTTGATGAACTCATTGTTTACTTGTGATTCCCTGCAGGCCGGGCTGCAGGGAACCGCAAGATTGTGAAGAAGCTGGGCATCCCCCCTCACTTCCTTCCAACTGGTGCCTGGGAACTGTACTGACGCATGCATGATTGTGCCTGTCTGTCTTCTCTCGCATGACAGATCTGGCACTGACGAACATTGTTTATTTGTGGTTCCATGCAGGCACGGGCTGCGTGACATTGTGAAGAAGCTGGGTGTGACCACCATCATTGTCACGCACGACCAGGAGGAGGCGTGGGTGAGTGCTTTCGGGTTCAGGGGTTCAGGGATTTAGGGTTTCCTTAAACCCTAAAACCCTGTCGGGTGGGTGACACCTTTCCAGGGGTGACACACACCTCTGGGCAGGCAGGGTGATGGCTGTTGGAGACTGGGAGGCCTGGGCAAATGACACTGGGCAGGCTGGGTGAGGGCGTTTGGGTCTGGGAGAGGCGTGGGTGTGTGCTTTGAGGGGTGGCACCCTGGCAGGCAGGGTGAGGGCAAAGGGGCCGTAACAGGGCAGCCAGGGTGAGTGCTTGGGCGGGTGTCACCTGGGCAGGGAGGGTGACGGCATTTGAAGACGGGGTGGGAGGCCTGGGCGAGAACAGGGGCTGGATGCCTGGGCAGACATAAGACATGGCAGGCTAGACGGAGAATGCCAGGTGGCGGTGACCACTGTCTTTGCATACGGCCCAGGATTGGGGGGATTATGAGCCGCGTTGTGGTGTGTGTTTGATCAGCCGCTTGTGCGTGGTGGGAGGCAGGGGCAGGGGCGAGAAGGGGCGTGCCTGCTTGCACCCATGGCGCCGCCCATTCGTCCCAACAGGCCACCCCAGATCACTGCACGGATGAGGCAGGGCTCCCTCCCTTGCTCTCCCCAGCGTTATACACATTCCCACCACCCACCCTGCTTGGCTCCCACCACCCTGTCCCTGCCTGACCCACCCTGCCTGCTGATCTGGCGCCCTATTGCCATGCCGTGCCGCAGGACATTGCAGACCAGGTGGTCATTTTCAACAAGGGACTTATTGAGCAGCGCGGCACGCCAGAGGCAAGGGCTGCCGCCACTTGTGACCTGGGGATGCCTGCCCCCCGTCCCTGTCTGCCTTCCTGCCCTTCGCCTCCCCACCCTCCCTGTCTGCCTGCCCGCCCGCACGCCTCCCCCGCCTTCCCGTCTGCCTGCCCGCCCTCTCGCCTCCCTCCCTCCCTCCCTTCCTCCCTGCCTGCCTGAACCCCCAACCACCTGTCTGCTACGTCACTTTATAAACACATGTGTGTGTGTGTGTGTGTGTGTGTGTGTGTGTGCCCCTTCCTCTCCCGCAGGAGATTGCCAAGGCGCCTGTGTCCCCCTTTGTGATGAACTTCGTGGGGGATGTGAACCACATCACCTCCTCATGCCAGGTCAGCATGCCTTCACGCAGCGCATCCGACGGCCTGCTGCCGCCGTGGGTACCAGCAGTACCAGCAGGTGCTGGGGCAGCACCTGCGCCGCTGCCGGCATGTCAGCTCGCCTGCCAGGCAGCCTGCCAGTGTGCCTGCCAAGTGCTGCCAGTGCTGCCAATGTGCCTGCAAGCGCTGCCCAGTGCTGCAAGTGTCGGCACGTGCCAGTG
>JTEE01000186.1:1129029-1142903 GCA_002896455.3 Chlorella sp. ArM0029B
CTGCCCCTGCTGTGCTGCCAGCCCCTGCGCTCGCCTGCTCTCCTAGCCCTCTCCTGCCCCGCCAGCCCTCCCGCTACCCGTCCCTGTTCTAGAACCCCTCCGCCACCTCCCTACCCCCTACCCGCCTGCCCCTCCAAGCGGCTGTCCCTGCTGTGCTGCCCCCCCCTGCTGTGCTGCCAGCTTCTGCCAGTGCCCGCCTGCTTGCCGGGGCCCTCGCCAACTCGCCTGGACCTCTCCTGCCCCCTGCTCGCTAATCTCCACCCGCTGCCATCCCATCCCTGCCTCAAACCCTTCCCCTCCCCCCCAATCCCCCACCTGCCTCTCCGTCTCCTGTTCTGCTCGCCGCTCCCTGCAGACATCACGGTGCACAAAGACTTTGCCACAGCTCCTCAGGCGGTGCCAGCCACGGTGCACGACAAGGCCAATGTGGGGCGGGTGGTGCGCTACTACCTTCGATTTGACGATGGAGTGGTGAGTCCCGCCTGACGATCGCTCAACAACTTTTGTGCCGCTGCTTGCTGAGCTTGCTGCCTGCTGCCTTGCTGCTCCTTACAGCGCTATGGCGTGCTGAGATCCTGTGCTGCCTGCTGCTGCTGTTGCCGCTGCTGCCCCCCGATTGCCCCTCTCACGGCTCCCCTGCTGGCATCTACTCTGCTTGCTGCCAAGTGGCGGCAGGCACGAAGCGGTGTTCGGCTTTGGCATGGGGCATCTTGTCACTGCCCCTGCACTCATCACTCCCCGCCTGCGTTTGCCGCCCTTGGTGCCAGGCTGGCATTCTGGCCAGATTCTGCCAAGGGCTTTGGTTGTGTGTGCAAATGTGCCCCCACCAGCAGCTGTTTCCCAGTGGAGTGCGTTTGGAGTTAAGGTTTTATGACCACTCCCAATCGATCTGCCTTTTTTTTGGCATTAGAAACATCTTTCTTTTGCATAGATTAATTCGACTTGTTTCATTCAGAACTTAAAGACTCTATATTTTTTACACTCTGCAGGACGTGGACTTGTTTTTGCATTAGAAGAAGCTTTCTTTTGTTACACTCTACAGGACGTCGACTTTTTTTGCATTAGAAGAATCTTTCTTTTTTTACACTCTGCAGGACGTGGACTTTGCGGCCACCCGGCAGCAGGACGAGCTGCTGTACGATCTGGATGTGGGCCAGCGCGTGTTTGTCGAGGTGGCCCCCGCTCGTATGATGGGATTCGACTACCCCGACATCGACGGTACCGCCGTCACCCTCTGATGACGGGTACTGCCACGCGGCGGCCAGCTGGCGGCACCCGCACGCATGATGGGCGGGGCGGCTCGGACTGCCCTGACACCCCGATGGTACCGCTGCCACCGTCCGGTGCCTGCCCGGTGGGTCCTGCCCTGGCCTAGGAACGATGATGTCAGCATGTGTTGCTGACCTGGCAGCAACAACCCAGGTGGCATGCCTACCGTGCCGATCCCCGAGGCAGCTGCGGTAGTGGCAGGGCCGTTTTACAGCCATGCTGTGCAGCCCGCTCACGCCAACCATCCATCCTTTGGCACAGATATCGCCCACCCATATCATGCACGGTTGGTCTCGTCTTGCAACAATTGCAATTTGGCTCGAGGCAACACAGCTTCCACTCCCTCGCACGCAGCAGCAAACACGCGATTTGTTCGTCGCATGCCATTGTGTCAGGCCTGCACATGCTCACATGTCGTGCCTTGGATACCATACGTGTCCTAGTGGACTGTCACATGCAGCGGCAGCAAGAAGAAGAACAAGATTACATCAGCCTTGCTCCCCCTCCCCTCCCTCCTCTTTGTGTGCAATGTCCCAGCCAGAGGGCAGCTGCGTGAGCGTGAGAAGAGGGTTTCCCAGTGCCTCGCCCTGTTTGCCTGCACTTTGCAGCCACACAAGCACTTGTTCCTCTGGTGCAAACACACTTCTCGGTGATACAGCGTGTGAGCGCCGCTGCCATTTGCCACGGGGTGTGGGTGGCGGTGTTGACGGGCGGCGCGCTGGCGGCAGAGCTGTGATGGTGCCAGGTGGAGCATGGTCGTCTTCCTCTGTCTCGGCACTTCATCTGCTGATGCTTGTTTGAAGCAACACCCAGGCCTCGCGCCTCTTGCAGTCTCGGCTGAGAGCCTCCCTGCCTTCTCACCATGCTCACACCCGCCCTCTTTGCGGCATAATGGCGACAGCCACCGGCGTGCTGCGCTTGGCGCCAGGGGTTGGGGTGACGCCGCGCCTGGCCGGCAGGCGCCCGGCGGCCGCGCGGGCTAGCAGGTGTGTGGATAAACCCTCTGGCTCCTGGGGTAGGAGCGGGCGCGGCAAAAGGGTACCGAGGCAACCTCCTGCGGTACCGACGCCCCACCGGCGCCGCCGCCTCCCGCCGCGACCATAGCCGCACTGCCGGGGCGATTGCCACGTGTGCGTAAATTTCTGCCTGATATCGCCTAACCCTTGCCATTCCCTCAATGCGCAGGCCCGATGCAGCTGTCCGCGCTCAAGGCCCCGGCGGCAGTGACGAGTGGGCTGCTAAACCGGTCTGCATGGAAGCCGTCGTTCGACTCGGGCGGTGCCGCTGACGAGGCGGCACCCAAGGGCTTCGAGGTGCGGGGGTTCGCTGGGCCTGCCTGCTGCGCGTGCTGGGACTGCTGGGTGTGGGGAGCAGGGGGAGAGGGAGAGGATGTGCTCGGGCTGCTGGCTGTGGGGCAGCGTGCTGGGCCCTTCGGGCTGTGTGGAGATGACATGCTGGCATGTGTGCTGACCTGGCATTTTTGCTGACCTGGCACCCTTCCCTTCCTAAACTTTGCCTGGCTCCATCCAGATCATGTCCAAGTTCACGGCCCCCCACCTGAAGGGCAAGTCATGCGAGCCCCTCTTCCCGTACTTTGCGCACCTCGAGGAGCAGGGTGCCATCAAGGTAGGCGCGGGTGCCTGCTCATCTTCCTGCATGAAGCTTGGCCAGACTCGGGGCTCAATCGTGTTCTGGGGGTGAGCAGTGGTTTGTGGGTTGCTGTGTACGCCTCCAGGAGCAGGGCGCATTCAAGGTTGGGGCGGTGCCTGCTCATCTTCCTGCTCATCCGCCTGCTCATCCGCCTGCTCATCCGCCTGCTCATTTGCATGATCGACGGCTACATGACCGCCAAGCGATTGCTGCCTCCTGCCTTGTTTTTCAACCAATAAACCTGTTTAAACTGTTATTTCTCCCCCTCTCTCCCTGTGGTCCCCAGGTTGTGAACGACGGCTACGTGACTGCCGACAGCGGTGTGGGCATCGTGCACCGGGCCCCCGCCTTTGGTGAGAAGTGGCTTCAGCCTGCCAGGGGGGAGCGGGCGTCAAGGCTGCCAGGGGGAAGCGGGCGTCGGCCTGCCTGCCATGCGTGATAGCCGCCGAAAATGGGGCAGGTGGTGTGTGGTGGGCAGCGTGGCGCAGCTGGAAGAGCTGACCGGGCAGAAAGGTGGGTGTCCTTATGTGTGCTTGTGGTAAGCAGGTTACCATGCTGTTTCACGGTTTGATTCCCAGAGGCAATGTCAAGTGTGTGGGCAGGGCGATGACCTGGAGGCTGTGGTGGGCAGTGCGGCTGAACTGGAAGGAGCGCTGGGGAACATTGTGTGGGAGATGAACTGCTGCGTGCCTGACTGCCTGCCGCCTGACTCTCGTGGGTGTGCCCTGCTGCATGACTCGCTGGACACTTCCGGGTGCCTCACCAGTTTCCTGCCGGTGGCGCTTGCGCCCCGCAATGGCACCAGATTAAATGCCCGAATTATGATTAAATCGCCCCCCCCCGCCTGGACCCGCAATTCAGGCGGGTCAGCCCCCCACCGGCGCCGCAAGCTGACCCCGCGGGCCGCCTGGTGGGGGGCTGGCACATAACCTTTCACCCAAGTGCGGGCAAAGGGCGCTGCTTGTGGCCAGGGCTGCAGCTGGGCTGGGAGATGCCTTTCCACATGGCATCCTGCCGCCCACATTCCACCTTCTCGTGGCTCCTCACCGCACCATCCCATGTACTGTGCGACCCTACGTCGGCTCCCCCCGCCCTCCCCCTGCCGGTGCCACCTTCTCTTAACCCGCCCTTGGCACCCTCCTGCCCCACTCCTCTTTGTCTGTTTGTTTCCCACAGGCGAGGACGATTACCGGGTGTGCCTGGCCAACGGAGTGAGTGCCAAGGGCGAGGGCATTCCGTGCCCCCTGGACGAGGGCGGCCGCTTTGTGGACCCGGTCACCGACTTTGCGGGCATGTACTGCAAGGTGGGCGGAGGGCGTACTGCAGTGCACGTGTTTTTGGGTGGCCGACTTTGCGGGCATGTACTGCAAGGTGGGCGGAGGGCGTACTGCAGTGCACGTGTTTTGGGGTGGCCGACTTTGCGGGCATGTACTGCAAGGTGGGCGGAGGGCGTACTGCAGTGCACGTGTTTTGGGTGACCGGTCACCAACTTTCGGGCATGTACTGCAAGTTGAGGAGGGAAGGACGTACTGCAGAGGATATGCATGCACTGCGGGAAGGTGATACTGCCACATTTATGTAGTGCGTACGATACGTGCAGACGGTTTCAGGACAGGGCTGAAGCACGGCTTGCTTTGTCATGTTGGGACGAGCTGAGGTGTAGTTAGAAAGAAGCGCATCAGGTGCACCAAACGGCAGCAAACCACTTTCTGTGTGGCACAGGTGGGTGTGCAAGTGGTTTGCGCGAGGACCTCATGCCGTGTGCCCTCGCTGTTGACTTGCGGCAGGTTCAGCAGCAGAGGGGTGAACCCTTATGCGTGCACGCCAGCTGGCCAGGAATGCAACACTCTGACTGCGGTAGCCAGATATGTGGGTGCAGCAGCTTCCCCGCCTACACTCGGCTATGTTTTCACTGTTGTTGACTTTCCAACCGGCGCCCCGCCCCTTGCTCACTCCAGGGGCGCAACAACTACATAAAGCAACTGCTTGATGAGTCGGTGGGGCCCTGGAACGGCAGGAACAACCAGCCAGTGCTGATTGGCACAGGCAGCGTGACCGAGACCCGTGCCGTGGCGAGCATGGTGGCGGGCTGGGCAAGGTGAGTGCCAGTGCACCGCAGTTGGCCGCCGCGCGCGCTGCCTGCTCCGCCCTGCATGCCTGGCCCTGCCCTGTGTGCCTGTCACAACATAATTGCACACCATTGCTGGTCACTGGCAGCCACTTGTGGTAAAGATGGTGTGGGGGCCAGCACGAGGGTAGGCCATGGCTGTGCATGCAAGGATGCAGCCGCTATAAAGCCACCGCTGAGCTCCCTTCCACTGTGTGCTGCCTCTGCAGCGAGTCCGACCCCCTCAGCATCAACGTCAACGTGCTGATCGCAGACCAAGAGCGCGCACGATGTGTGGCCGGCACCAATGCACAGGCCGGCAACCGGCGCTCGGTGAGCCCCCAGTGCATGCTGCTGCCTCTGCTGCCTGCACAACGAGGTGCTTCTGACCCCCTGGTTGTGTGCTGTGTGCTGTGTGCTGTGTGCTGCGTACCATAGGTCGTGCTTGCCTTGCTGCATGCTTGGTTGAAATCCCTGGTTCAACACTGTGCCGTTGCTTGGCGGCAGCGGCCTGCCACACGTGGTCTTGGCCGACACACTAGCATGCCATCTGTTGATTTGCAGGTCACCAATGCCACTCATCTGGCTGCTGGCGGGGCCACCAACATCCTGCTGGGTGGCACCCCAAAGGGCCTAGTGCAGACGCCGGGGCAGGACACGCATGCAGTTTTCGGCCGGATGCGGAGCAGCAGCCACTGCGCACGCGGGACCCGCGGGTCCACCCGCATTGCCGCCAGCAGTGTCAGCGGCAATGGCGGGCAGCAGGTGAGCTGCTAGGGAGGCAGGGAGGCTTAGCTCAGCCTTGGATGGCTGCTGGCTGCATCACACGTGTAGAGGTGCCAGGCTTGCAGGAGGGGTGGCTTCACAGTGTCGGCGTCGGCAGCGCGGGGCGACGACGCGTGCAGCTTCCCACTGAGTGCTGCCCCATGGGACGGATCTGCACTGCAGGCCAACGAACCGCTGAGTCCACCGGAGGAGGTCGACGAGGAGGCTGTGTTGGCGTCTCTGCTTGAGCTTGAGAAGGTGCATTGGGGGGAGTCTGGTGGGAGGCTGGTGGGCAAGGCTCTGGGGGGGGACGTTTGGCAGGGGGCATTGCCCAGCCCAACAGCGCAAAGGCCATGCGTGCACAACCCGCTCCGTCTGTCCCCTGGCTAGCACACACAGCCAGCAAAGCGCCCCCGGGCCAAGGGGGCTCACCACCTTTGCTGGCTTCCTGCACCCAAGGGTCAGAGCCAAGGAGCCAAGGGCCGCCCATGCCCAAAGCTCTTCTTCAAACACTGTGATTTGGGCCTCGCTGCTGCGCCCCACCATGCCACGTGTTGATGCAGGCGGGGATGCTGAAGTGGGCAACCTGCGCCATGTATGTGAAGGCAAAGGAGGCCGAGATGGAGTCTATGCTAAAGATGCAAAAGACGGCCCTTGTGTCTCTAGCTGTTGCTTTTTACATTGCGGTAGCATGGGCGGCGATCTGGCGGGTCGAAACCTATGCAGCTCAGCTGGCGGCGGCAGTGCTCAGCGCGGCAGCTAGCACCAGCGGCAGCGCAGCTGGTCAGCAAGCGGCGCCAGCGGTGCATGCCGTGCTCAGCGAGGCAGGGCTGCCAGGTGCTGCTGCACTGGCAAGACAGCTGGCAGCCCTTGCCATTGTCGGGAAGGCCGTGCTCATCGGTGTGTTTGCCAACCAGCTGAGGCGGGTTGTGCAGGCCGCCTTAGACTGGACTGGCGCGACGGCCAAGATTGCTCAGTTGTGGAACGCCCTCACGCCAGATGCCGTAGCGGAATGGGAGGAGATGCAGCGGCCTAGCACGTAGAAGGTTGGCGCCGGCAGCAGGCCAGCAGCGCCAGCAGCGCCAGCAGCCGCAGCCAGCCAGCCAGCCAGTCAGCGCCCCCGGGGCTCAACCCTAAACCCTAAACACAACACACAGATGCCGTGCTGCTCCCTCACTCCCTGCTGCCCTAGCCCAGCCATGCTCCCCCTCCCCTCCCTCCTCGTTGTGTGCAATGTCCCAGCCAGAGGGCAGCTGCGTGAGCGTGAGAAGGGGGTTTCCCGGTGCCTCGCCCTGTTTGCCTGCATTTGGAAGCCGCACAAGCACTTGTTCCTCTGGTGCAAACACTTCTCGGTGAAACCGTGTGTGAGCGCCGCTGGGGGTGGGTGGCGGTGTTGACGGGCGGCGCGCTGGCGGCAGTGCTGTGATGTAATGATGATGCCGCGCTGGTGGTCTTGATCTGGAGCATGGTCGTCTTCCTCTTGTCTCCAGCACTTCATCTGCTGATGCTTGTTTGAAGCAACACCCAGGCCTCGGGCCTCTTGCAGTCTCGGCTGAGAGCTCCCTTCTCATAGTGCTCACACCCGCCCTCTTTGGGCATAATGGCGAAAGCCACCGGTGTGCTGCGCCTGGCGCCAGGGGCTGGGGTGACGCCGCGTCTGGCAGGCAGGCGGCCCAGGGTGCCAGCTTCCCGCATAGGCTAGCAGGTGTGGACTGTCCAGATGTGTGCATAAATCCCCTGGCTCCTGGGTTAGGAGCGGGCGGGGCGAAAGGGTGCCGAGGCAACCTCCCGCGGTACCGACGCCCCACCGGCGCCGCCGCCTCCGGCCGCGACCATATCCGCACTGCCGGTGCGATGGCCACGGAGGCGTGACTTTCTGCCTGATTTCGCCTATCCCTTGGCATCGCCTCAATGCGCAGGCCCGATGCAGCTGTCCGCGCTCAAGGCCCCGGCGGCAGTGGTGCGTGCAGCCACGGCACGACCGGTGGCAGCAATGGCGGGCAGTGCACGTCTGCCGCCTGCGGCGTCGCGCCCTGTCATGTTCAACGTCACGCCAACAAGCATGACTTTCGCGGCCATTGTGGTGATGCAGCTGATTCTTGCAGCCCTGAACGCGAACGCTGGCCACCCCATTTTTTTGCATGATCTGGCTGGTGATGGCCTTTTGCGCCACCGTCCTGTGGCTCATCTGCTGCCTCTTTTTCGAGCGCGAGTTGCAGTGAATCAGAGGCGAGTCGAGCGCCTCTGATGCGTGGCATGGGATTCCCCCTCTGTGTTCGTTTCCTCCCTTGCTCCAGCTGGCAAGTGGGGGCTTTGGGTCTGACTTGGGTCTTCCCTTGCATCCATCCTCACTGGCTCTCGACTGATTCCATCCACCAGGGAGGCACATGAGGCTCCCCTGCCTGTTCCTGGGCAGCCGGTCCATCTGCTGCATCCCCTACCCCTGCCCGCCTTGTCCTTGCAAATTTACAGTGCCTCTTCACAGTGCCCAGGCCGCCGTCCTCTGCATATCGTGCTTGGTTTGGAGACTCGCCGAAAAGGTTGGTCCTCTTGTAAACAATCAAACGGAAGCTGGGAGCTGCCCGGCGCATTGCCCACACCATGATCGCCAGTTGAACTAAAAAACAAAGTGAGCCACATGACATCGTAGCAAGAGGCCATCACCAGCCAGATCATGGCGTAAACCACCTGCTCTGCTGCCCCTGCCCCATCCAATTCTGAACTCCCTCCAAGAACCCCACCCTTCCTCTTGAGTCATCAGCTTGCACCCGCTGTCCAGTGCCCAGTGCATTCTACCAACAGTCCTTGCGTGCAAAACAAGTAAATTTTTCTTAGACCTGCCTGGGTGTGTGTGCAGATGCGCGCCGGGACCTGATCATGCGCCAGCTGGGCCCCGGTGGCCCCATCAAGGCTGAGCTGAGTGACGGGGACCTGACCAAAGTGGTGGCCCGCGCAAAGGGGTACTCTGGGTGAGCTCCGCACTTGGATGCCAGGATTTGCTGACACCCAGTTGGCACCCATTTACATTGTGATCTGTCTCTGTGGCCAGCCTCAAGGGGACCAGCCTTGACTAACTCCGGCTTGCTAATTATGATCCAGATGCCCTGCTGTCCCATCTCCCCACCTGCACTGCAAACCAGGAGGCGGCCGCTTGCCGTCTCCACCCCTCTGTCTGGCCTTTAAAAAGCCCACCTACCTTCCCTGTCATGTGGTAGACCAACAGACCTGCCAGATGCTGTGTCCACCCGTCTCCCTGACGCCTCAAGATCGCTGCCCTACTTGCTGTTGATAATTCACTGCAGCTCCGACATGAAGATGCTGATCCAGGAGGCGTGCCAGGACCCAGTGCGTGACGCGTTCAAGGCCACCTGCGGCGCCAGCAGCGACGCGATGTCGGAGCTGACGGCGGAGGCGCTGCGCCCCGTGGTGGTGCGAGACTTCCAGGTGGGGGGCTGGCTGGAAAGGGGGGACAAAGGGGGAGGGGAGGGAGGACAAAGGGGGAGGGGCGATGGCATCGGGTGGCGGCACAGGCGCTGCGCCCCGTGGTGGTGCGAGACTTCCAGGTGGGGGGCTGGCTGGAAAGGGGGAAGGGAAGGGAGGGCAAAGGGGGAGGGAAGAAGATGGCGGGAGGTGGCATTGGACGGCGGCGGAGGCGCTGCGCCCTGTAGTAGTGTGGAGGCAGGCAGGCTGGGCAAGGGGAGGGGTGATCGTAGGAGCGGGGGACTCTGGGATTGTGCCATTCAGGCGGTCATACCTGCAGGAAGGCAAAGCATTGGTGGAGGACTTGACGCACATGCCGCTTTCCCCTGTGGCTTGGCTTGCAGATGGCGTCGCGTGCGCAGAAGGCGTCTGTGGAGCCCGCCGAGATTGAGCGGTACGAGCAGTACAACAAGAAGCATGGCGCCAAGCTGGCGGGGTCCGGCGGCTCGGAGGAGGAGGAGGAGGAGGACTGGTGATGGTGCCCGGCAGGCAGGGTCAAGGCAGCTGGGTGCTGGAGGCACGAGGGCGGCAGCAAGTGGGGGCTAGAAGCACCGGGGCAGCGAGCAAGTGGGGGCATGCACAAGCACTGTATCTACCCTCCTTCTTGTTCCCAGCTACCAGTACAACGGAGCATCTGCAAAGCTCAGATGCTCACACAGCAAGCAGTGGTGCTCACGGAACACAACAACACCAGCCGCTGCAAGCCCGCCTCATCATCCAGTGCACCTGCCTGTTCTGTGCCCAGCCAGCCCCCGGTGCTGGGAGGGACTCGAAGTGGCACACATCTGGCATGGCGAGGTTACAGCATCGGCATTCTTGAGTGCAGGGAGGGGCCATAAGTACAAAATCGTGTGCGTGCGCGGGGCCGGAGCCATGCGCGCACGCTGGCATGGGTGGAACATGATGGGTGGACGGGAGAAGCATGGCTGCATGTCTCGAGGTGTAAGGGGGCGGCCGGCTAGGGTACAGGGAGTGGCGCACTAAGCGTGTCGCGGGTGGGTGGCCACACGGGGAACAGGCGGGAGGAGAGCTGTATACATTGGCTGGGGGCTGCGCCTGGGCCGACGCAGGCCGGCTGTGGGGTGGTGTACACGCGCCCCGCAGGGAGTCCGCCGCAAGCACGGGGGCGCAGCTGATAGGAGGGGCAGCGGCGGGCTGTTGGTGCGGGTAATCTTCTCACCCGCGCTGCCCCGGCACGTTTGTCAGCTGCTGTCTGACTAGGAGGAAGGCATCATGGCAAGGCGCCATGCACTGGGAAGCGCTGCCGGGTTGGTATGCCGTCCCGGCTGGCTGACAGGCTAGGGCCAAGTGGCGGCAGGGCGACAGCCCGGTAGAACGACGACCCCAGTGCCTGTCGCAGCGCCGGCTAGCCCTGCACAGCCGCTGCCGGGGCTGCTGCCGGGGTGGTGCCCTCGCCCTCCGTCGGCGCTACATCGGCCTGCAGGGGGCACGAGGCAGCACAGGATGTGGGTGCGCCAAGTGACACTGATGATGCTTGTAATGCTTTGCCACAAGGTCTCGCGCGTGCACTGCCGCCGCCGCCGCCGCCGCCCACTGATTTAAACCCCCGGCTCCCGACACACGTACCGCGTGGACCTCCAGATCGATGCGGGCGGCAGTCAGGGACCCGGCGCGCTTGGTTGGGCTCGCCGGTCGGGCCGGCAGGACAGGCGCCGCTTTGGGGCTTGCGCGTGACGGGTGAAGGAGCTCCTGCTGCTTGGCCTCGTCCCCGCGCAGGATGGCGACGCGGGCCTTGACGGGAAGCGCCTGCATCGTGGGCTGCGCAGTTGCTGGGGTTTTGTAGGTTTGGTGTCGGAGACGGGGAGACGGACGCTAGGTGATCGTCAGCAGTAAATGTGGAGATGAAAGCAGGCACAAACGAATGTTTGCAGGGAGTTGCCAAAACAGCTGAGCTGGCCCGTCGTCAGGGGGCGCCAACCAGGTTCTTGGCGCGCCTCCAAGTGCCTGCCATCCACTGCACGATCGGACTGAGCCTCCAGGTCGCCTCTTCTGTTTGCCGTTGGCAGGTCTGGGGCCGTTCGGCACAGCTGGGGAGTTGTCAAGGATCTGCAAGCATGGACTGGCTCTTTGGGAAGAAAAAGACGCCGGCAGGTGCGAGCCCAGCGGACACGGTTTCGCCTTTGCGCGCTGCCCGCGCCCTTGCCCCTGCTTGCCGCCCTCCCGGCTCGCCACTATCGCTCAGCTTCCTACCCACCCCATCAAGCCGCAGAGCTGCTGCGAGAGAACAAGCGGATGCTGGACCGGGCGATCCGAGAGCTGGACAGGGAGCGGATGGGGCTGCAGACGCAGGAGAAGAAGCTGATCACTGAGATCAAGAAGATGGCCAAGGAGGGGCAGATGGTGCGGCCAGAGCGGGGGACGTGTGGCGCTGCCGCCGCCGCTGCCGCTGCCAGCGCCGTAAACAGTGGCACCTTGCCTGAGATGCAAGCCAAGATGGCTCAGCCTCTGCAGAAGTTTTGCCACATGTCCGACCCAGTGGCATCCCGCTGGCAGCTGCTTGAAGATGGCAGCGCTGCGCCTCCCCCGCCCTTTGGCCCTGCCAGGCGCGGACCGCCACCGTTCGCTCATCTCTGCCCCCTGGCCTCGCCCCTCGGCCCCCTGGCTTTTCCGGCCTCTGACCCTGCAGGAGGCTGTCAAGGTGATGGCCAAGAGCCTTGTGCGCAACCGCCACGCCGTCAACAAGCTCTTCCAACTCAAGAGCCAGCTGCAGGCGGTGTCGCTGCGGATAGCGGTGTGTGGGCGAGGATGGGCCACGCACCATCAAGCAGCCTTTTGCGTGCAGTGGGCCTGCAACCAGAAGCCTTGCATCCTGGCCAGCAGCGTCGAAAGGAGCATGCAGTTGCTTCGCACAGGCACAGCCCGTCACTGCCCGCACCCTCGCCCGCCGCTGCTCTGTTGTGCCCGCCACTGCACCCCAACACAATGCACAACCCGGAAGCTGGTTTCCCCCGCCTGTCTGTCCACTGCTCTCGCTGCTCCTGCTGCCCCCCGCTGCGGCCTCGCAGACGCTCAAGTCCACGCAGGCGATGGGTGAGGCTATGGCCGGCGCCACCAAGGCCATGAGCGCCATGAACCGGCGCATGAACCTGCCGGCGGTGGCCAAAATCATGCGCGACTTTGAGATGCAGAACGAGAAGATGGAGATGACCAGTGAAATGATGGGGGACGCAGGTGGGTGGGTGAGTGGGCCAGCGGGGGTGCAGGGGACGGTGGGTGGGTGGGTGGTGGCCAGGACTGTTTCTCCACAACACGAGTGCGTGGGGTGGTGGTGAGCGGTGTAGAGGCAATGAAGCTCAGTGTGCGAGGCAGCAGCGGTTTCAAAGATAGGTGCAGGTGAGTGGGGGCGTTTCAGAAGCAGCTGCAAGCGGGGGTGGTGCAGGAGATGGCGCGGATTGTGTGCGCCGGCAGGGCTTGGCGTTGCTTGGCGGGCGGAGCGCGGGGAGCTGGCATTGGGTGGCCTGCATGGGCACAGCGTGCCCCCATCCAGCCCTCGCCAGCCTCTCTTTCTCCCCCTGTTCGGCCCCTTGTTCTGTGCGCTGCTGCTCAACGCCCCTGGCGCTGCCTTGCGCCGGCCCGTGCTGCAGTGGACGGCGTGTTTGAGGAGGGCGGCGAGGAGGAGGAGACGGATGAGCTTGTGGGGCAGGTGCGCTCCTGCGAGGTTGCGGGTGGGCATGGGCATGGGCATCGTCACGACGAGACTGTCCTTTGCTGCAGTCACGTGTGCGCTGATGCTGTCGCCATGAATGCACATGAATAGCGAGTTCCCGTGCTGCTGTCGCGTGTGTTGATGGTGTTGCAACAGGGAGGGAGGAGCTGGGTGAGCTGGCGAGCAGGTGCCCTGCCTGAGGCCGGCGCCTCTGGGTGCCTGCAGTGGTGCCAGTGCTGCCCAGCCAACCCCGGCGGGGGGAGTGGTGGGCGGCCCTTACCCCCCGCCGCAACCCTCATAACAAGCCCAACTCATTACAAGGAAGAAGGGCACCCTGCCCCTGCTGCGCCGGCGTTGACGTGCCTGGTGCCAGCCTGCTGCCGCACTCTGGCGTTCCTGCTGCCCCCTCTACCTTGTCGGTCGGAACACCTCTGTCCCAGAGGTCCAATCCACTTTCGGGTGGCAACCTCAGCGCCGGCCCTCCTGTTGCGTTTGTGTGCTCTGCTTCCCCCTCACCCCTGTCCTATATCGTGTCCCGCCATCGCACAGGTGCTGGACGAGATTGGCATCAACTTGGACTCCTCAATGGTCTCTGCGCCCCAACGGATGGCAGCAGCGCAGCCCGCGGCAGCAACAAACAAGCCCATGGCGGCGGCGGTGGGCGCAGATGCAGGTGAGGGTGAGGGGAGGCCCACGCTTGCATTTGGCAGGAGGCCACCAGGAAGAGCCAGGGAGCACACCTTGCTGCTGCTGTGGGGGGGGTCAGCGCGTGTGGTGCGGCGTGAAGGCGTGTGTGTGGGGGGCGGCAGCAGCACAGCCGCAGCTGTTTTGCCTGCCCTGGCTGTGTGTCCCACCCTGGGCGGTGCATGCCCTGTTGTGGCTTGCAGGCGGCGGCAGCATGGCAGGCGGCGGCGGCGGCGGCGGCGGTGCAGCGGC
>JTEE01000186.1:1153803-1164623 GCA_002896455.3 Chlorella sp. ArM0029B
GGCGGCAGCGGCTGTGCGTGTGTGTGTGCGTGTATTGTGTGTGCACGCGCGCATGGTTTCAGGCGCCTTTTACCTGCAGCATGGCCTGCTGCACGCGTGCTCGCCCCTGCCCACCCCTGCCCCCGACCCCGCTCCCCTGCTCACTTGTGCCGATACTGATCAGTTGCAACGCCATTGCGGCGCAGCGACGCCAGGGCTGCCATTGAGTAGCCGTTGAAATCGTCAAAGTCGCATTTTTCGAATGTCCAGGCCACGTCGTCGCTGCAAGCAGAGGGGCGTTAGGGGTGTGTGAGAGCAAGAGGGCGGAGCTGCTGAGCTGGCGGCAGGCTGCTGGGGAGGCCGGCAGGCACTGCGGCGACTGTGCCACGCAGCTGCCAGTGCATCCCACCGCCCGTCCCCCGTTGTCTAACCAGGTCCAACCAAAACAGACACACGCTGGCAACACCCTCGGAAGCCTGCCCTCGCTCAACACACACCCCGCCCGCATGCACATGCCAACCCCAAGCCCGTAGTGCAAGGTGCTCACGTAGTGCCCCTGCATGGGAGGTTCACCACTTCGGTCACCAGGCTTGTGGCATTTGTGATGCGGCTCTTGCCGTAAGAACACTTGGTGTAGGTGGCACCCAGGGTGGGACCCGCCGGGTTGAGCTCGGAGAACACGGAACGACGGACCTCTGCAACGGTGGTGATGGGGCGGCCCACACCCCGGCAGGTGGACAGAGCTCCCGGCCACACAGCGACTGCAGGGGGGGAGGCGCACGGGGAAGTGGGAGCGTGGGGCAGGCAGGGAGGGAGCAGTTGTCAATGCGGGGGCATGTCGGGCGGGTATTATGGTGGCAAGAGGAGAAGAAAGGGTGCCCACGTAGGCCAGCTGGCAGGACCTGCGGCAGGACCAGCCCCCAAAGCCCAGGCACTTGGCTGCCGCACTCCAGCCAGGCAGTCGCTGCCCCCAAAGCCCAGGCACCGCACTCCAGCCTGGCCGCTCAGCAGCCCCCCCAGCCAGACAGGCGCAGTTGCTCACGGGGGGAGCAGAAGCAGACACATGGAAAACATCCTTGGTGTGCTGCCGGCTTACTGGGGATGACGAGGACGGTGATGTCGGGCTGTGTCGGCGTGTTGCTGCTCAGCACAACACGGCGGCCTGGGGCAGCGGCGATGGAGACAAAGCCTGGGCCGCCGCCGCCGGTCGTGTGCACGATGGGCTTTTGAATTTCGCCGCCAGCCGCGCGAATGATGCCCGCAGCATGGAACCTGGAGGCACCTGAGCCTGCCGCGTTGATTGCCTGGATGCGGCGCAGCCCTTTGTTGACGGGGCGCGGCGGGGCACGCCACGTGCCGGGAATCTGCACGTCCATGCCGGTGCGCAGCCCCTCCAGCTCAGTGGGGCGGTCGAAGTGCACCTTCACGTGCTTGCCGCTGGCGGTGCGCACAGCCAAGATCCTGCGGGGTGGGCAGTAATGAGGAAGAAGAGGAAGAATGAGGCAGGCAGTGACGGGTGGGGCGGCACCAACATAGCAACATTGCGGCAGGAGTTGGTTCTGCTCGCGCCGCGCCTCACCTCTCGGAGCTCTTGTTCTCGAATTCCGCCTCCATGATGATTGCCTTGCCTGCGAACAAAACAGGGCGCGCCCGCAATTGGGTCAACCTGGGTATTGGCGTGCCCGCCGGTGAGCAGCCGGGCAATTCTCCGGCGATCGGGGGCTGTACCTGAGATGGTTGCCGTCCTGCCGATGGGCGCCGGCTTCTTGATGGGGGCGCCGCTCACCGCCACGAGCCCAGCCAGAAGCAGGCCCAATGCCAGCGCCATAGTGCGACTGGACGTCATGCCTGCTAGATAAAATTGGCGGGAATAGCTGGTCACAACGAAACGCGCCGCCGTTAGAAGCTAGTTGGCCACGTGGATGAGCTAGGGCGCCGGCGCTCTGGCCAATGCACGGCAGCCTCAGTGCGACTTTCGCTCCCGGCTTTGCGTGGCGGCCTCTCTCTGGGCTGATGGGGCCCGTTTTTAGGGCACGCAGGTGTGGGGAGGGCGTGCCTGGGGCTTGAGAGGCAGCAGGCCCTGGATGCCGCCGGCGCTGCCACTTGTTCCTGCCCAGTAACTGCCAGGCACCCATCTTGGATTGTCCGTTCCTTCAACATCCCGAGGAACCGAGGTGTTGAGGGGTGGACTGTGGGGCTATGTGAGCCAACGGTCAAGGTAACCCCTAGCATGTCGGCCCCAGGTGCCTTTTCTAGCCACCTCTTGGACCTCACCTGTCCCACTCATGTTCCCATCGAATCCATCCCTGCCCCGTCCCTCGCCCCTGTCCGACACTCCAGGCACCATGGCAATCCCACGCGCTAGTGGTGGCAGCCTTCAAGGCGCCTCTCTGGCTGCTGGCCATCGCTGCCCTGAGCGCCGCCCCGTCGCTTATGCAACCCATGTGCATGCGTGCCCCATTAGGGAGACGGAGGGGCACGGCCACTTACGCCAGCAGGGCGCTGGTATCCCCTTAAGGGACGCCCTGCTGATCAGCCCTTCGGCGTGCTGCCGCTGCTCTTTCTGAGACAAGCATATCCAGAGTGGCGGGAGGCCGCACAGGGTGTCCAGCAGCCATGTACCGCCGGTGTGTACCGGGCACCAGGTAGCAGTTGTTGAGACACCAGCGTGAGAGTGAAAGAGCGCTCTTTCACACAATGCCACTCCCCCGACTGCGTGCACTCGCAGCATCACGTGGGCTCATTACAAGCAAAATCACGCCGACGTGTGTCAAAACGACCAATAACAGCAAAAAGGTCACCGGCTTGCCGCCAGGCCAACACCTCGGCATGCATCAAAAGACCCGCCTGCCGCCAGGGCCTGCTGCCGCCGCGTGCCGCTAAACGCCGGCAGAGCTGCAGCACAGCTTGGCAGCTGCGTAGTAGTCGCTGGTGTGTTGCCTCGGGTGTGTAAAGTGCTGCATGATTTGGTTGTACATCGCCTGTTTACTTGCTGTAGGTGTCCTTGAGGTACTGGATGATGGCTGAGCTCTCAAACATTGCCACTCCGGTGTTGGGGTCCTCCAGGTAAGGCACCTGCCAGGCGGCAAGGGAGGGCGTGAGGGGAGCCAGGTGAGAGGGCAGGGAGGGCGGCCCGTGAGCAAGAGCACGTGAGGCCAATTTTGACATTGGATCGGGTACTTCTTTAGAAAGTGAGGAGGCATGTGCTGGACAGCCGCCAGGCGCCAGCCGCGACGGGAGCAAAGCAGGCAGGGGGCTGTGGCCGGGCGGAGACGCCACTAGGCACGGGAAGCGCAGGCAAGCAAGCAGGCATGCAGTTAGCCTACCTACCCTGCCTTATGTTGTTGTGCCAAGGTCGCACCCTGCCAAGCCCTGCCTTATGTTGTTGTGTCAGGAGCACACCCCACCAAGGCGTGCACTGCTTTTCTGCCCCCCCCAAACACACAAACACACAAGAACCAAACGCCCCCCCCCCCACCTGGAAGTGCCCCCGCTTCTCAAAAAGCTCCTGCCGCTTGGGGCTGCCGCGTGCGCAGCTCCGCTGCACAGCAGGGCAGCGGCGCAATCGGGGATGGGGGCGGGACGGTGAGTGAGCTCAAAGTGTCAGGGTGGGCCGCTTTGCACGCCATGCCCACTTGCATGCCTTGCGCCCAACCAACCTTCATTCCTTGGACCTTCTTTATGTAGCAGCAGCACAACAGTGCGCCGCAGACGCGTCGTCCCATCACCCAGCCAGCCTCCCCAACTGCCCTGCCCTCCTCCTCACTCCTTCCATTCTGGCACCACAGCAGCCTACAACAGCCCCCCTCTCCTGCACTTACAGCAACTCGAAATTGCACACACCTTCTCCCACGCTGACCTCCAGGCACACACCCCGCTTCCCAGGTGCCTTTCATCCCCACCTCCTCCCTCCCAATGTGCCCCCCACACACCTGCACATGCGGCAGCTCCAGCTCGCACAGCTGCTCCCGCACAACCTTGCAGAAAGGGGAGGCCTCGTAGCCCCTGCACGAACACGACAGGCAGAGGGGCAGGTAGCGCATGAGACCGGCCCACACTGCACCCCTCCCAAACGTGCACACGTGGCACGTCGCTGCACTGCCTGTCGGGCGCTGCACGCCCCACCCCCCGCCTACCACGTGTCCCCTTAACTTCCCCCAGCATGCATCCATGCCGCCCGCACACAAAGACGCACATGTGCGGTATGCCGCTGCCCGGCGAGGGCCTGCCCCCCCAGCCCTCCCAAGCAGCCCTCAGCGCCGCGCCCGCCCGCGAAACACACCATGCGTCTGCTGCACCCCGCCGCAGGCTCACTCCCTGCAGCCCAAGCTCACGCTCGGCACTCCGCGGCAGGGTAAGCTACCAACACACTATAGCTGGGCCTAGCCTCACGCCCCGCAGCCCAAGCTCATCTCAGCGCTCAGGAGATGCATAAGCTGCCAAGAAATACTCGAGAGGTTCAGAGCGGAGCGGCCCAAAAGTGTTTTCTCACCAGTAGACCAGCGGCTGCTTGGGCAGCGTGGAGGGCTTGTACGCGCTTCCCTTGAGCAGGCGCGGCAGCTGGGCCAGGCTGCAGCTGATGGCGGTGCCCATGCCAAGGCGCAGGCCCAGGGGCACCTTGCCGTCGCCATACGTGTTGAACATGTAGGAAATGATGGCATCGCTCTCCAGCATTTCCTGCACACCAAGCGGGCAAGGAGAAGAGGGAGGAGAAGCAGAATGTTGAAGCCAGATTTACTGCGCACCAAGCGGAGAAGGAGGAGGAGGAGAAGAAGAAGGTTGGAGACAGAGGGCATGGGGTCGAGGAAGCCGAAAGGAACCAAGCCAAAGGGCACCAGTCAGCACATTCGGGGGCAGCGTGTGCGCAGCAGCGCTCAAGCTGTAGCCAGCACTGCACTATTTAATGCAAGGCTGCACGAAGCAATGCACCAAAGCAGCCTGTGAGCTTGTTTGCCCTGACACATGCAGACCAGGGCATACCATGTCAGATCCAGCACAACTAGAAAGGCAGGCCCCGCGGCGGCCCCGCCCTCCTCACCGTGCCAGTGTTGGGGTCGATCATGTAGGGAAACTGGCGCTTGCCGCTCTTGGCAACCGACTCGGGGCGCCAGGTGGGGCCGTCCTGCAGAGGGGGCGGGGCGGGGCGGGGCAGCAGGGCAGGAAGCATGGCAGTTTGTGCGGGCGGCAGACAGCATTGGTTCCGCAGAGCCAGGGTAGGGCAGGGCAGGGCAGAGCATGTGCTTGAAAGGGCCGGGCGGCAGGGGCACGTGGGGCAAGGGGACCCCATGTTCCCATGACCTGCCGCGCATTGGGAGCACGTTCTACTCCCTACAGCTGCCCAACTGTGCATGCCTCGCAATGGATGCTGAATGTGTGCTAGCATTGATGCAGGTAGTGGTGGGCAGAGAACTTGAGAGTGTCACGCTCAGAATGTATGTCGTTTGACAGAGTGTGTACATGCATGTAGCGCACCTTGGGGGTGGGGTAGAAGAGGATGTCCAGGTCCAGAATGTTAGCCGCCTCACGAACCTTGCGGCAGAAGGGGCAGCCTGCAGGGCAGGGACAGCCAGGCAGGCAGCATGAGAGACAGTGTGGCGGTGAGGTGCAGGGTGCCCTTGTGCCCACACATGTGCAGCAGGGCACGGAGGCAGTCGGGAGGCAGGCGGGCACGCAAGGTGTGTGCGCCTAGGAGGCTCAGACCGCCGCCTGCGCCCTGCGGCAGACGACGCTTCCTTCTGCCTTTAAAGCTGCATAGCTCCCACGCTGTCAAGCTCAGCACGCGCAGGCCGCCTGCCTGCCCTGCACCAACCTTTGCACTTGCCCTCGCAGCGCAAGAGTGGGGCTGCAACTGCGCTCATGCACACACACACACCTGCACGAGAGGGGATTGCTTCCTGGCGGTCTGACTGCCTAACAAACCGTACCTTCAAACTCGTAGAGAATGATGGGCTGGGCGGGGCGGTTGAAGCCGGTGACCGCCGACGTCTCCCGCACCTTGCGGCCCGCCACCTCCAGCACAGCATACTTGCCGTCATCGGGGACCAGCGAGACTGCCAGAGGGCAGGGGGGAGGGAGGTGGTGGGCACAAGGAGGTCATGGAGTGAGGGGATACCCAAGCAAGCACGGTGAGTTCGCGCAGCAGCGCATGCATTCATAAGAATAAAGAGCAGGTCAGTGGACACCCAAGCAAACATGCTGATGTCAACACTTGGTGCGGCGGCGCCGGCAATGCTTCACGCTCCAACAATGTATGTAGTGCAGCAGCGTTCGATGGGGGACAAGAGTGCGGCAGTACGTTGGGGCGATAACGCTTTCCCTGGGCCCTCGTAGTATGTTGCTGCGCACTCACCGCCGTAGCCGCTGGTGAACCCGCCACTTCCCAAACGGAAGAGGAAGGGCGCTGCGGCAGAGGCGATGTCTTTGAGCTGCCCCTTGGCCACCGTGAACCGCTGCGGCTTGGGGCCCACCAACTTTGTCTCCTGCTCTTGTTGCTGGGCCTGCGGCAGGGCAGAGGGCATGCGCAAGGGGCGCGAGGCATGGGCGAGCTGCGCGGCCAGACTGCCAGCAGCAGTAGCGGACACAGCCGGCGGCGGCAGCGGCGGCGGCGGCCTGACCGGCCCTCCAACCATCCAACAAGCTCCGGGGGTGGATAATGCCACAGTACGCCCACCTGGGCCACAACGCTAAGTGCGCGCCGAGAGGGGCGGGCCTGAGCAGGGCGGGCCGCCTGCACGCTGGGCAGCACCGTCTTCATTATAGAAGCCATTGCTGCAACTCGAGGCAACAGCTACTGTGATGGGCGAGATAGTAGCAGATTGGGCGCGGGAGCGCCATTTGGGCTTTACCTTTTGCGCAGCAGGCAGGGCAGGGGCGCCAAGAAAATTGGTTGTGCGCTTCCCGGCATTCCTACGACACCCTTTGAGTATTGCAGGATGACTGGGTGATCAATTCAGGGCGCTATGATGGACAGCGACTCTGACAGGGAGCGCGACGCTCCCAAGGCCAAGCGCGTCAAGCGCTTCAGGTTCAAGACATTCGAGCAGCGGGTCCAGGAAGTGAGCAACAGGCTGCTTCCCGCCACCAGCCGCCAGCCCCCTTTGTGCTGTTGCTGCCGGCCTGCATGCATGTCCTACGCCCCTGGCGCCCACCACCGCACTGGTGGTGTGCCAAGGAATCCATGCCCAACGCGCAGGCATATACCAGGAGCGAGGAGAAGGCACCACCACCGCCGCCGCCGCCGCCTGCTGCCTCAGTCTGCCAGCAGCCCGGCAGCCTGGGGGCTTCTTTGCACCCTTCAGCTTGCCACCCATCACACCACCTGCCTTGTATCTCCCTCCCTTTCCCAGGTGGAAGTTGATGTGTACCGCAGCCTGGGCCCCAAGCGGGCCGAGCCGCTGCCCGGCTGCACCTCCTTCTTCCAAGAGGGCCTGGCCAAGTGGCGTGAGCTGTGCTCGGCTGCCCACTGGCTGGAGGCAGCGCAGGAGCTCAACCCGCTGAGCACCACCCTGGCGCAGCTGGTGCACCATCGGGACGACATCCTGCTGCGCACGCTGCTGCCCCGCCTGCGCATGAGGGCGGCGCTCTCCTTAGAGCCGCTGCTGGAGCTGACTGCCACGCTGGCACGGGACCTGCAGCAGGACTACCTGCCAGTGCTGGATGCCGTGCTCACAGCGCTGGCTGACCTGGTGGATGAAGGTGCGGTGAAGCTGCCGTTGGCTGGGTGCTCCCCCCTGTATTGGTTGTTGACATAAGGTACTTAAGAGGGGTGTTCAGCAGAGGCCAGCCGACTTGGTGGAGGAAGGTGCGGGGAAGGTGCCTTGCTGCAGCTATTGTACATTGCCGGTGCGAGGCGTGTGCAGCTGAGGACCGCCTGCCAGTGCTGGATGCGGGTGACCATGGGCGGTGGCTGACGTGGTGGATGGAGGTGCGAGGGAGGAGCTGCTTAGCACCGAGAACACAGGCTGCCGCAGCCTTGTCGATAGGAGAAGGAAGATGCTGCTGCTCCTGCAACACACACCAGTGAAGCGGCAGTGCCGTCCCCCACCTTCGGCACACTTTTCTGTTCCTGCAGCGCTGTACCAGGAGTGAATGACTTGTGATTGCCGCTCCTCTGTTTGCTCGCAGGCCTGGACCGGGAGCCTGAGCTGCTGCAGCACCTGTTTGCCTGCCTCTCCCTCATCTGCAAGCACCTGTGCAAGCTGCTGGCGACGGAGGGGCAGCTGCTGCACGTGCTCAAGGCGACGCAGAGGCTGAGGCACCACAGGGCGGAGCACGTGAGGGTGCTGGCGGCAGAGTCGCTGGGATTCCTCCTCAGGTGGGCGGGCCTGCCGGGTGGGCTTGGCTGGTCTTGCCTGTGTGTGTGTGCTTGGGTGGGCCTGGGTGGGCTTGTTGGCTGGGAGGGCTTGGCTGGGTGGGCTTGGCTGGCCTTGTGTCCCTTTGGGTGCCCTTTGGTGGGCCTGGGTGGAATGGGATGGGCTGGGCAGGCCTGTCTGGGTGGGCTTGGGTGGGCTTCATCCTGTCGGTCTAACGCAGCCCGCAGTCATGCCTGTCTTGCCGTCGGCTAGCTGTAGGCTACAGCTGCCCTGTGCAGCTGCAGGCCAGGTTTAGGGGCGCCTGTGGCAGCCAGCAATCGTGTAGCCGCCGCCCTGGGTGCCGCCTAGCTGTTGCTCCTCCTATGCCTGGCCCCATGCCCTCACCACCGCCACTCCTCCCTGGCCTTACGCTGCAGGCAAGCGTCTGGCGCCGCTGTCAAGGTTGGCATCAAGGCAGCCCTGGCAGAGGCAGTCACCCGGCCCAGCGATGCTCGGGTGCACGCGGCTGGGGCGCTGCTGGCGGAGGCTGCCTCTGGCGTGTCGCACGGCCTGCACAGCCGGGCGGCGGCGGTGCTGGAGCCGCTTTTGAAAGAGGATGTGTTGAAGCCGGATGACTTCAAGTCGGCAAGGGTGAGGCAGTTGGCAGGCTGGCAATGTGCGGAGGCAAGAGTGGTTGGTGCTTGGAGGGGAATGTGCTGACGCCGGATGCCTTCAAAAGTCGGCAAAATTGAGATGAGGGAGGTTTCAAGCCTTTGGGAAGAGGGAGGAGGGAGGAGACCGGATGGGCGGGGGTATAGAAAAGCCCAGGGTTGGGTGGAAAGACATATTTTGACGGGCAGGGGTCGAGAAGGAAGCAATGAATGGCCTGCCTATCTTTGTCTGCCCAGGACTACACCCACTGACCCGCCCACCGCTCCTGCCCGGTCCCTTCCCCGCTGTTGTCTGCCTGCCCGCAGCTCCAGGGAGGCAGCGGCAAGCTGAGCGCGGAACAGATCAGCGCACGCGTGGCAGCGTCTGCCTCTGTGTGCCTTGAGCAGCTGGCGGTGCACACCCGGAGGGAGACGTGTGGAGAGATGTGGCAACTGCTTTTGGGCGAAGTGGATTCACGCCTGGATCGGCTGGCAGAAGCCCAGCAGGCACAGCAGCAGGCGCAGCAGGCCGCCACCGAGGGCCCGGCGGCCAACGGCGCGCCCGGCACCGCCGGCAAGAAGGGCAAGAAGGGGGGCAAGGCTGCGGGCGGCAAGCGCGGCAGGGCAGAGGTGGCACGGGGCGGTGATGCTGGCGAGGAGCTGGCAGCGGCGACTGCCAGTGCGGGTCGCGTGGTGGGCCTGGTGGGGCAGTTGGTGGAACACGGGCGCGGCTGCCGGGTGGCCGACTACACGCCGCTCTTCCAGCTGGCGACCCGCCTGTCAAAGTTCGACTTTCCTGCCGCTGCCAGCAAGGCACAGCTGACAGGCGGCAAGGCAACAGAGGAGACAGCGGCGGAGGCAGCAGGGGAGGCAGGGGAGGCAGGGGAGGCAGCGGAGGAGGCGGCGGCTGCGGCAGATGAGGAGTCGGCAGTTCCGGAGCTGCCGCACGGCGCCAGCGCTGTGTACACAGACTTCCTGCACCCCTCGCTGTCAGCCCAAGTCCTGCGCCTGCAGCTGGCCCTGGTGCTGTCCCACGCCAGGGTGGCAGGGGCCAGCGAGGGGCCGGCCTCAATCGGCAAAGCAGCACCCGCCTGGGCACCGGTCCTTGTGCGCGCCCCGCCGGCAGAGGTGCTGCCGTTTGTGCGGGCGCTCATCTCGCCGCCGGGGGGCTACCCGCTGGCCCGCTTCTTTGCGCAGCACGTGCTGGGCGCGCTGGGCCGCTGCCTGCTGGCAGGTGAGAGGCGTGTGCGTGTGTGCAGGTGTGTGTGCCCGCATGCGTCGATGTCGTTCACCTACTACTTTCTGGACCAAATCGACCGACGTCTGTGTGGTGGTTGGGCTGGGGGGCAGGACAGGGCAGTACTCGGCAGGTGCACAGGGCGGCCTGTGGGCTTGCACGCCTTTTGCGGATGGGGTGTGCATCCGTCCAGGTCCTGGTGGGTGCACATGTGGCAGCCGGGCGCATTCTGCCACGGTGCAGCGTCGTCCTCACGCTGCAGTGTGACTGTGCTGTGTGACAGTCCCCCCTTGATCTCATCCCTGCGATCACAGAGAGCTCACAACTGCGGCTTGCCCCCTCCTTTCCTCCTCCACACCCTGCCTCCTTTCCTCCTTTCCTCCTCCCCCTGCCTCCTCGCCCTCTTGAATCCTCCCACCCGCCCCCTTTGCAGGCGAGCTCTCCGAGCTGTGCTGGCCGCTGCTGGCCGACGTGTGCGCCACGCTGCGCCCCGAGGCCGCCGCCGGCAGCGCCGGCGTGCCCATCGTCCTCACCGCAACCGGGGTGGGCCCCCAGCTGGCCCAGCTGGTCCGTTCCAAGGTGCAGGGCTTTAGCCGGGAGGCCGGGGAGGGTGCAGCGGCAGAGGCGTGGGCCGCCTTGGCCTGCCTGCCGCACGCCGCGGAG
>JTEE01000186.1:1170783-1195947 GCA_002896455.3 Chlorella sp. ArM0029B
GTGGGATGGGAATAGGATGGGGGTGGCATGGGGCCTGGCGGGCCTAGTACCTGTGGGTTGGAGGTTGGGCTGGCCTGAGGGCCTGTCTGTTGGACCCGCTTGTGTGTTTGATGGGCAGGCGGCTGCCCGAGTGTGTGCCGACCGGTGCCTGAACCGCCACATTCGCCTCTTGCGCGCCCTTCCCACCTTCCGCTGCAGTCTGGCAGCAGGGAGGCGGTGGCGGCGGCGGCGGCGGCGGCAGGGGCAAGGGCGGCGACCGTCGGCGCATGGGCAAGGGCCAAGCGGGCGGCAAGCCCACAGGCCCTCGCGGCGCCACCGCCAGCCGGGCGCTGGCCATCCTGGAGCTGGTGGGAAGCCGGGTGTCCAGCTGGGAAGCTGCCCAGCAGCTGACCGATGCGCTTCTGCCGCTGCTGCAGCCGCGGGAGGGCGGTGGCGGGCGCAAGAAGACTCGGCGGGGAGATGAGCGGCTCATCGCCCGCACGATGGCCGTGCTGGCCGCGCTGTGGTCGCGCCTGCCGCCTGCTGAGCTGGCGCAGCGGCCCCAGGCGGGGCGCCAGCTGGCGGCGGTGGCAACGGTGCTGGCGCCGCTGGCTGGGAGCCTGGAGGAGAGGGAGAGCCGGTGAGCTGGCGCTTGTACTGCCTGCCACTGGCTGCGTGGCTGCCTGGGTGCCGGACACTGTTTGGATGTGTGGCACAAACACACTGCCGCGCTCTTCTTGCATGCGTGCTGATGCTTGGTGTGCTGGCGCCTCTTGTTACGCTCGCCCGTGTGCGCCTGGCGTCGGTGCTTACTGCGCACCAAGACTCCAAAACTCCTCTTTCCCCCCTCCCCCCGGCTTGCCTGCCCTGCCCGCAGGCAAGCGCTGTGCGCTGCCTACAGCGCAGTGGCGGGCCTGCTGGCTGAGATGGCAGCTACCGCGCAGCTGCTGGCTGACCTGAATGCCATGTCAACCAGCGATGTGAGGCGTGTGTGTGTCACATGACAGGTTCTGTTACGGATGGGGCAGTGTTAGGGTTTGTTGTCGGGTGTCGGGTGTGGTAGGCGTGCACGATTTGGCCTGCTGGCTGACCCGATGCGCTGGCAGCTACCGCTGGCAGCTACCGCAGCTACCAGCTGCCAACTCAGCTGAGCTCAGCGTCAGCCAGGGGCATGCTTAATGCTGGCTTGAACTTATTGCTTCCAATGCTTGCATCAGATCTACATGGGCTGGAGTTTGAGCCATGGCCTCCTCTTAACAAACACATGTAGCGCTCCTCTTACCAAGCACATGTAACGCTTCAATCAACTCAAGCAGGGCACCTCTTCTGTCTTCAACTGCAGATTGATGACATGGATTACGAGCGCCGCCTGGCCGCCTACTCCCGCCTCACACCTGACACCTGGCAGCCGCTGAGCGTGCGCCAGGCAGCGCCACTGGTGCACACATGCCTGCACGACTTGCGCAACGCCGGTGAGCCTTGGCGCCACCCCTCGGGCCGGAGTGCAGGGCAGGGCTGCATGGTTCTGGGTTCGTTGAAGGAAGGCCGGTTGAGCTGCACTGGCCGTGTGTCGCTGGCTGTGTGCTAGTCTAGTCGTCACAGCTTTTCACATCCTCTGATAGACAACTTCAGGACGAACCAAATCATGAGAGCTTGACGAGGCATGCACCACAAGGCCTTGAAAATAGGTGTGTGCTGTACGAGCCCCCGTCTTTGACCTGTTCTGACGTCCACCTCCCACCGGCCCCCGCCCTGCCCTGCAGACGACCTGGCTCTGCGCCACGCCGCCAGCCAGGCTCTCTCCCGGTTCATCGAGGGGGCGGCCTCCGCCACGTCAGCAGCAGCGCCGGCAGCCCCAGACAGCCTCATGTCTGCCGCACAGCGTGTGCTCTTCCCGCAGCTCAAGCGGGGGCTGCCCTCACCCAATCTAGCCGTGCGACAGGTAGGCCCCCTGCCCCGCCAGCATGTGTCCGGGCTGCTGGCCGGTTCGCAGCGCTCACTTGCAGCCGCTCTTTCCATTCCGTTGAGGCCAACTGGCACTGGGCATCGCCGCCGCCGTTGCAGGCGCACCTTTAAGAGCATTGAGCTTTCTACTTGTGTACTGCCAGTCCTTCCAATCGGTCTGCACATGCCTGCCCCTCTGCCCGCCTTCCTGCCCTTTCTTAACGCGCTTTGCACACGCCCCGCTTTGCACGCCCCCCGCTTTCCACCCCCTCTGCAGGAGCACCTGACTCTGCTGCGCCAGCTGGTCCTCGCCTTTCCTGCACATTACGCCGACATGATGGTGCTTACAGGTGGGAGGGTTGGCTGGGTGGGTGGGTTAGGCTGCCCTGTGTTTGCGTGAGTGCTCACAGAGGAGTGTCAGTCGCCGGCTTGCCCTGCCGTTGTCGCACAATGCAGGCTGAGGTGCTGGCAGGTGGGGCGGGGTGAGTGGGCATCGTGCTGGGCCTGCCTAGATGGCCTTGCTTGGCAGGGTGGTTTGATTCAGCGGAGCGCCAGTTGATGCTTGCCTTTGTGTGTGGCATTATGAGCACATCACGGTTCTGGCATTTGTGGGCTGAACCCCGTCTGGACCCCTTGGAACGTGCTCATACACGTCAACTGTCGAATGACATACACTGTACGTCACGAAGAAGTCTTAACAAACACTTCTTTGTAGTAAGTGCCTCAAATTTTCTTTTGTTCTTCAATGTGCTCCACTCTTGTGCAGACACTGACACGGAGGTCGACTTTTTGCTCAACGTGGCACACATACAGCTGCACAGGAGGGCCAGGTGGGCGGGAGGGAGCCTGGGGGATGGGAGCCTGGGGGGCGGGGCAGGCCCTTGGCAGCCTCTCTCTCCCTGCCTGCTCACCGCAGGGGGGAGGGGGCTTTGGTTGGCCGCTGTGGGCCCTGCAGTGGGACTTGCAGAGGCATGATGTGGCTGCTAGGCATGCTGTGGGGCCTCCTGCTCTGCGCGCTGTGGGCTCCCCGTAAACTTGGGGGCAGGCTGTGCCTCAAGTCCCTGTGTGGCCGCTGCCAGCCTCCCCCAGCAACCCTTGCTCACAGCAATGCACGCACCTGCTTTATCCACATGCAGGGCTCTGACCAAGCTGACCAAGATGCTGCGGCGCTTTGCTGCCGAGCAGCAGGAGCAGCAGGCCCAGCAGGCGCAGCAGGCAGCGGGCGAGCCGGCGCCGCAGCAAGCAGCGGGCGTGCCGCCTGCAGATGCAGGCGCAGCTGCTGCGCAGCTTCCGCTGGGCGTGGGGGCGCTGGTGGGCGTGGTGCAGCCGCTGCTGCTGGCGATGATTGTTGAGGGCAAGGCGGGGGAGGAGATGGGCGGGCACGAACAGAAGCAGGCGGACAAGGACCGTGGAGCCAACGTGACAGACTCTGCGGTTGTGGCGCTGGGAGCGGTGGCGGGCATGCTGCCGTGGGTGCAGTACCAGCAGCTGCTGGGGCAGCACCTGCGGCTGGTGAAGAGGCACGCCGGTGAGGTTCAGGGTTTCTGGGCGAGTTCCTGGGCTGGGAGTGTGCAACTAAGTGGGGCCATGGGCTGGGGCCGAGGCTCAGGCTGGGGATGGGATGTGCCTGTGGAGGGTTTGAAGATGCCTTTCTATTGCTCTCCACATGCTGCTGCCGCACACGTACTGCAACTGCACACATGTTTCTGTCGGCTCCTGGCCTGCCTGGTAAGTGAGCGCTCTGTGAGGACACATCATATCGACGGGCGGACTGACTACCCTCTGATGAGTGTCGATGTACCGGCCAGGCCCCCCGCTTGCGGGGGGGCGCGCCCTGAGAGCACCGCTGCTGCCTGCATCTGCACTTGCACCATCCTCCCTGACGCCCATCCTGGCCTCTCACTATGTGTTGGCCTTGCTTCCTGCCTCGAATGCCACCTGCACCTCCACTAGCCTCTCGCTGGCACAGCCATGGCCACAGCTGCGTCAGCACCTGGTCCCTCACCTCGCTCTGTACCCCAATCCAACAGCCGCCATCAACCAGCCCTGCTTGCTTCCATTCGCGGCAGCGCTCCTGCCCCCCTGCCCCGCTCACCACCACCACCACCTGCGGCTTGCTCCCCTCTCCCTGGCCCCGTCCTTTCCACCTGCAGACGACGACGCCTCCAAGGCCGTCATTCGTGCCGTGTGCATGATTCTGGACGCCTTCCACTTCCCGCTGCCCACCGGGGACGAGGCTGAGGTGGCTGCTGAGCTGGCGCTGGCTGAGGAGGAGGAGCAGAAGGCGAGGAAGCAGAAGCAGCGGCAGCAGGCGGTGGCGGCGGCAGAGAAGGCCGAGGCAGCAAAAGCGGCTGCCAAGAAGCAGGCGGCTGCTGCTGGCGAGGATGCAGAACCTGAGGATGAGGAGGAGGAGGAGGAGGAGGGTGGGGAGGAGGAGGTGGAGGCAGAGGAGGAGGCAGAGGAGGAGGCGGAGATGGAGGTGGAGGCGGCGGGTGCCACGTCAGCAGCGGCGGTCGCCACGTCAGCGGCCGGCGCCACGTCAGCGGCGCCGCCACCTGGCGAGGTGTACCGCATGCTGGCCAAGCGGGTGGTGCCAGAGCTGCACCGCATCATGGTGCAGAAGAACACGATCCGGGCGCCCGTGGCGCTGGCAGGTGAATGGTGTTTGGTGGGCGGGTTTGTGACGGGCCCCGTCTGTCCGTCAGGTCTGTTCGTTTGTCTGTCTGCTGTCTATCTGTCTGCCTGTCTGCCCGCCTAGCCTGGCCTCCCTCATGCGCTGTCCGTTGTTGCTTCCCAAACGTGGCCTCCCTCCGTGATGGAAGGCGCCACATGCCACACGTGCCGACGCATGCACACACACGGATGCTGTGCCTTCATTATGCTAATAGCTCGGCCCCATACGTCCCCCCGCCTCCATCCCGAGAGCAGGCATGGGCTGCCCGATCTCAGTGGCCAAGGCGCTTGCAGCTGTTGCCAACCTTGCGTAGATCACCCCCTACCGAGCCCTTTGTCCCACCTGCTCACCGCCTGACACCCCGCCTGCCCCTGTCTGCACCTGCTCCCCCTCCCGCAGTCGTCAAGGTGCTGCAGCTGCTGCCGCCCGCGGCGATGCGCTTCCAGCTGCCACGCACGCTGCAGAAGGTGGCAAACCTGCTGAAGGAGCGAATGCAGAGCGCCAGGTGCGCATTAGAAGCAGCTGCTGTGACAGACCAACACAGATTGTCCGGAAAGCTGGCTGGAAAACACATACGAGGGTGGCCGGCGGGCATGCAGCGGGTGCATGCCGATCACCCTCATGCCTGCGATGATGCGCGCCTGTGTGGGTCTTGATACCTGCTGCATTGCACATTATGTAACCCCTATCCCTTCTTTCTTCCTTGGTGCCTGCAGGGATGCTGTGCACGCTGTGCTGGTCCCCATGCCTGCTGCATCGCACAGCCCACACCCGCCCTTTCTTCCTCCCTCGTGCCTGCCAAACTGATATCCATACACTTTTTGCCCCTCCTTGGTGCCTGCAGGGATGCTGCGCGCGCTGTGCTGGTGTCCATGGTGAAGCAGCTGGGGGCAGAGTACCTGCCCTTTGTGTGCGAGACGCTGCAGTCGGGTGAGTGCCACCAGGATGTGGCCATGTGACCAGGATGTGGCCATGTGTGTGTATGGTTGTCTCCCCTTTGTGTGCAAGGCGTTGCAGTCGGGTGAGCACAACCAGGTGGGCACATGTGTGTGTGTGTGTGGACAGTGTGGGGGCCTGGTTGCTGCAAACAGGTGAGCCTCGGGAGAGCCTCGGGAGAAACAACAGTGCTTGGCCTGGTCCAGCCAGAGTTTTGTGCTCGTGGGGCGCAGGCGTGCCTCTCTCGATGGACTTCCCGGCGCATGTGCCGGGCTATGCACAGCACACCTTGCCTCACTCTCCCGCCTGCTCCCTCCCCCTCTTTCCCGTGCCTGCCCCCGCAGCCTGCCCTGCCAAGGGCTACACGGCCCACATCCTGGGCTACACGGTGCACGCTGTGGTGGAGGCGGTGGTGTCGGTGGGGCAGCCCGGCTGCCTGGACGAAAGCCTGCTCATGATCCTGCCACTCATGGAGGTGAGCCGGTGTAGGGGGTGGTCGAGTTTGGAAAGTGTGCAATTGTACTCATCTTTTGGCAGCGTATGAAAGCCTGCTCATGATACTGCCACTCGTGGAGGTGAGCCGGTATAGTGTGGTGCAGGTGTGGCTAGGGAGGATGCAACACAATGGTGCAGGAAGGCAGGGGTCTTACATCTAACAGTGCATTGCAATGCATGTGACATGTGGCATTGCTTGTAGCAAATTTTCCCGGCATTGCATGTGCGAATGCTCCTCGCCCATGCCGGCCAGCCGTCTTGCTGACGCACTGGTACCGCAGTGTGCAGCCGCACTGACTGTGCACCGCTCCTTCAATCGCTTTCTTCCTTGTGCAGGCTGACCTGTTTGGTGACGTGGCGGAGGCCAAGGAGGCCTCCGAGTTTGCGGCAGCCTACAAGGAGGCCAAGAAGTGCCGGGGGTGAGTGTGCACAGGGCCATTCGTGTCGTGCTGAAACCTTTGTGTCGTGCTCGAGGGCTGTGGGGGAGCCAGGGGCCCAGTGTTGTGGGTCAGCACAGCCCTGATTGTGTGTTGGGCTTGAGAACTGAAGGGGGAGCCAGGGGCTCTGATTGGGTGCTGTGTCTGAGCTTCAAGTGCTGTGTCTGAGCACGGGCCTGCTCGCGTGTTCAGCTTAAGTGCCGTGGGTAAGCAGGGCTCTTGGTTGTGTGCCGCGCTCGAGTGCTGTGGGCTACCGCGGCCCTCGCTGTGCTGTGCTGGAGGCCATGCATGCCAGCCACTCCTCCCGCCCCCTTGCCTTGTCTACACCCCAGTGAAACGCACCGCTGAGGCATGCCGGATGCTGACTTGCCGCTCCTCGTCTGACTTACGTAGTGCCTCAAACAGTACTGTTCGATCGACACCTGTACATCCGCCTGACACCTCCTCTGATGATACCTGTGCTGCTAAGAACCTGTGCCCCTGCTTACAAATGTACTGCATAGCACATGTGCTCCCCTGCTGACACTTGTACTGCCAGCAACCCACGCCGCTGCACTGCAGGTATGAGACGTACCAGCTGCTGGCACGCATCATCAGCTTTGGCGGGCGCATTGCACAGCTGCTCACAACGGTGCAGGTGAGGGAGTGATGCCGGCAGGGAGCAGGGCTGAGGTGGGGTGGCGGGGCTTGCACAGCGACTCACCGCGGTGCAAATGAGCGAGCGGGGGAAGCAGGGGGCAGGGCTGAGGTGGGGTGGCGGGGCTTGCACAGCGACTCACCGCGGTGCAAATGAGCGAGCGGGGGAAGCAGGGGGCAGGGCTGAGGTGGGGTGGCGGGGGATGGATAGCGTGGCGGCGGCAACCGTGTGGGGGCGAAGAGGGGTCGGTTTTGCAGGCCACGGGTGCAGGGTGTCACACACATCCTAGAAGGCAGACTGGAGGGGGTACATGCCACCTTCCTGCCGCTACACTTAGTGCCTTCTGTCGGACTGAAGTTTGCTGTCCCACCAACCCTCTAACATATTTTTGCCGCAGAGCCGGCTGGCAGAGGCGAGCCACCCCAAGACGCGCAACAAGCTGTCGCTGCTGCTGCAGCACGCTTCGCGCGGCGTGCTGGCTAACCCCACCGGTGAGGCCCAGCCACCTGCAGTGCGAGCACACAAAGCAGGCCACCCACTGGAGCTCGAAGTCCCCGTGGGCTTCAAGCCCCATTACGAGGCATCAGCACACGCACGACTTACATCAGCCTCTGCACAGCCCCTGCCACCACACCGCACCAGCCTCTGCCCTGCCTCGCACCTGCTGGTCCTGGGCACCGCTGCTCTCCTCCCTGCAGCCACGGCAGAAGAGCCGTGCCTGTTCTGCCAAGTGATTTCGACCTGCCTGCCCCTGCCTTGCCCATGCTCCTCCCACCCTGCTCCCCTTCCTCACCTGCCTTTGATCTTCCCCCCTTTGATAATTTCCCACTCCCCTTTAATTCCCCCTCCCTGCAGCCACTGCGGAGGAGCTGTGCCTGTTCTTCTACGCCACCGCCGACGCCGGGCTGACGGCGGAGGAGGCGGCGCGCGACAAGGCCAAGGCGGCCGCCGGCGCGGCGGTGCCCTCGGGTAAGGGCACATTCTATTTGTTGGGCTATGCTGTTGGATGGTGATAAAATTGGGCCAAGGCGGCCGCCGGCACGGCGGTGCCCTCGGGTAAGGGCAGCTTTGTGTGTGCGGGGTCAGCTGCTGTGATGGATGGGACAGTTGGTGGGGACAAGGCCAAGGCGGCCGCCGGCGCAGCGGTGGCCTCTGGTGAAGCAATCATTGGGGGCGGTGGGGCAGCTGACGCAGTGCCAATCCCAGCCCTGAACCTCAAGCTTTGCTCCACACAAAGCTGAGCCACACAATTACACACGCACACGCACACGCTCACCCGCCTGCCTGCCTGCCTCCTTGCCTGCCTGTCTCCGTTTGCAGGGCGTGGCCAGGGCGGCGAGGGTGCCAACGCTGCGTCGCTGCACCAGCACCTGTTGGTGGAGTTTGCTTTGAGCCTGCTGCAGGGGGCGCTGAAGAAGGGCATCATCAACCCACGTGGGCCCGGCGCAGGTGAGGCGGCCACACAACTGTCCGGGCTGGCTGGCTGGCTGGCTGGCTGGCTGGCTGGCTGGCTGGCTGGCTGGCTGGCTGGTTGGCTGGTTGGTTGGTCACAGAAGGCAATGTCACAGCTCTGTGCCAGCTCTGTCCCCGCACGTCCTGTGCTCTGGCATCACCAACCCACGTGGGCCAGGGACAGATGAGGCGGCAGCAGCAAGTAAGGTGTAGGGACAGCTGAACCTTGCCAGTCAAAGCAGGTGTCTCTTGGGCCGGTAGCTGGTCACAAACGGACCGTCTGCATGCTCCGGCAAGTGTGCCGGCACGGCTGGCTGCCCTGCCTCTTTCTACTTGCAGCTGTAGCGCGCCTCTGCTTAGCGCTGGAAGCCTCCGCCCCACCCCGCCACCCTCTCTTCCCTCTGCCCTGCAGGCGAGCTTTTGGACCCTCTGCTGCCGCTGCTGGTGCGCGCGCTGCGCTCGCGCCACGCGCCCAGCGTGACCACAGCGCTCCAGGCGCTGACGCTGCTCATGCAGAGCCAGCTGCCGGGGCTCAGCAAGACGGCTGCGGGTGAGCTGCAACCGCCGGGAGGAGGGGGAGGGAGGTAGAGGGGAAGGAGGGAAAGAGTGAAAAGGGAGGGTTGGATTGGACGGAGGGACAGAGAGGAAAGGGTGGGAAATAGAGGAGGGGAAGTGAGGGAAAGAGAGGAGGGGGAGGGAAGAAGAGGAGGGGAAGTGAGGGAGGGAGAGGAGCCACACATGGATCACTTGAAGCGGCAGCCATGAACTGCTGACTCCCTGCCCTGCCCTACCAAGGTACACGTAAACCTGTGTGCGTGACCCATGCCAGTGAGAACCAGCAGACGAGATTTCCGCCATGAGTTGGGTTGTAACACCTGCTTTGCTGGTGTATTCAAACCCATGTCCGCTGTTGTGTTTGACCCCTGTCCGATTGCTTACATCCTTCTCTGCTTCTTCCTATTCTTCAAAACGTCCTACCAAGCCGCGCCGTGCCGCCCTGTCGTTGCTGCTGCAGACGCTGGCAAGGCTGTGACCGAGCTGCTCAAGCGGTGCCCCAAGACGTCACACCCCATCGCCCAGGCAAGCACGCAGGGAGCCTCAGCTTGGCCTCTGCACCCTTGGCAGCGGTGCCATCATGTTCGCAAGCAATCCCCACCTGAGCCGGAGCCAGGGCCACCGGTTTTGCATCAATCTAGGGTCCCACCTGCTCCTGTAGTTGCTCTGCGCTCCAACCCCTGCCCGATCGCCCCTCACTGCCGTGCCCGCCTCCCATCCTCTCTCCAAGTTCACCTCCCCCACCCCCACCCCTGCAACATGACTGCCTGTAGCTTACCCTACCCCTGTCCCCACAACCTCTAAATTATACTCTTTATTCCCACCCCTGCCACAGGACTGCCTCAAGCTGCTGGGCGGCATGCTGCGCCAGTGCCAGCGCTGGCAGCCCAGCACCGGCCAGCTTCGCTTCCTGGTCACCTGGGCCTTCTCAGACCTGGAGGAAAGCGCGGGACGGCAAAACGCCTTCCACCTCCTCAAGGTGTGATTGACATGAAGAGGGGTGGGGTGGGGGCTGCAGGGGCGCACGCTTGGGATGAATGAGATGGTCTGGCCTGGTCTTGAGAGCGCGGGACGGCCAACGCCTCCCATTTCCTCAAGATATGAATGTAGGAAGCTGCGGTGCGTGGGGGCTCCGGGGCGGGCGCGGGGGGATGAGCGGGATGGCTCAAAGCAGGGAGGTGTTGGAGAAGCGTCTCTCAAGTGTAGGCGTTCTCAATCAATCAAGCAAGCAATCAGTTCTGTCCCCGAATGCTGCCATCCTGGCAGGCGCTAGCTCTCCCCTACGACCCTAAACCCCTCAACCTGACCACCCCATCCCTTGCAGGCCATCTTGAGCCGCAAGCTGGTGCTGCCAGAGGTGTACGACCTCATGAACAGGGTGCAGGTGAGCACAGCATGCACAGCGTGCGGTGCAGGTGCTTGGCTGCAACGGTTCACCGTGTGCGTAGCCAGGTGTACTGGCTCGCGCACAGCGTGCATGTGCGCACAGCATGCACAGCGTGTCGTGTCAGTGCTTGATTGCGTGCGTGGTGCGTGGCCAGGTGTACTGCCTCACGAACCGGGTGCGGGTGAGCACAGCATGCGCAGCATGCACAGCGTGCGAGGCTCACCCTTGGCTGCACAGGTTCTGCATGGCCAAGTGCACTGCCTGAACCGGGTGCAGATGAGCACCGCATGCACAGCATGCGCAGCTCCCGGCTTGCCAACCACTCCGTATCGTTTGCCCCCTTGCCTGCCCACAGGAGCTGATGGTGCAAAGCCAGGCGGCGCCGGTGCGCTCTGCCTGCTCTTCCGCCCTCCTCCAGTTCCTGCTCGACTACCCGCTGGGTGAGTGGTACTGCATGGTGGTACTGCAGGGTGGTGCTGCTGGGTGAATGGCACTGCATTCGCCATCAGCACAAACCATAGTCTGCTGGCATGATCGCGCCACATTCAGCACACACACCTACTAAGCTCAGGCAAACTTCTCTGGCATGAGGGCATGGCAGTCCTTTGGGGCCTGGGCTCCTTGATCCCTCGCCACCCCTTGCAGCTCTTTCACAAACTCGAATTAAAAGACTTATTGCTTATAGTTCTGTAGGGCATGCAGGGTATCTTTTAGCTATAGTGCCACGCTCCACCTGCCGCCCCTCACTCCCTCGACTCCAGCTCTCCCACAACCCCATCCCCACCCTCGTCATCCACCCGCTGCCTGCATCTGTGCAGGCGAGAAGCGGCTTCAGGAGCACCTCCAGTTCCTGCTCACCAACCTGGCCTATGAGCACGAGAGCGGGCGGGAGGCCGCGCTGGACATGCTCAGCGTGGTGCTCTCAAAGTTCCCTGAAGCGCTGGTCTCCCAGTGGGCCGAAATGGTGGGTGGCCCCTGTACTGGCAGGACTGCCTATTTCGTCCTCTTCCCCCTTGCCCTGTGTTGTGTTGCCTTGTTGAGGGCTCGTGTTGTTGAAGGGTCTTGTTGTCCGGAAGTTTGAGAGGCACGAGTGTCTTGAAGAGGTTAGATTGGCCAGTCAACATGACCAATGCCGAACTATGCTGTGTCCCACTTGTTGACCTTCTTCCGCAGGTCTTCCTGCCCCTGGTGGCTCGCCTGGTCAATGATCCATCCAGCAAGTGCCGGACCATGGTGGGGGCGGCGCTGAGCACGCTGCTGCGCCGGGCAGCGGCCCCGCGCCGCGACCGCCTGGCGCAGTACTGCGGCCAGTGGCTGGGCGGCGGCGATGCACGGCTCAACCGCGCCTCAGCGCAGGTGAGGCGGGGGCCAGTCATGGGGCAGATTATGGGACACATACGGTGGCACATATAACGCTTACAATTGGCACACAAGCGCTGCAGGGATGGATGCACGTGCCAGCGGCCACGGCCAGTGCTGGATGTCGCAGCAGGGCTGGGGCGGAGGGCAGCGCCGCCCCGACGGGCCGTCACTCGCGCTGCTGCTGCTGCTCCCTTGCTCCCCCCTGCCCACGTGCACTGCACCCGTGTTGAGACTTAGGGAAGGGTTTACCATCTATAAACCCTGAACCCCAAACTCCCAAACCCCTAAACCCTGGACTCCCACGGCATGCTCAGGGCATCCCGGCCGAGGTGGAGGGCAGCATTCCCACTCATGTGCCTCCTCCCCTCCCCTCTACCATTTTCCGACCCCTCCTGCCACTGCTTCCCTCCCCTATCCCCTCTTTCTGGCAGGCACTAGGCGTCCCCTCTAGTGTTGGTAACGACGAACTCTGCATCTCCTCGTCCTCGTAGCCCCTTCTATTCCTCACCCCTCCTTTTATATCTGCTTCCCCCTCCCCTCCGCTTGCAGGCCCTGGGCATCCTGGCCGAGGTGGAGGGCGCCGGCTTTGCGCGCCGGGTGCCCGCTCTCCTCCCGCAGCTGGCGGAACTCCTGGAGTCTCGGGCCGAGCAGGATGCAGCGGCGGCAGAGGCGGCGGCGTACGCAGAGCCTGGATCTGAAGAGGATCTGCTCAATGCGGCGCCAGGCTGGCAAGAGGCCTACTATGTACTGCTGCTGCTGCAGAAGCTGCTGGACTGTACTGCCGCCCAGCTGGCGTGGGGTGCAGGCAGCGCGCAGCAGCGCTGCTGGGGCGGGGCGCAGCGCCTGCTGCTGCATCGCCACCAGTGGGTGCGCAAGGCCTCGGGGCGGCTGGTGGGCGCAGCGCTGGCGGCTCCTAGCGTGGGCACTCCCTGGCTGGAGGCAGGAGGCACAGGCGCTGCAGGTGCGCAGTTCGAGGGCAGGGGCCAAGGGCTGGCTGTCTTCGCCGCTTGGCTGGCTCGCTGGCTGCTCCGGCTAGCTGCCTAAAAGGCATGGGCGCACGCCGCGCGTGTCCGGTCGCAATCCAAGCTTCTGCGCGTGCGGCGCAGTTCGTGCGGCTCTCGTATGGATGTGCTCTGGTCGCCAGTGCTCTTCCCTGTCAGTGCCTCGCTGCCACCGCCCATCCCTTCTGCTCACTTGTTTCTTCCGCTCTCCTTCTTCCACTTCCTTGTGCAGGCGCCCTGGCGCTTTCGTTCTTCCGGCAGCTGGATTCTGACGCCGCTGACGAGGCGCTGGGAGGGCAGGCGGTCAAGTGCCTGGTCTTCCTGTGCGTGCGCATGCACGAGGATGATGCAGCTGCCGGGAAGCTGCCACCGCCGCTCAGGATGTCGGGGGCAGTGAAGGCAGCGGCAAACGGCGGCGGGGTGGCCGACGATGGGCCTGCAGAAGAGGGTGCAGCGGAGGCTGCAGCGGAGGAGGAGCAGGAGGGTGCAGACGGCAACGGCAACGGCAACGGCGCGGCTGCTGGCGGCAGCGGGAGTGACAGCGAGGGCGAGGGAGACGATGAGGCACAAGAGGAAGTTGAGGAGGCAGCTGCAGAGGAGACGGCGGCGGACGAGGTGGCAGCAGGCAGCTTGGCCCTGCGTGGCCTCGTGCGCCGCATGGCTCGCATTGCGGATGACAAAACGTATGCACGGCAGCTGCAGCGTGGCACCGCCCTGCGCTTCATTGCGGCGCTTGCCTCACGGCTGGGGCCGGAGCGTGCCAAGCCCTTCCTCCCGCTGCTCATGCGCCCGCTGTACCGCATCACAGAGCCAGGTGCGTACCGCTTGTGCAGGGTGGTAGAGGCGGTACTGCCTGGGCTGGGGGTGGTGTACTGCCTGGCGTGTGCTTGCTCAGCCGCTTGTGGGGATGTACTGCTTCACATGCTCTTGCTGTACTGCCCTACAAAGCCAAGCACATGCTAGGCTGTAGCGGGTGCACTGCCTGCCTTGAGGCATGGCGCTGTACCACAGCGCCTGCGCACCAAGTCATTCGACTCCCACACGCCCATGCTAACTGGCACCCTGTCCGTAACCTCCACCCCTTCCCCTTCCCTCTCTTCCCACTCCCCTGCAGGCGCCACCGGCAACCCCCCTGACGTGTCCACCCTGGCTGACGAAATCGTGGCCCACCTGCGGGCCCTGGTGGGGGCTGACTCCATGCTGTCTGCCTACAACCAGGCACGCGAGGCGGTGCGGCGCCAGCGGGGCGAGCGCAAACAGAAGGCGGCGCTGCAGGTGGGTGGGGGGCAGGGCGGGACGGCTTGTGTGCTGTTGTTTCTGTGGGTCCCTAGTAGCTCAGAGAATGGACCCTGAGCTTACAGTGGGCGCCAATCGCCAGATGCCTTGCTGTCCCTCCGAGCCAGACGCCTTGCCTTGTTGTCTTTTGAAAAGTCTCACACACGCTTGTCACTACTCAACCTGTTGTCCCCGCTTCCCGCTCCCTCTCCCTCTCCTCTCCCCTCTCCTCTTTCACTCCACAGACTTTGGTGGACCCTGAGGCCGCAGCCAAGCGCAAAATGCGCAACCAGCAGCGCAAGTCTTCCGGCAAGCGCAAGCAGATGGACCGGGTGAAGCAGATGCGGCAGGCGGGTGTGGTGGTGAAGAACAAAAAGGCGAGGACGGACGGCAGGGCCGGCAAAGGCGGCGGGCGGGACCGGTGAGGCGGCTCAGCGGCTGTGGCAGTTGTGACAGTGATACAGCTGCCGCTGGCGAGCTAATCAGGGCCTCTTGGAGGTGCCTTGATGAATGACTTAATGACACGAGGCAGGCAGTAGGCAGGAACGAATGGTAAATGCAGCTTACATAACAACGTAGCGCGGGGAGGGACAGGCAGCGGCGCGCCGACTTCAAACGGCGGCCAACCAGGGCAAACGCCCCCATCTGTTTTGCATGGTTGAACCGAATGTGGGGCCAATGCGAGCCTTTTGCCCCCGTGAGTGTAAAAAAATGACACGCTGCAGCACAGATGCTAACCCCTAGCGGGACCGCCGGTGGCGGCAGCGGGGCCGCAAGTGCAGTTCTCCAGCTGCGGCGCCAGTGCTGGCTGACGCAGCATGCGCAGGGGCGCTGAGTCCCAAGTACTCAATGGCGAATCCACAATATGTGTCCGCACGGGCTACACGCCCAACACGAGGAGGTGCAGCTGAGTAGACCAGGGTGGCGAGACCTCGGCCAGCAAATAACTCGCCCTCCCGCAGACTCCGTAACATCCACCCAGGGGACAGGCGGCTGTCCGGCACCCGGGTGCCTCCCTGCCTCCCTGCCGAAGTAGCTCTGCGCACCGTCCACCCACAGGCACTGCTGTCACTCTGTTCTCGCCGCACCAGCCTGTTGACATCAGTCGGCTATACGTGCAAGCTTCCGGGAGCGATCGCAGCACAGGTGCGCAAACACTCACGCTTGCAGCAAAGGGCCCCTACCCTTGAGAACAGTCCAAGAAGTGTGTGTGCGCTTCAAGCCCCACCAAGAAGTGCAGGCTGGGTTACATCTCTGTGCTTACGGCTGTTGCTGTGCTTACGGCTGTTGACCAGTTGGCCGCAAAGGGGAAACTGCGTTGCCAAGGCACCTAGCCTGGTGTACCTGCCGCCAGCGGGTCCTGGCTGCCTGTTCACACCTGGCTTCTGCCCTTCTGCAGGAACAGTGCTCCCAACCTCTGGCTGGCCTGCAATCAACTCCACCTCGTTGGTGAGTTGCATCCAGGCTTCTTTCTACCTGCAGCCCCCCAGCTGCCTCTCTTGATGTCTGCATCCCGTGCAGACTGCCCCCTGCAAGCGCCTGCTGTAGTCCAACGGGTGGCAACACCTCCTGACTCCGCACGCCCATGCGCCACTGCCCTTGCAGGCTGTTTGGGCCATGCTCAGCCTCATCATGGTCCTGGCCTGGGCACTCCGGACTGTCGCCAGGCTGCGCTCGCTGGCGCTCCCCCTGCTGGCGGCGATGGCTGGGCTGTACTTGGGCCACACAAGCCAGGCCCTGCTGCCCACGCTGTGCTCCGCGCCCCTCATGTCGCACGCCACCTTCTGCCAGCCCCGGCCCCCGCCCCAGTTCCACCAAGCCGCCTCCCAAGTTGCCACCTGGTCTGCCAGCATGGCAGAGATCTACAGAGAGCACGACAGCCTGCCGGCCCCGCTGCGCTTTGCCTCTGACAGAGTGGACCTGGAGGAGACCAGCGACTCAATCCGTGTCGTGTTTGGCGGCAATGCGCAGGCCCAGCTGCTGGCCAGCTTCATGGACCAAGCCGCCCTGACCGCCCAGCGTGCTGCCGACAGCCTCACAATCATGCACGCGCAATCCAAATCGGCGGTGGAACACATTGCAATCTACATGACACACCTCAAGATGGCCCTCGCTGACAAGGCCACCCGCGCCGACAGCGCAGCCCTGCACGACTTGCACTCGAGCTTCATGGATGCGGCTGACCGCGAGCTCGGCGCCAGCATCGAATCAGCTAACGAGGCGTTCAACTCCCTGGTCAACTACCAAGAGGAGCTGGAGCATTGCGCAGACCAACACCATGATGCGCGCCCCCCTGGTTGCCGAGTTCATGCGCCAGGTGAGCGGGGAGGTGCAAGGCGCAGGGCGGGGATCGCAGGGCAGGGAGGGCAGGGAGGGCAGGGCAGGGCAGGGCAGGGCGGAGATCACAGGGCAGGGTAGGGCAGGGAGGGGATCAGAGGGTTGGGGAAGGATCCGGGCGGGGTGCAAGCGGTGCAGCGCCGGGGGAAGACAGGCAGGGGACCTGGCCGCTGCCTGGGCAGCGGGCCAGGTGGAGAGCATTCGGGGAGGCACTGGCGCAGATGGCACAGGCGCACGCATGGAGTCACCCTGCCACGGTGGCAGGCATGTGCACCGCAGGCAATATTAACCGCCTCTTGGCGTTTGCCTCGACCCATCCATCTGCAGAAGAGGGAGGAGAACAAGTTTTGGGTGCGAGTGGCCATGTGGCTGGGCATTTGGGACGGGCCTGTGGACCGCGAAAACGCCCACCGAGCCGACATGCTGACCACTGTCGGCGTCATGGTAAAGCGCGCAAAACACCGGACAGGCATGGTGCGCCAAGACCTGATTGCCTTTCGGGAGAAGCTCCACATCATGAAGCGCGCTGCCTTTGTATCTGCTGAGCCGCTGACTCTGGAGGCGCAGCTTGAGGTGCTGTCGCACGCAGTGGACCAGGTGGCGGTGGCGGCTGTTGAGGTTGGGGTTGGCGCCAGAGCCGTGCTTGGCCACTGAAGGCTGGAAGCGAAACAGCAGCTATGTACAGATTGACGCGGTGCTGGGTGCCACACCACGCTTGACCGCCTTCTTTCCTAAAGTGCCTCCCCCTGCCCCTCCTCCCCCACCGTTGCCCTGCCCACAGCAACACAACTCGCTCATGCATATATGCTCCCTGCCTTTCCATTCCCCTGCCATCCTGCATGTCTCTCAAATATGTTGTCGACCTGCGCTGCCATGTACACATCTGCCCGCTGCGGCCGGGACCGCCAAGGCTGCTGAGCGGCTGTGGCAGTTGTTGTTACACTGAAACAGCTGCGGCTGGCGAACTGATCTGGGCCTCTCTGGAAGTGCCCTGATCGATCACTGATTGACACGAACGAGTAGGCAGGCAGTAGGCAGGGACGGAGGAAAGTGCAGCTGACACGACAGAGCGCATGCATGAACAGGCAGCGGCGCACCGACTTCAGACGGCGGCCAAACAGGGCAATGCTTTGTGTTTCGTATTGATTGTGAGGCAACCGGGAGCCTCTTGAACGTGGCAGATTAGCCCCGGTGTGTAAGGAAATCACATGCGGCAGCACAAGGCCTTGAGTGTGGACGCAAGTTTGTGGAGGCAAGTTGTCAAGAGAAGAGGTGGAGTTGTACACAAGAAGACGAGGCAGCGGCAGGCTGCCATTGGGCGTATTGATTGATTGATGGTATCAAAGGAGGCAGGCCAGGTGCTGCGTGTTGTGTTGCATGTTTGTTTGTGTTGTTTAGTTGTTCATCACTTTCAGGTGGTGCCGCTGGCACACAGCCGAGTGCCAGGGCGTGCCGGACGCCTGCTCTTAGCAAGGCCACCAAACACATGCCTCGTTACGGCACCTTGTGTACTAGCAGGTCTGAGGCCAGTCCGTCAAGCAAGGCGGGCCGTGTCAAGCCAGGCCAGGACGTTGCGCCTCATGCCACATTGCGCTTCTGCTGCTCCTCCTCCTCATCCCCAGGCCCTGCCTCCTCCTCGTGGCCCCATCCGGCTTCCCACCACTCGGGGCGCCAGGGCCAGATCTCGGCATATCCGGTGCCCGCCTGCAGGGGGGCAGCAGGGGCAGGGGGCGGAGTCGGGAGAAGAGGGTATAGGCTGGGCCACTGGGCGGGGCAGCACACATGCCCACAGCGCTAGCATTCCGTTTAGGGGGCTGGCGTTACAGGGGTTCCCTCCCTCCCTCCCTCCCTCCCTCCCGCCGGCGCCGGTGCCTGCTCCAAACCCTCTCTGTCTGCCCGGACCTTCCCCCTCCTCCTCCTCCCCCCTCCTCTCTCCCCTGTGTCCAGGTGCCCCCACCAGCAACAGCTCCCCTCCTGGGCGACCCCTCCCCCCTTCCTTCCCCTCCTCCCTCCCCACAATCACTGGACCTAGCAGGTGCCCCGCCAGCAAATCTTTCCAGGCGGGGGGATCTTCTTCTCTCCTCCTTCCCTCCACCCAAGCCCCTCCTCTGCGACCACTGTTAACAGTGCTGGCTGCCCATGGACTTGAAACGTTATTGTTGATTGAATGGGTTGATCACAATGGTGCCCCCCCACCCACCCCACCAGAAGCGGCTTCTGCTCGCAAGCTGCCAGCACAGCCTCCCTCCCCACCCTCACTCTCGACTCCTGTTCCAATCTCTGCCACCACTGGAAAAGCGACGCCTCCTGCCCTCAAGCTGCTGCCACGGCCTCCCCCCTTCCCCCCCTCCATTCGTTCTCACCCCCACCCCAATCCCCACCTCCAGCCGAAAGCTCTTCCCCTCTCTCTGCATCAAAATCTGTCGTTCATGGCCGCAATCAACATGTGCCCCACTCACATCCAGGTCCCCCACCAGCAGCGGCTTCTGCTCCCGGATCGCCGCCATCGCCTCCCGCAGACGCAGCCGGGCCAGCCCCACCTCACCCTGCACAGCGTGCACCTGCAGGCAGGGTGGACACGTGCACCAAGTTCAGCAAAGGAGCGCACCGTTTTCTAGTGTATAGAAGGCAAGGGCCCACGGCAGGCCCAGCTTCCCCCTGCACCGCGTGAACCTGCAGGCGCATGGGCACATGGGGTGGGGTTTGGGGGGAGAAGAATATGTGGACCAGCCCCCGTCCCTGCGCAGCAAGCGCTTGCAGGCACAGGTTTGGAAAACATGGTGTTGCAACCGGGAGTGTCATGCTGGCGTGGCTTGCCCTTGCTGCCGGAAATGCCGTGTGCTGCCCTACGCCAGGTGGCCCCGCCCGCCTGTCTCCCCGCAGGCTCCCCCTGGCTTATTGCACGCCTCACCTTGCCCCCTCCTCTGTTTGCCTCCTGACTGCCTCGTCGCGCCTCCTCCTCTTCACTGAACGCCTACTGAACGCCTTGCCTCGCCCCACTTCACCTCACCTCCTTTAAAAGGACCCCCACCCCACTCCACCCCACCCACCATTCTAATGGGGTGCAGCGACATGTCAACACATCAAGGGGCCGCCTTGTCAGCACATCAGCCCCCCTGCCCCGCCTCCCCATCACTCAACACCCCTCCCTGGCCCGCCCCCGACCCACCCTGCCGATGGGGCGCAGCGATTCGTCGGCATCAAACACGTCAAACACGTGGCTGCTGCGCGGGTCCAGGGGCACTGCAACAGGAAAAAGGAAAGGCGAATAAAATCATGCAAGAGGTACAAGGTGTAGACTGGTAAGGGTGCAGCCAGGTGGGGGCAAAGATGCCCGGCTGCTGCACGCGTCCAGGGGCACTGCAAGGCAAAGAAAGGGTGCCAGGGGTGCACAGGAGCAGGGGGCTGTGCGGCAGGGGTGCATCCAGGCAGGGCACGGTTCAACGGATGCACAGTCGCAGTGCCGGCTGAAAGCAAGGGTGTGAGAATGGGAACGGGCAGCTGTAAAGACTAACAGAAGAGTGTGCGGCTCCTGGGTGCGTACCAGAGCTGAGGCAGCCGGCGCCGCGGGCGCCACCCACGCGGAAGGGCATGACCCGCTTGCGCACCACGCCCAGCGCGTGGACACGCTGCACAAACTCCTGCACACGTGGCCAGGCAGGGAGCAGGAAGGCAGCGGGCAGGGAGAAGTTGCTGAGTTGGACACAGCACGAACTCATGCACACGCGGGCAGGGAGGGAGCGGGCAGGGAGCGTGCATAAGGGCAGCTGTTTAAGCTAGACACTGCACACACTCCTGCACACACAGCCAGGCGGCGAGAGGCAGGCAGCAGGCAGGGGGCAACTTGCTGAGCTAGACGCAAGCACAAACGTCTGAAGAGCAAGCAGGGTGGAGCAGCGCAGCCGAGCAGGATGGGGCCAAGTGTGGAGGGGTGTGTGCCGAATGACAGGACCTTGCTCCTGCTCCTGTGCGTGCAGTTCCTCCTGCTTCTGCGCAAATTGGCGGAGAGTTCTGCACCGCCCTCCCCCTTCCTGCCTTCCCATGCCCACCTCCACAGTCCCGCCTGCCCAACCCGGCATCTTGAACAAAAAAAGTCTCCTCCCCTGCCCTCATTTCCAGGCCACTGCTCACCCACCAGCCACCACTTTGGAGGAGCCCTTGTTGAGTGTTGAAAGCGACACGCTGCCCTGCCCTGCCCTGCATACTGCCCTGCCCTGCCCTGCCCTGCCTTGCCCTTCCTTGCACGATCCTCCACTACGCCTTCGACCCCCCCATCCTGCCTCTCTACGACCTCACCATAGCCATTGGGACAGCCACACCTGCCACAGCCCGTGTTGAAGGAGTCAGCCTACCCTGCCCTGCACTGACGCCCCAGGCACAGCCCCACCTGCCCGATGTAGCATCCCTTGGTGAATGAGATGCCGTTGAGGCGGTCCAAATTGAACTCAAGAGGGTTCACCTCGCCTGGCGGGGGGTGGGGGTGCGGGGGAGGGGAGGGGTTGCAGCTCGAAGACGTGTTGTGTGTATGAAGGAGTCAAGGCGGTTGAACTCACTTTATGCTCGAAACGGCTGCCATTGTCAAGGATCCAAGGGGGTGCCGATTGAGCCTGCAGGACGAGACCAGGAGTGGGCCCTCCAGGCAGCGCATGCTACGCACTCCCGTTGCTACTCACTCCCGTAGCCATGGCCCCCGCAGGCCCTGCCCCGCCCTGCAAACACACCTGATGTTCACACACCTGATGGTATCTCGGTGTCTCCCTCAGCCACGCCATGCTCGACACGCCAGAGCACATAGTCTTTCCAGCCGGCAGTGGGTGTGGGGGCGCTGCCACGCGGCAGGACGGTGCGCCGCCCCAGCACGGGCAGGCGCGGGTCCTGGGAAGAGCAGCATTGCGGGTGGGTGGGTGGGTGAAGAGGGGGCATGTGCACCGTAAGGCGAGCTTGCCGGGGTCTGGAGGTGTGCAGATAATTTCTCTAACAGTTGTGAGCAGTTGGCCATGACTCCTGCATCTCGATGAGCATGAGACACCAATCCACCCATCCAATCCAACCCATGCAGCCAGCCAGAATGCCCGCCCATGGCCACTCACGCCCAGCACGCGCACCCGTCCCGCAACGCTGCTTCCCTGGCATGCGTGCACCCGCAAGGAACCCAACCTCAGGATTGGCCAGGGCTCACCTGTGGCCACTCGAGTTCCTGCTCCGTGGATGCCGCTGCCCCGCCCTCGCTGCCGCCCCCGAATGCGGCAAACACCGAGTAGTGCTTGGCGGCAGAGGTCACGTCGATTTTGTGGTGCAGCGAGTACCTGCAATGGAGTGAAGCAGGGCTTACAGATGCCATCAAATGCCCCAGTTGGGGAGAGGTTGAGTGTGGCACAGCGAGTGCCTGCGCATGAGCAAGCAAGCAAGCAAGCAGTGCTTCCAGATGGGGTTGAGCCCCATTGGTAGCTGAGTCACAAACGGCAGGAGCGGCAAGGGCAGGCAAGGGCAGGCAAGGGCAGGCAAAGACGCATGCAGAGTGCGACGAGAAAGGGGCCCGGCGGGGCAGCCTGTGGGGCGCAAGGGTCCACCGCCCCGCTCGCTCGTGAGGCACAACAGCAAGCGCCTGTGCGCGGTGCAACCCTGTGCCCCTCACAGCCCAACAACAACAACATCTGTGGAGCAAGATCTGTGGGTTCATCTGCAGCCCTGTGCCCCCTCACAGCCCAACAACAATTTGAAGTCTGTGGGTTCTGCAACCCTGTGCCACTCACAGCCCAACAACAACAACATCTGTGCTCACCTCTGCAGCAGATCCATGAGCGTGCGGCGCTGGTTCACATCACAGTCCACCAGCACAGTGGGCACGGAGCCGTCTGCAGCACGACGGATGATCACAAAATCATTGAGCAGGCAGGCACCAGGAGTCAGCTGCTGGGGACAATGCCTGCTGCCCGCAGGTGTCAATGCCTGCTGCGGGTAGCTGGTAGCCCTTGTGGCTGCTGTGTCGCCGCAAGCGCTGCCCAACCGCTAGATGTTTGCTTCACAGCTCCCCGCCCCGCGTTGCTGGTATGGTATGGCCGCTCGCCCAGCCGGCGTGGTCACGACGTGGCTGAGGGCAGGGAGGTCGCCCATCCGGCTGGGCCGTGACGTATTCAAGTTCTGCTGATGTCAGCACCAGCACACCTGAGTGTCCGGGGTGCAGGAACATGTCATGCAAGAAGCGGCCCTGCACACCCAAGTGAATGTGGCTATGCTGTTAGGGTGTGCCTGCTTTCCTGCGATCAGTGCAGCGAACCAGCCATGAGCAGGCTGGGCTATAGGAGAGGGTCCGCGCGTGCAGGGGGCACACCCTCCCCCCTCGCCTGTGGGGTGAGCACGCATGCGTAGATGGGCGGCCCCCCAGGCGCCAGCTTGGAGGTGTCGCTGCTGACGATCTTCTGCAGGCAGGGTAGGCGGCCACACAGCACGCGGGGAAAGAAACAAGCAGCGGGGGTAAGCAAGGCGCTGTCGCAGTACCACCGGCGGGGGACGGCATGCCGCGCAGCGGCGGCGGGCGGTTCGCTGCGGAAGGGCAGCTTGGTGTCACTGGCCCCGTTCCCGCCGCCCCTTTTTGCAAACGTTCTCAGCTTACTTGGAGATAGGATCCGAGATTCTCCCCCTCCAGCTTGATCACAGTGCGCAGCTCGTCCAAGCACGAGACGCCCGCGGTGCCGGGAGCTGTGAACAGTGCCCTAGCGGCCAAGCCGCCGGCTCTGTGAGACTGTCGCAACAGGCGGAGACCCAGCATGTCGGCGGCTGAGTCGCAGGCGAAGTCCGAGACGCCCCGAAACAACCCTACTAGTAGTTGAACTCAACTACTAGTGCACTCGTGCACTAAAAGGCGTTCAAGGGGTTCACACACAGCGCACGTGATCTGACTTGCGGGCAACGACACCCCATGCAAGCAACCCCCGAAGGGCGGCGCCAGCGGCGCCAACTGCCCCGAAGGGCGGCGCCAGCGGCGCCAACGGCACCAACTGGCGCCGCTGCCGCCAGTCAAGTGTCCAGTCGCTGCTTTGAGCTTGAATGCACCCTCGCATGAGTCAGGGCTGGTCATGGCAAACAAGGCTGTGTCGCAGGTAATCGTAACACAGAGCAGGCAGCGTGGCTCTGTGCGATGCGCAGCAGGTGGCTAGGTGGGCACAGCGCCTCGCTGGCAAGCCATGCGGTGCCCTGAGCAGTGCTTGCTTTAAAACTGAGTTGGACTTAACTGAGTTTTGTTAAGCGATGCTAAGGTACTCGGCAGCGATGGCAAAATATTGCTGGGGGGGTAGGATTGTCAATTGCTTCCACAGTGCAGGTCGTATTGAGATAGGTGTTTAAGAAGTGTGGGCAAAACAGCTGGGGGCTCTAGGCGGGGGCAGAGGGACGGGGTGGATATACAGTAAGTGTGTGCGGCTTGCAGCCGGCATGGCGATGGTGTTGTGCTGAAATCGCTGGTGCTGCTGCCTCTGAGATTGGTACCACCGCTTGGCTCTGGCTGCAGCCGCAACCTCGCCAGCCGCCGCTGTAGACGGGTAGCAGCGCTTGCAGGCCAGCCATGGGGGCCTCCCAGTTGGTGCCTGTGGGAGGAAAGCCTGCCGGTTTCCCGTAGCGAGCCCGCCTACTCTGCCGCCGATCGCATGGTTTCCTGATGCCAGCAGAAAGGAAGCAACAAGAGAGCTGCCCCCCTCGTGTAGCAGGGCAAACAAGAGAGCTGCCCCCCTCGTGTAGCAGGGCGGCGCGCGTGCTTGCAAGTGCAAGTAGGGTTTGGCACACAGACCCAGGTTGATAGCGAGCATGTTGAGAGCATGTGCACCGATAAACTCACATCAGGCAGGGGGAGCAGCTACAATCCAGCTGGGCTAGGGCAGCAGGGAGTGAGGGAACAGCACGGCATCTGTGAGGTGGGTTTAGGGTTTAGGGGTTTAGGGTTTAGGGTTTAGGGTCAAGGCCCATTTCCAGCCCCGGCCCCGCCTCTGGCGCTCCACTGTTAGACACCCACGCCCTCTCGTTCTGGGGATGTAATCTTCTTCTTCTTGCTGCYGCTGCGTGTGACAGTCCACTAGGGCACGAGTAATATCCAAGGCACGACATATGAGCATGTGCAGGTCTGACACGATGGCATGCGACGAACAAAGCGCGTGTTTGATGCTGCGTGCGAGGGAGAGGAAGCTGTGTTGCCTCGAGCCAAATCACAAGATGAGACCAGCCGTGCACGAGTGGTGGGCGATATCTGTGCCAAAGGATGGATGGTTGGGGTGAGCGGGCCGCACAGCATGGCTAAATCGGCCMTGCCGCTACCGCAGCTGCCTTGGGGATCGGCACGGTAGGCATGCCACCTGGGTTGTATACTGCCCYGCTAGGGCAGTACCCACCGGGCAGGCACCGGACGGTGGCAGCGGTACCGTCGGGGTGTCAGGGCAKTCTGAGCCGCCCGTCATGCGTGCCGCCAGCTGACCGCCGCTTGGCAGTACCCGTCATCAGAGGGTGACGGCGGTACCGTCGATGTCGGRGTAGTCGAATCCCATCATGCGCGCGGGGGGCACCTGGACAAACACGCGCTGCCCCACATCCAGGTCGTACAGCAGCTCGTCCTGCTGCCGGGTGGCCGCAAAGTCGACGTCCTGCAGAGTGTAAGAAAAGGAAAGATTCTTCTAATGCAAAAAACAATCCACGTCCTGCAGAGTGTG
>JTEE01000189.1:6890-44362 GCA_002896455.3 Chlorella sp. ArM0029B
GGTGGGAGGCACATGTGGGTGCACAGGCGGGGTTGGCCGTCGGGGACAGCGAGGGACAGCGGGGGCAGGAGGGTGGGTGGCAGACGTGGGTGGACAGGCGGGGGTGGCCACGTGGGACAGCAGGGCGGCGGCGTGTGCAGGTAGCAGGCAAGGAGGCCGTAAAAGTGGCGTGGTACTTGCACAACCCCTGCCAGACATTGACCAATCACTGGACTCTGCTGTGCTCAAGTGAACTGGCGCGAACATGAGGCACGCAGCGGGCGAGTGTGACATTTGTTGATGCATGCAGGCCACCTGCCGCCTCCCCCTGCCCCCCGATTGAATCGTTGGGCAGCACAGGTTTGTGCTGAACTGACATGTCAGCCTCCCTCAGTCGGTCAGTCCTCCTCACCTGAAGGGCCCCATGGGCATGCCAAACCCAGCAATGGCGGCGTCGATGCGGTAGGGGTCCAGGCCCATGTCCACAAGCATGCAGGCCGCCTGTGCGCAAGAACAAAGAAAGCAGGGAAGCAGACGTGGAAGCTTAGGCCGCCTATATGCATGGTGGAGCACAGTAAGGAAGGAAGGACGACTCAGTCGGCGGGGTGGTGCTGTTTGGTGTTCTTGCATAAATGCAAGGACACCTAAAACAGGGGAAACTGGGGCAGGAGGTTAGGTGATGATGGTGTGGCAGTGCAAGCCCTGCGTGCACCAGCAAGTGCAGCAATATGCACACTGCCAGTCTGTCCCTCGAGAAACACAACCGAGGGATGCGAGGAATGCGAGGTATCCAGATCTGTCGAGTACTGTCAGGTGCTGACGATTCAGCACGCTGAGGTTGCACAGCAGCGCTTGCACAGAAAGAAGAGTGGGCAGCCGTGGGGCAGTCATACAAGCCTTGCGGCTTTGTTTGGCAAGATCCAAAAAGCGGCCGCTGCGCACAGGCAGCACAGGCACAGGCACCAAAGAAGTGGCTACAGTGCCTGCACCTACCTACTTAATGGAAACCAGACCAATGGCGTGTAAACTCAGACTCAGTCAGTCAGCCTACCTGTGTGTACGGGAAGAAGACGCGGTTGACCGCAAACCCGGTGCAGTTGCCCACCACCACCGGCGTCTTCTTGATGCGGCTGCCAAACTCCAGCGTGTCCAGAATGACCTGCCAGGCATAGCGAGGGGTGAGGTGACTTGTAAGGTATTGACAGGCAGTTGACCTAACGCTTCTTGGGTCCAAAAAGTCACAAACCCGGAGTTGACCTGTACAACCACTCAGAGCACCAAGTCGCGCTACAGGCAGAGTAACAGCTCCAGCACATGCAACAGTCATTGCATCGAGCTTGCCCGAGCCGTTTAAGGACCGGCATGCAAACCGCTTTTCGTGCCTCACCCAAAGAGCGAAAACAAAAGGCCCCCCAAAGCTGTGCGCACCTGGTTGGAGGTGCGGTCGGTGCGCACAATCTCCAGCAGCGGCATGATGTGGGCCGGGCTGAAGAAGTGGGCGCCCACGATGCGGTCTGCACCAGGGACACAGGGTTGCAGGCTCACTTCACGAAGCGGGCCAGTGCTGTGAGCCAACCACACAGACAACCAACCACAAAAGCCACCTGAGAACGAGAGCAAACCACTGCCCCCTACCCTGCCTTCTGTGGTGGTATGTGCGGTCCCTCCCTTGTCCAACAAGCACGCCAACATTGCGCCAAGTGCCCGGCCGCGGCCGCCCCCCCAGCCAGCCTTCTGTGTTACTTAGTGCGGTCGCCAGCCCCTCACTCGCCCAGCAAGCACACTGACAGTACCCCAAGTGCCCGCCAGTAGACTGGCTCTGTTCCTGCCCCTGGCCTGCCCCTGCTCTCTCCTGATCATGCCGGCAACCTGGCCCCCATCATCGCTCGGGGACAGGTGATTGATGGTTGACTGACCGACGTGTGACCCACAAATCAGTCAGGCAGTCGAGTCATTGATTGCTCACCGGGGCAAGAAGTTTTGGCTCCCACCAAGTCGATGTTGATGGTGGAGGTGTTGGTGGACAGGATGGCATCCCTGCAGGGCAAACGCCAGGTCAGATTGACAAGGTTCAGGGTTTAGGGTTTCAAGGTAAACCCCCGTTCTACAATTTCAAGGCTTGCCCTGAAACCCGCTGAAGAGGCACAACCGGGCCAGCTGAGCGATGCAAAGCTCAGGCTTGAGCGCCGAAGAACACATGGCCGAGCAATTAACGCACGCCCCTGCCGCCAAGCCACTTGCGGCATGCGCCCAGGGTCAAAAAGCTTCAACTATCATGCAACTAGTATGCATGGCAGAGCCTTGGAGATCCCCCCGCCCCTGCCTTTCTTCCCACCCACTTGCGGCACGCCCGCTCCAGGTCTGCAAAGATCTCCTGCTTCAGCTTCACATCCTCAATGGCCGCCTCAATCACCATGTCCACGCTGCCAAAATCGTTGTAGTCCAGTGCGCCCTGCGGGGTCGAAAGGGCGAAAGGTCGAATTTCAAGTCAAACCAGGGCAGACCGCCTTGACCACAGCGCCCACGGCGCCAAAATCGTTGTGATCCAGCGCCCCCTGCGGGGTCGAAGGGCCGACTACCAGTCAAAACAGGGCAGACCACCTTGGCCACAGCGCTCAAGCTGCCAAAGGCGTGCCCTGCAGGGTCGACAGGGCGGGTCTGGTTGGTTCAAGACAGATCACACCGCCTTGCACTACCAGCGCCATTTCCACAGCACGGCAACTTGCACGAACACATTCTTCTTGTATCAATCGCAGCCTCTTGTAAATCCCAGATGCATGTGAAGAGATTTGAAGCTTGAACTGCAAGCCACGAGCTTGTAAGCCCGGGCAGGACCTGCTTCTGAACCATGGGAAAGCAAGTGCTTCACTGAGCATCACAACTGACCTTGACCAGACCCATGGCCGCCTGCGCTGCCTGCTCGCTCATGCGCCCCTTCTTCACGCTGCTGGCCAGGTTGGACTGGATGCGCCCCAGGCCACCCTGCAAAGAAAGAAAGGACACGTGTCAGCAGGCAGCACGTGCAATCAAGAGGCGTGCCAAATGCAACAAGGTGCGGCCACACGTGCAATGTATGAAAAGCGTGCCGAATGCCACGCGGTGCGGCCTGCAGCCAGACGACGGCTTGACTGGACAGCTGTGCCAGCTCAGCCGGCGCACGGCTTGCGTTCGCATGCAGAGCAGACAGCTAGCACCCATTGCCGGCCCATCCCCTGCTCTGCTTGTCGAGATATGTGTGTGGAAGTTGCGTGCACATCCTTTAAAATACCCCATTCGAAACCTCAGAAACCTCAGATACCTCAGAAACACAGCCAAACTTTCTTCCGCTGTGCTAGTCCACCTACTTGCGCACCACCTCAAATAACACGCAGCAAAACAACAACCCCTTGGCGACGATGCCAGTCAAATTCCTCGGCCAAACCCTCAAACACTCCTTATGCACGCTCACCTCCAGGAACTTTTGGTTGACCTCCTTGAGCACCACCTCAATGCCCACCAGCACGCAGGCGGTGGCAATGCCGCTGCCCATCAGGCCGCCGCCCAGCACGGCGACACGCTTGATGGGGCGCGGGCGCAGGCCCCCGTCCGTCACGCCTGCACACGAGGGCAGGCCAGGGAAGCAGCAGGACCATCAACAAGCAGTGTGGGGCAACTGTAGCTGTGGCAGTGTGCCATTCAAGGCAGCAGTGTTGGGCAAAGTACAGACAAGTGTGGCAATCCAGCAGTCCACAGCAAATCCAGGGCACAAGGTGTGCTGCAGCTGTGAGTGGGGATCCCTCCCTTCCTGCCCCTTCCTGCCCGCTCCCCTGCACGCACCCTTGATCTTCTTGGTTGAGCGCTGCGCAAAGAAAATGTGCACCAGCGCTTTGTGTGTGTCCAGCGCTGCCGCCGCCGCAAAGCACTCGTTTTCCTGCAACACAACACAAGCTCGTCATTGGGGGTCAGACAAGAAGCAATGGAAGCGCCCGCCAAAGGCCTGCAGCCGTGCAGACAGCTGATCTTACTGCGGCTTGGAGAACACAGCAAGGCAAGAGCACGGCCGCAGAGCACACGTACAGCACACGTTTGGTGACTACAATCGATCAAACCATCGATGATTCGCATTCGCATTCGCATGCGCATTTCAAGTACTGCAGCGCTGACCAATCTGCGCACCTTCTGCAGGCCCGCCCGCCCGCCGTGCTCGACACCAAATTGGATTGCGTCCAGGCACAGCAGGGGGTGGGTGAGATTGCGCGCCTGCTTGGCGGTCTGCAGGGGGCTCACACAAAGGCACAGGCAGGGCATGCTCATCATGCTGAGGTGCCTTGAGCACACTTTGGGTGCCCACTCCTGCTGTAGTTGAAACCCTGCAGTTTCTCGCCAGTCAACAGGCAACCACATTGGCCTTTCTGCGCTCCTTTCAGTTGAGCGGGCAGGAGTGCACACCAAAACACATGCCGGCCAGCAAGTAACCCCAGCAACTCCTCAACCACAACTGACGCCAACCACACACACATGGCGCAGGAGAACTGCAACGCGAATTGCAACGTGGCCCACAAACACTCTCAATTTGGCACGCCCTAAATAAGTCGCTGAAACAGCAACAGGCACCTGGGCACGGGCAAACTGCAGGACGGCCAGCGCCTCCCCCAGCGACTCCAACCGGTCAGTGCGGTACAGCGTCTGCACGCGCGCCTTCCTGCCAGCTGCACGCATGTGACGCAGGGACGAAGGAAGGAATTGTGTGTGTACGGGCAAGAACTTGCAGGGGGCACGCACCACCGCATGTCTGTAAGGCAGACGGAGCTTTGCAGGGAACACGCACCAGTGCCCAGTGCCTGCTGCCAGAGACTCTCCTGCCCCCTCCCACGCACCTGCCATGTCCAGCGCCAGCTTCTTGGCTGTCTCCAGCAGCTGCGCCGGCGGTACCACATTGTCCACCAGGCCCAGCTTCCGGGCAGCTGCATCCTTGATCGGCTTGCTGGTCAGCATCATCTCAACCGCCTTCTGCAGGCCCACAGCACGCGGCAGGCGCTGGGTGCCACCAAAGCCAGGAATGATGCCCAGCTGCAGCTCAGGCAGCCCAAAGGAGGTGCCTGCAGGGATGGGCGTGAGGACGAGGCGGGGCCGCAAGGCAGGAGACATCGGCAGAAGTGAGTGGGTGGTGCATGAAGGAATGGCTGCGCTTGCTGCTGCGTAATACCATTTGGGCGAAATTGCAAATCTAGCACCCAAAGCCTTGCCCGACGCCATCGAGTACTCCCCTGGCCCCGCCCTACTTGCCCGCCCACGCCTGCCGCACCTGGCGTGCACACGCGCGCATTGCAGGCCAGCGCCAGCTCGCAGCCGCCTCCCAGCGCCATGCCCTGCACCGCCGCCACTGTGGGCTTGGGCCCAGACTCGATCAGGTCACAAAAGGCGTCGTTGATTTTGTCGTCAATGCCGCCGCCACCGCTGGCCTCTACAAACTGGTTGATGTCAAACCCGGCACAGAAGCGGCCTGCAGCGGGGAGGGAGAGGATCAGATCGGCAGGCACCGTGAGAGTCAGCACAGAAGGGAAGGTCAGCAGGGAGGTTAGGTAACGTCCTGCGGTGGCGGCAGGTGACTGGCAGGGCGCGCCTGATTGGGCGGCCCCGGCTCACCCTTGGCGCCGGTCACCACGATGGCCTTCACATTTGGGTTGGACTGCGCCTCTCGGGCGTGGTTGAAGAGCGAGGAGAGCACTGCGGGGAACAAGGGGAGAGGTCCGCGTGAGCGGGCCCTCGGACAGTGGGGCACCGTGTCGTGACGCGCTCCGACTCACCGTCAGGGTGCAGCGCGTTGACCGGAGGGTTCTCGAGCAGTATGACTGCGACCCCATCTGCCCCCACGCTCAGTGAAGTGCGCGGCGCCATTCTGCTCGGGTTGGCGCACAGGAAAAGCTCAATCCCGCGCAGTGTTGTGAGCACCGAAACCCCAGAACTAAGGTTATTGTTACAGGGCTGACTGGGCGTCCCGCCGCAGCACGCAGCAGGCGGGCGCCCGGCCAGGCACCTTTGGCAGGCAGGTGGGCAGGCGCAGATTATATGATGCCAGGAGCAACACCAAGATTGATGACATTATGCAGCATGGGGACTTGCTGCCTGTACACTGCTGCCGCCGCTGTTACAACCCAAACACGCTGCCCCTGCCGGGCGCTGCCCACCCTCCCTGAAAGACCGGCTGCTGTTGGTCGTGCTGCTGCTGCTGCTGCTGCTGCAAATGCTGCTGCCAGATCTGCGCTGACAGCGCCTCCAGCAGCGGGTCGGCTGCCAACGGCTGCACTACTGACGCTGGTGCTGCAGCGGCTGCTGTTACCGACGGCCCCGCCCCGCCCCCCCACGCCGAGACCGACGGCGTTCCTGGTGCTGCCCCCATGCCCGCACCTATGCCTGCTGCTCCTGCTGCTCTGCTCACACCTGGCGGCGCTGCTTCTGCTGCTGCTGCTGGCGGCGCTGCTGAGTGGCCCTGCCGCCCGGCGGCCATGGCCGCTTGCTCGCAGTACGGGCAGCGCCAGCAGTCGAGCGAATCTAGGTATTCCGGAGAGCAGCCCATGCACTCGACATGGAACCAGCAGCTGCACGCGTCACATTGGGTCATGGGTTTGTCCGGGTTCTCCGGCTGCTGGCAGATGCAGTACACCTGCACGTGGCGGCGGGGCGGGGGAGGGGAGCCGCGATCAAGGACGCCCAGAGAGGGACGGGAGAACCAAGACGTGCAGGCGTGAAGGCACCGAGTTGGTGCCACCGCCTTACAGTATTACCCCGCCTGTGCAAGCTTCAGTGAGACAGGCCGAATGCACCTGAACTTTGGTGCAACCCATGTCTGTGCTGCCCTCGCCCATCACACTGTGTCAGGGCTCAGGTCACCATAGCTACACGAGTTGATTCCCATAGCGCTGCACATATCCCTTCGTGTTGGCACAACACCCGCCAACCCACCGTCACATCATCGGGGCTGAACGTCTCGGTTTTCACGCTCCAGCTAAAACGAGAGTAGTAGTCCTGCAGCACGAAATCAGCTTGCTTGTGCACAATCATAGGCTGTTTGAATCACAGGCTGGTTCAGCAACGGCACATGACCCTCATGCAGTCGGATGCCCAGCATCTACTGCTGGCTACTCTGCCCAACGTAACAAGCACTTGGCAGGCGCTACAGTTTAAAGCCTCAAGTACAACACGCAGTGCAGCCGCAGATCACTCTCGCTGCCGAGCCTGCCACACCACCACACAACCGTTCAAGTTCAGCACCCAATGCAGCCCTGGGACAAGGCACACCTGCGGTCGAATCTCTTCCAGCTCCTGCAGGCGGGCAAGCGGGCAGCAGGTGGAGCAGGAAGGGGCATTCAGTCATACATAGCGCCGCAGCAACACACAAGTGTGCCGCAGGTGCGTCATCCCAGTATTATGGGAAAGCGAAAAGTCAGGGTTTCCTATTCTAGGCGTAAGAAAAGGGAGGGGCCACAGTCGAAACTCTGCAGCAGGCGCAGCTTGCAGCATTGCTTCGTGAGCGAAGTGCAGGCAGCAAGGAGCAGGCAGGCCAGCCGTTGCATAGGCAGGCAGGCAGGCGGGCAGGCGCAAGTGCGCACGTTGTACTCTGACGTTGGCATGGGCAGCGCTGATGCCCAGAGGAAGCACCCCACCAGGCGCCTCATCTGCCATGCTGACACGTGCCAGGCGGTGCAGTCCTACCGCTGGCTGCTGCCTGCTGTCCCCAAGTGCGTTCGTTCCAGCACAAGTGTGAGATGCCCACCGCTTGCCCCTCCCCTCCCTGCCCCCAGCTTACGTTGTACTCTTCTAGGCTGTGCACCAGGCAGCGCCCCAGTATCGTCTCGCTGTGAACGCTGTCGCGGTGGTCGCTGCAGGGGACAGGTGGGCGCAAAGGGGTTGCATAGTGGGCACAGGGAGGCATAGAAGAGGGTCAGGTCGCACCCCAAGAGGGTCGCATCCCAAGAGGGTTGCATCCCAAGAGGGTTCATGGGAACCGTTTTCCCAGGAAGAAAGGGCGGGAAAAAGAGAACAGGACAGGCTGCAGCTGAGTCTGTAGTGCCCCCACGCCTCGGCTTGCACCCAAACAGCGCTGCAGGGCTGCCACAACCCTTCTCACCTCTGGTACAGCTCACGCTCGCCATGAAAGGCCTTGCGTCCGCCCTTGATCCCTGCAGCGAGGTGGCAGCACCCAGTGGCACGCGAGGCACTCAGCAGGCGTGACGCGGAGGCACAGGATGGGGCATGTGTACAGGGCAGGGGTGCTAGCAATGGAGTGCCACTTCCCTACATACCTGGGTCCTCTGGTCTGTAGTACCACTTCACCATCACGCTGCGGGAGGAGGGAACGTGATTCAAGGTGGGGGCCAGCTGTTAGGGGGTGCAGGTGCTCCCGTTGCATGGGAAGCTGGCTGCAGCTGCCACCCTGGCACTGCATGGCGCTGCAGCAACAGCAGGCAAGCATGCTGCCCCTGTCTCTACATTGTGGTAAGGTCGCGGGTGATTTTGCTCCGTGATCCCGCCATTCTATGCTGCCACTGGCATGACGCCTGTCCCAGGCACAAACAGGTGCCACCCCTGGCACTGCCCCCTGCCTTGCCCAGGCCCAAGCACATCCGCAGCGCCAGCTGGCGCACGCACTGGTAGCCGCCATGCTCCTCATTTGGCTCAATGCGCATAAGCTTGGCGATGAAAGGCTTGGAGTTGAGAGAGTCCCTGTAGCGGCAAGTTAGTTTGCATAAGCAGGGCACATAAGCGTCTGTATTGCAGGACCCAAGATGCACCAGCCACCCTAGCAAACACCCTACTGGCCAGCATTATGCACACATCGCGTCCACACAGCCCGTGTGACATCTGGCATGCCAACCGCCAACCCGCACTGTCCTTCACCAGCCTTCGTCCTCTCCCCTCCCTCCCGCTTGTGCGCAGGCCGTCTGCACATGCCAACGTCACACAGCATGTTTGGCATGTGAACCACAACCCCCACCCTCTGTCCTGCCTCACACATGGCCAGCCGCCTATGTGGAGGCTGCCCACACAATCCCTGCAGCAGCACTGCATGCCAGGCCCCCAATCTGCTGGACTACCCATCATCCTCCCCTGCCCTGCCCTGCCGGTGCAAAGGTGCACGTCTGCTGTGAGCGACCTACCCTTCTGCCCGCACAAAGCAGCTGTCCCCCTCTGCAGCACGAGGGGGCCCAAGCGGCATGAAGGTTGACAGCCTGGCTTGGGCAGGCAGATATCCTGGCTTTGGGCAGGCACAGCACGGGAATAGGCACAGCGCTCGTCTGCCGACAGGGAGTGCTCCCGCCGCTGCGCAGGGCACCGAGGTTTGGGTCTGGCGCTCCCTCAGACACCCCATCCGAGCTACCAACCCGGCAGCCTGCACCGTCGTCCAGCAGAAAAGGGGGTCTTGCGGCCCACGGCGGGTTGTCGGGCGCAACCCTACCTGTCAGCTTATCGCCCAGGATGTCAATGTAGGGAGCCATCCGAGATGTCCCCCGCAACAGGTGCTCAGCCCGAGCCGGCTTAGCCGCACGCTCGCAGGGCTCCTGCTTTGGTAGTGTACCGGCCCTCCACCACGCTTGGAGGGTGTGTGTATCTGTTTGTTTTGTGGGCAGCTAACTCCTGTGAAGTTGAGAGAACCGGGCAGGCCATACATGCGAACATACCTGCTCGCACAGCAAGCAAAGCATGTGGCACTGAGTTGTAGCCCCCTTGCGCTTTCACCCCTCTCAGGTGGCCCTGCGTCGATTGCGATCACTTTCGCCAACGCAGCCAGCGTTTTCCCGCCGCGCAAGGCAACGTTTGAATCTTAGGGAGGCGTGCACAGCGGCTGGTACTCTTCCGCGCCTTGCACAATATGTCGGGGGACCAAGCAGGTAATGCTGGCGTGTTCGGTACGCATCTCTCTATCCAGCGCCCGACGGCAGAGCTCACGCCCGGGTGTTCTCCTGCCTTCCTACAGGCCCTGGCCCGGCGGCCACCGACTTCACCAATGTGGGCGTGCAGGATATGATGAAGCTGTACTACTGTGAGCCGGCGCGGGGGTCTGGGCCTGCGCCGCTGCTGCCACCGCTGCTGCCGCCGCCACTGCTGCCACGCACCGTTGCCCACTGGATCCTTGTGCGCCGTTGCCCACTGGAGCCTTTTGCGCCGTTGCCACTGCCTCGTTGCATCGCCCGACTTGCCCCGCCGTGATGTTTCTGTCCCTTTGCAGCCCGCCTGTTTCCGCACCAGGAGATGTACAAGTGGCTGGCCTATGGCAATGGTAAGCTTGCCGTGCCCCCTGGCATCGCCTGCATTGCATTGCTTTGTCGCGGCCCTACGTGCCGGGATGTGCTGCCCGCCCACGTGCTGCGCCGCCGTGCCTGCAGACGGCAAGCACCCCAAGAGCGACGCCTCCTTTTTCCAGCGTCGGGAATTCTGCTTCACTTTGGACGGCGACATCTTTGTGCGCTACCAGTCATTCAAGGTCGGAACGGGGCTGGGCGGTTGAGCTTTGCTGTGAGCTTCCTTGGGGCAAGCCTGGGACAAGCTGCAGGCAAGCGCTTGGGAGGTGTATTGGTTGACCAGAAGCACACCCTGACGAACAACCAGGGAGCTTCTAAAGCAAACACTCGGGCTTGCCGAACGTTGGCGGGCCTCCCCCCCCCGGGCGCTGCCTGCGGTAGGAGGTGAATGCCTGCAGTATTCCCCTCCTCTCCACTCAAGCTGCCCTGCACCCTATGCTGCAACCGCGGCCCGAACCTGCAGGACGCTGGGGAGATGGCTGCGGCGCTCAAGGACCGCTGCCCCTCCAAGATCGACATTGGGCCTGTCTACAATGTCGACCCGCAGCGCCGCGCGGCCTACCAGGGTGAGCGGCAGCAGCGGCGTCTGTGGGGCGGGGGCTGCCAGGGTGCCGCCCGCCTGGTTGTACTGTCTGCTCATGATGGGGGGTTGGCTGTCACGAGCCGCACCGGCCGGGGCATGGGGCAGCTGCTCTCCAAGTGCAGGCGTGCTTGCTGGCTGCATGCCGGCCGGCGTCCACAGTGCATCAACCAGCGGCTGCGTGCGCCGGCGGCGTTTGAACCACCACGCCACAAACTGTGTGTGTGTGTGCGTGTGTGCAGGCTCGGGGCAGGGCTTCTCCCCAGTGGAGCGGGAGCTTGTGTTTGACATTGATCTGACAGACTACGATGACGTGCGCACCTGTGGAAAGGAGGGCCACATCTGCACCAAGTGCTGGCCCCTCATGGCAGCTGCCATCAAGGTGGGAAGCTGGCGAGGGGTCTTGGGCAGGCGGTGGACAGGGAGGCCATGTAGTGGCAGAGCAGGCAGGCAGGCAGTGCAGGCAGGCAGGCAGGCAGTGCGACAGGGGCCGTCCCTTATACAGCAAGTGGTTCGACATCAGGGTTGTTGGGCAGTGCCACCGGGCAGCCTGTTCTCCAGCGAAAGTAAGTGTGCTGTGCTGGCCTGCCGCCGCCTGCCTGCGCTGACGAGGTTGCTGCCCCCGCACCGCCTGCCTGCCTACTGCCTGCCTGCCTGCCTGCAGATCCTGGATGCTGGGCTGCGTCAGGACTTTGGCTTCCAACACATCTTCTTTGTTTACTCCGGACGGCGTGGTGTGCATTGCTGGGTCTGCGACGAGCGGTGCGTGGCACGCTTCCTGGCTCACAGAGTCCTGGTGGCTCCCTGTTATTTTCTGGTGGCACTTGCTGCATGCTGAGTTATGCGACAAGCGGTGCGTGGCACGCTGGGTGGCTACACAGGGTGCTGGTGGCAGTTGCATGCTGGGTCCGTGGCGAGCCTGGCTGGTTGGCCGGATGCATCCTGGTGAAGGCAAAAAATATCACGTGACTGATAATCATGATGAGCGAGGGAATTCAAACATGATGAGGCCAAGGCGCTGCTGTGGGCTGTGGGCTGCACAGCTGTTGTGAAATGCACAGCTGTTGATGTCACCTCGACACAGAACGCGCCGCTGCCTGCAAACCTTTCTGCAAATGCACTTCCATTCTTTCTGCCCTCCTAGCCTGTTGGGCGCACAACCTGACGTGCAAGCAGCGGTATATTCACTTTGCTGGGTCTGGAGGCATTCATGCATGTTCATTTGGAAGGATTGCACGGTTGAATAGTTCTCAGGATTCATTCATTCATTCATTCATTCATTCATTCATTCATTCATTCATTCATTCATTCATTCATTCATTCATTCATTCATTCATTCATTCATTCAGTAGTTTGGAAGGATTGCACGGTTCCACAGCTTTCCTATGTGCTCTCCCTCATGACCTGCAGGGCACGCAAGCTGACGGACGAGCAGCGGTCTGCCATTGCCGCCTACTTTGCTGTGTACAAAGGGCAGGAGCGGGGGGTGGCCAAGCTGGCGCTGGCGCTGGACGACCACCCAGCCATTGCACGGGCGTACTCTTTGCTAAAGGACACATTTGAGGAGGTGAGGTGGGCAGGGACAGGGACAGGGACAGGGACAAGAAAGTGAGGCTGGGACAGGGAGTTGAGAGGTGAGGTGCACGGGGCCGGGACAGGGGTTTGAGAGGTGAGGACGTGGCCGGGCCTACAAAGGAGGTTGCGCCCATGTCTGCCTGCTGGGTTGGTGCAGCATCGCCTGTTTTCTGCTGCAGGGCACGGTTGTGCCGGTGGGTAGGCAAGGGCAGGCGGTGGAGCGGTTGGCTGTCAGGCTTGAAAACCTGCGTCTGTGGCTGCAGATTGCTCGTTTGAAGGAGCTTCATAGTTGCTGCTGAAGGGCACGTGTGCTGTGGTACGTAGGCGGGGACAAACAGCCGCTTATTGATTTCAGAGGGTTGAGGGGTGGACTGGCATGCCAAGCCAAGGGACGCTGCACCCATGGCGGCACTCAGAGCTCACGCGTGGGCTGGCGGGACCTTGCATTTGCACGCATGCAGCAGCACCACATGAGCCTGCTGAGACCAAAACATATTTTCTTCCACACAGGCACAACGTCTATGCCTTTTGCCCTGCCTAAACCCTAACCCTGACCTTATGCCCCGTACAAAACACTGCCTTGCAGCGCATCCTGTCGGAGCAGCAGCTGTTGATGGACGATAAGCAGTCGCAGGCGGTGCTGGCCTACCTGCCCAGCGACGCATGTGAGCTACAATCTCGTGCACCGCCCCAACACTGTTTCATGTGTCTGTACAGACAGTTTGTCTTGGCTGGCTGGGGAGGGTGGAGGTTGGGAAGCACAGGCGTGTTCCCATGCCTTGAATTGCCACTTCCGAGCCAACCCCAACCTGAAACCATGCATGTGAGCTCATCTCAAACCGCTCCGTGCAGTGCGTGAGGCGGTGCAGCGGCGGTGGCAGCACCTGCGCAGCAACGAGGACCGGTGGGAGGCCCTGCAGGACGAGGTGGAGGCAGAGGCCAAGGTGAGAAGCAGGCACAGGGGGCTTTGAAGGAGCAGAAGGCAGGGCGTGCCAAGTTGTGCTTGCCATGCGTGGCCCAGCCATGGCTGCTCGGCACTTCGAAGCAGGGTTTGCACCGCATCCAGTCTTGCAAGCTGCCGGCAGTGCATGGCTGACGATGCAATTAGAGTGGCAGGCGATGGCGCGCATTAATGTCAAATGTCCCAAGCCTCAAGATGCTGCTGCCGCCTGCACCCGCTGCCTCCCTCCCTCGCCCCCGCAGGCGCTGGAGTCAAGCAAGAAGGGCGGTGAGGGTGGGCGTGCAGGCAAGGGGATGCGCAAGTGCTTGAAGGAGATTGTGTGTGCATACACGTACCCGCGGCTGGACATGGAGGTGTCCAAGAAGATGAACCACTTGCTGAAGGTGCGCCTGGGTTAGGGTTTCCGCAGGCTTTGGTTAGGGTTTCAGCAAGGTTTGCTTAGGGTTTCAGCAGAGTTCAAGTGTGTATGGCAAAGGGCCGTGTTTGAGACGATAAACCACTTGCTTGAGATAGGCCGGCGGGGCCATGCTTAGCAAGTTGCACCTGTTTGGTGCAGGTATAGTGCAGCGTGGAGTGTTGAAACAAGGATGATGGATACGTTGCTTGCTGTTCAGAGGAGGATGGTGCAGAGGTGCCAACTACGCAGAGGGACTGCTTTTGGCAAGCTAGCTCTCCATTGTTGTCTGCGTGCCTCCCTGCCCCACGCACCGCAGGCGCCCTTCTGCGTGCACCCCAAGACGGGCAAGGTGTGCGTGCCCATCGATCCGGAGAGCGCCTGGGAGTTTGACCCAGAAACCGTGTGCACCGTGGGCGGCCTGCTGAACGAGCTCAACAGCGGCAGCGCAGCGGCAGCGCAGGTGCGGTGGGCGGGCTTCGTCAGCCGTTGTGCGGTGCAAATTCGAGCCAGGGTCGTGTTGGGGGTCACAAGGACAGGCATTTGCAGCAAGCAACTCGAGCAGTTGACCAGATGTGTTGTGCCTCTGTGTGCTGGCTGGTGAGGGCAGACTGTTTGTTTGTGTGGGTAACACGCCGTGTCGGCACAAACCTGTGCTGCCCAATGCATCAGACGAGATGAATGAAACAAAGAGAGGCCAGATGCGTTTGGAGAGCCAGCAGCAGGAGGGGTGTCTCCCAAGAGCACTCCTGCCGCCAAGCCAACCTGCCTGCCGCATTTGCTCTGACTGCCACCACATATGTGTGTGTGTTTATGTGTTCATGCATGTATGTGTTTGTGCGCTTATGTGACTGCAGGGCGAAGAGGCGTGGCGGGCCACGGAAATGAGTGCAGCGGTGGACACCTTCCGGGCCTGCTTCCTGGATGCGCTGCAAGCCGATGTGAAAGCAGGGCTGGTGGAGAAAGCGCGGCAGGCAGCAGCAGAGCCCACACTGGCGTGGTAAACAACGCACCGGCTGCATTGCCTTGCCTATTGACGTGCACCGGCGAGCAACCTGTGCTTACACATGTACACTGAACATGATTGCTTGCTCACAAAATCACTCTGTGCATCTTTGCTGACATCTGTAACAACAACAACAATAACAACACACTTGAAAAACGGGGTGGCCGCACACTGCGCGCGCATCACTTCTTGCCCTTCTTGCCCTTGCCCTTGGAGTCGCCAGCTGGCGCTGCGCTGCTGGCCACGCTGTGCGGCGCCACAAAGACGACGTCACCCCACTCCCCCTTGTCGTCATGCTCCATGCGCCCAATCACCTCCTCCAAGGACCCCACATCGACCTTTGGCAGCTTCTGCACAGGCAGGCAGGCAGGCAGCATAGATCGGTGGGATCACGGGGTAAAAATCACCGCGACCTTATCGCAGTGTAGAGAGTCTAAGAGGCCAGGCCCAGTCCCGACCTCTTTGAAGCCGCAGCCAGCAAATCGCAATGGAACAAATACTTCTCTATCAGCAGCTAGACCACTCATACATCCCCCGGTGCTGCACCCACACTTTCGTTGATTTACACAGCCAGTTTGTTTTTAGACCCTGTTTTCATGTTTTCATGTTTTCAGGGCCTTGTGGTGCATGCCTCGTCAACCTCTCAGGATCTGGTTCGTCCTGAAGTTGAATCCCCTTTCAGGGGATGTGAAAAGCTGTAACGACTAGACTAGACTAGGCCCAGTCCAAAAGGCAGGCAGCGTGGGAGGCATGGCGCGACAGTGGGCCACAAGATGGGCACAGGACGGGGCTTTGCATTGAAGTCAGCTCCAGCAGGGGACAAAACCTGCCAGCACTGCGCAGTCAGGGAGCAACGGCAAACTCCCTTGGGTTCACAACCCACCCCGGCACCACATCCCACCGCGCCTCCAACCATTCCGCTCACCAGACTTGCTGTCGACTCTGCCAGCCGCTGCTCGTACTTTTCGACGCGCTGCCCCGCCTGGTCCGTCTTGCGCTGCGCCGCCTTGACCTCCCGATCCGACTTGGCCGCCGACAGCTGCAGCGCAGAGGAAGCAGAAGAAGAAGATTACAGCCCGAGGGCGTGGTGTTGAGGAAACCGACAGGAAAGTAAGCCAGAGGCACCAGTCAGCTACGAGCAGCACAGAAGAGCCCGGGTGGGCACTGTGTGGGTCAACTGGACTGCACGGGCTGGCACGAGCAACCCTATGAAGCCAAGGCTTTACACAACTTCCACGCACAAGTGTCAAGAGGCTTGGAAGCACACAGCTGAAGAAGCCCACGCATTGCCCAAGGTTGTGCAAGCACTCCTAGTCTAGTCTAGTCGTTACAGCTTTTCACATCCCCTGAAAGAAGATTCAACTTCAGGACGAGCAAGCACTCCCACCCACCCACCTCGCCCTGCGCCTCCCGCAGCTCCTCCCGAGCCCGCTCCGCCTTGGAACGCGTCTCCGCCTGCGCAGCCAGCTCCTTGCTGGAGTGTGCAGCTCCCAATGCCGCGTCCAAGTCTTCCTTGCTGCACAGGCAGCACGCGCGGGGAGGGCAGGCGGGGTGGAGCAAGGCCAAGCTTCCTGCCACAATGTGCCCATCCATCATCACCAAACCAAACTTGCCAAGCTGCCTGAATGGCACCCTCGGTCGCAGCCTCTGCCTCCCAAGCAAGTGCTGCCCCTGCCTGCCCACCGCACAGTCCAGCACACATTGAACCGATTGCTCGAGTTGTATGGCCAACTGTAGGTCAAACGAAATTGAATGCACACACCTGAAGAAGAGCGGCGTGTAGCGCATGCTGTCGCCCTTGATGGTGAGGCCCTCCGCCTGGAACAGAGGCACGCCCTGGAAGCCGGTTGCGGGCACGCCGGCGCGGCGGTACAGCTGCATGGTTGAGATGTGTGGTCATGGTGTCAGCAACACTGTGGGATAGTGCGGGTGCGGGGCGGCAGGTTGGGCACGTGACCTGGGCAGGCAGCCCTTGGGACTGATGTAGCACAAATGACTTCCGTCACTGGGACACACCTTTCATATCTTCATCCAAACCTCTCCACCACACCGCCAGCCAGGCTGCCCGCTGTCAGAGCAAGCCCAGGTACTCTTGCCCTCCTACCACCACCAACTGTGCCCTCTTCCCACCTCCCACATGGCCTGGCCGTGCACACAAGAGAAACACCACGCCTGCACCCCCGCCCTCGGCCAACCGCCCTGTCTCTCTGCGCCTGAAGTCGCATGGCATGCTATGCATGATGTGCGCCCTGTCTCCCTGCCCACCTGCAGCGCCGCCTCCACCTGCTGGGGATCCGGCACGAAGCGGAACACCACGCCCGCAGTGTCTGTGTCTGTGCGGGGGGTCTTGGCAAAATCGTACACCCGGTCCATCGTGGTGGTGAGCACCTGCGACGCAGTGAGTTGACGTGAGATGCGGTTACACAAGCGGGGCGATGCAGAGAGAGAACAGGCGGGAGGCACAGGAGGCAGGAAGAAAGATGTTTTTGGGGTGCGGTACTTGGGGGGACCACCGCTGAATCCGAAGCCCAGCAAGTACAGGCTGCCAGCCGAGCCTGGCAGCCAGTCGAGGTTGTGTGGAGGGGTTTGTGCAGAAAACCTGGAGTTCTATTCGCCGGAAGTCCCCACCACGCACCTTGACATCCTTGCCCAGCTTAGAATTGGCCTGCTTGATCTGCAGCGGGGCGGCGAGAGCCAGGGAAACAACAGAGTGATTACAAACCGGCCCACGGTGTGAAAACAATCGGCCCACAGTGGATGTCAGAAGCGTGACCCTGTCTGATCCGCAGGGGCAGGGCAGGGGGAGGGGGAGTGCAACTGCTTTACACGGCGCACAGCGTGCAGCTCACGGCGCGCAGGAGGGCCAAGCCAAGGGTGGTGTGAGGCACAGCGGTGTGCCACGGTACATGCATGGAGCAGAGCCCAGGTGGGCTGGCAGGCAGGCAGGCTGGGATGCCCTGCCCGGCTGGTGAGGTCACAGCCGGCAACGCCCAGATACAACAAGTCAGCATGCACCGGCCCCCCCTCAAGCACGCATGCCTACCGTCTTGAGCATTGCCTCTGCCTCTGGCTCCGAAAAGAAGAAAAGGCCCAGCTGGCGCACGTCATTCTGCATGTGGGTGGGCAGAGAGCAGGAGGGGATGGAGTCGGGGGTGAAAAACACGCAGCCCAAGGCCCGATCGCGCGTGTTGTGCCGGTGGCGGCAGCCACCGCAGGACCCTGCTTGTGCCGCGGGCAGCAGCAGTCTTCACCTGCACCCAAGCATTCCTCCATTCCATGCTGATAAGCGCTGCCCACCCTGCCGCGCCTATGTGTGCATTCCTGCCTTCCGGCACCCAGGCGCGGCCGGCAACCCTGTGCCCCCCAACACACAGGGGCGCTCTTCGCACCTCTCCCGACACCAGCACAAACTCGTTCTTGCTGTTGACCACAGTGAAGACAGCCACCCCGTTCAGGCGGGCCTTGATCTCCTCTGGGTTGAAGGACAGATCAAACACGGGCTGGGCCGCGGCAGCAGCCCGACCACCGTGGCGTGCGCTCACAGACTGCATAGGGGCAGGTTAGGGGCCGGGGACAGTGGGTGCAGGGTGGCCAGGAGTGTGCACCTCAAGAGGGCGAGACAAACACACACAAAAAAAAACTGTTCCGCAGGGCCTGGGCCTCACCGCGAGGAGCGCTGCACCGCCCGCTGCTGTGTGCTGCTGCGGCATGGTGGCGCGGGCGAGCGCCTCGGCGGTGCGGTCGCCCGCCTGCCGCAGGTTGGCAGTGAAGCGCTGCACATTCTGCTGCAGCAGGTCTCCAAGCCCTCGCAACTGCTCCATGGCGTACCGACTGCTGCACGCAGCAGGGGAGGGGGGGAAGGAGGAGTCCGGTAGGTGCCTGGGGTGGCACGGGCGGCGGCGGCGCTGGCAGCGTCACCCTACCAGGACAAGCACCCGGGCGGCGGCAGTGCATGATGCGGCCGCATCAAGGTTTTGGACCCATCCAACCAAGGAGGCCGCGACAGCAGCGGGGCAACAAAACGTGCATACAGAGCGGAACCAACCGCGGCTTGCCTCGAACGCTCGATATATTCCACAGCTGTTCCGAGCAGACCACTGACGACAATTCAAAGCAAAAGGCCCACACAAACGCCGGCCGTGAGCCGGCAGTACAATGTACCGCTCTGAGTGTAGATCGAGTTGGTGCGGTCTGACTGCAAATAACATTGCCGAGTACCTTTCGGATCTCCCCACCACTCACTGGCTCGCCGCATTTCCTTCCGTAGTTTTGAGTCTTTGCGCAGTCGAACGCAGCCGTCGATCGAGTTGTGTGACGGTGAGGAGCGAAAGTGCGACGTGGAGGAGCGTCGGGCTCCTTCAGCGCCGCCTGGGGCCTCGCCTGTTCCTGCCTGTCGCCGCCGGCTGTCGCCGCCGCCGTTGCCGCCTGTGCTCTGACCCGCTTTTTCTGCTGCCGCTTCTGTACCCTGTTGACTCAGGTTCGAACCCACGTCCGGCAGCATCTCCAGGAGCACCTTCACAGCAGCAGCCGCAATGGCCACGGCGCAGGCCACCAAGAACGAGATCACCCTCAAGGGCTCAGTGGCCACCGTCACCGAGTTCTTTTCGCACGCCCTCTCCTCCATCCTGTACCAGCGCGGCATCTATGCGCCCGAGAGTTTCGAGCCCAAGAAGGCCTACGGTCTGACGGTGATGGCGGTCAAGGATGACAAGCTCACCGCCTACTTGCAGGCTGTGCTGCAGCAGTTTTCAAGTGAGCCTGGGGCCCGGAGTGGGTGCTGGTGGGTGCTGGGTCCAGAAGAAGTGCACATCGCTGACACAACTGCCTGTGCTTTGGCCTCCTCTTTTGCCACCCCTGGCGCCACCAGCCCACCAGATACCACAGGGAGTGGATGCACTGCACCACCCTTGCCTGCCCCCCATCGCCGAGCCCGCCCTCCTTCCTCGTGCGCCGCAGAGTGGCTGGAAGGCGGCGCGCTGCAAAAGGTTGTGCTGGTGGTGACCAGCGCAGCATCCAAGGAGGTGCTGGAGCGGTGGACATTTGACATCCAGACGGACAAGGCGGTGATCAGCGGCAGGTGTGCGGGACGAGGGTGCTGGGGTGCTGCTGGTCTGACATGGGTGCAGCGCTGCGGACAGCGGTGCCGACACAAGAGTACAGAAGGAGACACACGAGAGCATCACAGGGTGTAGATGGAGCGCCCTGTGCTCCAAAATAAGTGGCATTCCTCACCTCCCCGGCCCCTGGCTCTTGCTTGGGCAATCAAGCTCCCTCTCTCCACCTCAACCCTTGCAACCTCCCCTCTGCCTGTGCAGCGCGCCGCTACCGGAGAAGGCGCAGAGCCAGATCACCGGGGAGATCCAGGCCATCATTCGCCAGATCACCGCCAGTGTCACCTTCCTGCCGCTGCTGCAAGACACATGTGCGCACCAGCATCTTGGCAGTAACATGTGATGTGATGCTGTAGCCGCATGCTCACCTGCACAGTCTGCCCTGTGTCCTTGCCCCGCCTGCCTCGCCCGCCTGCCCACTTGTCCTGCTCTTGCCTCCCACCCTTCCCCCGCCTGACCCCTCCGCCCTGCAGGCACAATAGACCTGCTGGCCTACACAGACAAGGAGAACGAGGTGCCGCTGGACTGGGAGGAGAGCGACCCGCGCTACATCGTCAACGCAGCAGACGTCAAGCTGCGTGCCTTCAGCACCAAGGTAGGCGGGGTTTCAAGTGCATGCACAGTGCGCAGGCGTTCAATGTAGAGACTGGCTGCTCTGTTGGTTGGCTTCCCTGACTGGCACTGGGCCCTGAGCAGCAAAGAGAGCTGTAGCAATGGCAGCAGCACCAGCACCCAGCACCGCTGCACACTTGTGTGTTCTGTGAACTTTGCGCTTTGCAGGTGCACAACGTGGAGGCACTGGTATCATACAAGGCAGATGAGGACGACTTCTAAACAAGAGATGCAGCCTATGAACAAGCGGGCAAGAAGGCTGGAAGGTGCAGTGCACGGCTGTGACAGCTGCCTGGAACACGAGCCCGCTCCGCAATCGTTTCTGTATTTCTTCCTCATGTACAACACTGGTCTACGTGCCGTGTAAGCGCGCATTTGCTGACACTCAAGCCTGGCCGGCCTGCTGCTGCTTCTGTCGCCACGCCGCTGACTCGGCTGCCAGCTTGGCGCCACGACGCTTGCGCCGGTGGCTCCACCTGCTGGGTTCATCGTTCGCAGGCATCCAGCCCGGCGGCGACGCTATGTGCTGTGCCGCTTGCGCAGCAGCAGCTGCTGCTGCCTGCATGATGTCGGCTGCCTCCACAGCTGCTGCCTGGCACCGCGCCTTGGTGGGCGCCTCCAAGTGCAGCAGCTCTGCCACCCTGCTAGAGCCGCCCTCCCGCTGCTCCTGCTCGCTGGCCTGCTGCTGCTGCTGTTGCTGCTGGCGGTCCACCATTGGGGTGCCGGGCTTGACCCGGCGAAACAGGCGCACGCCTGCACCGCCGTCGCCGTCGCCGTCTGCCTCTTGCTGCTGCTGCACAGACGGCGTGGCTGCCTGCTGTTGCCCTGTTGATGCGGCAGCAGCAGCAGGCTCCTCGTCTAGCTCTGCTGCCAGCCGCCGTTGCAGTGCATCTGCCACTTTAATCTGCGCCGCATCGAGGTACACCGAGGCCTCTGGCTCGTCATCGCTGCCGGCATCCCTATTGGATGCGACACCCAGGATCCCGCCGCCACCCGCCCGCCGCTGCCTAGCCCGTGCTGCGCGCTGCTTCGATAACTGCAGGGAGCAGAGCATGCCAGGTGTTGATAGAGCATGGCGGCTGTGCAAGTTGACGAGCGTGGTTGGCGGTGGCGGCGGGGCACGTGCTGCTGCTCCCGTTTAGGCTGGCAGGCGGGGCCAGGCATGCATGCCGCACGTAATTCGGGGTTCTGGGCACTATAGTCACCTTCTGGCTGTCTACGATGTGGGTTTGGAGCATCTCCGCCGTGATTACCACTGCCGCTATTTGAGCCGCTGCCTCGTCCTCCGAGCTGCTGTCTTCTGGAGACATCATGCTGCACGAAACTACACTCAAAGATATGAAGCCCGGGAACAGCTGAGCACTGAGAGCTCGAGCGCCTTGGCCACCTCGACGTCACGCACAGCAGGTAATTCCGGCAGGACGCCCAGGTTGCGCAGCACATTCGGATCACCCTCACGAGCCTGGCAGGCATCGATCTGCGCGCAGCGCGAAACGGGCTTACGGACCACCAGCCTTGGGAAGCGGGCAAACGGCGGGCCCGCAGGCTGCTGGTGGGTGCTCGCAACAGATCTCTGTACCGTGTGTCGCGGGTAGCACCTGGCGGGGTTAAACCAGCCGGCAACACCTCGCTGGCAACTGCACGGCTGCGCAGCTCTTCAGCTCTTCAGCCACATGCCTGCATCCACCCCTGCATTGGGCACAATGAGCGCCACCTCGATCCGCCGAGCCGACAAGTGCAGACGTACTTGCCTGGCCGCCGCCGCCAGCGCCGTCGCCACCTCCCACCCCGTTGCCGTGCTGCAGAGCCTGGAGGACCATGCCGGGGCAGAATCAGATCGGCGACTACAAGCTCATCGAGCTTGCGGGGGAGGGCAGCTTTGGCAAGGTGTGTGGTGACCCTCCTGCCACAGTCAGCGGAGGCTGCTTGTCCGCACCTGCCGGGTGGTGGCAGCACCAGCCTTGACAATGGCCCACCACCGTGCGTATTGCAGGTATGGAAGGCACGGCGCACCGGGTGCTTGCAGACGGTGGCGGTCAAGCTCATCACCAAGCACGGGAAGAATGAGAAGGATTTGCGGAACCTGCGGCAGGAGATTGAGATCCTGCGCAAGCTGCAGCACCAAAACATCATCGCGATGCTCGACGCCTTTGAAACCAAGAACGACTTCTGCGTGGTCACTGAGTTTGCTCAGGGTAAGTCTGTAAAGCATAAGCCAGCTGGGGACCACGTGCAGGGCGGGTGCCACGACCATGCAGCCTGCATTGTCTGACGACGACCCAACCCAGGCGCGGAAGTGGGGGAGACACGCGGTGCGTGTAGTGTGACGTGCACCCACTTGGGTGACCCGACAGCATGCCTACCTGCCCGCTGCCCTGGCCACCTGACACAGGCGAGCTGTTCCACATCCTGGAGGACGACCGGTGCCTGCCAGAGGGCGTGGTGCGCAGCGTGGCGCGGCAGCTGGTGCAGGCGCTGCACTACCTGCACACCAACCGCATCATCCACCGAGACATGAAGCCGCAGAACATCCTGATCAGGTGGGTGCTGCCCAGCAGGCCTTGCGCATCTAGTTCCCGCTTGGGCCCGTGCGGACGCACACAATATAAGTTCAGGAGGCACCACCCGGGTGCGTCAGATTCTGGAGCTCAGCCAGACCTTTCATGCACTGGTGAGCTGTGCTCACCCGTGCCCCGCCCGCGTCCTTCCGCACTGCAGCGCCAATGGCACTGTCAAGCTCTGCGACTTTGGCTTTGCCCGCCTGATGAGCAGCAACACGCTGGTGGTGACCTCCATCAAGGGGACGCCCCTCTACATGGCGCCAGAGCTAGTGCAGGAGCAGCCGTACAACCACACGGTGCGCAGCCGGGCTGGACGGGCTGCGCAGGCGCGCTGGGCGGTGCAGAGGCGGGGAAGCCAGCCGGGCAGGTTGACCGCTTGGCAGGGCCACGTGCTTGGCATCGGTGGTTGAAGATGGGGGCGAAAGGATGCACGAGGCAACGCAGCAAATTGATCATCACCAACGCTGCCCATGTTATCATGTTCTGTGCCCGTCTTCCCCTGTCGGATATGCAGGTTGACCTGTGGTCCCTGGGCATCATTCTGTACGAGCTGTTTGTGGGGCAGCCGCCCTTCTACACCACCAGCATCTACACGCTCATCAAGCAGATTGTGCGGGAGGCTGTCAAGTACCCGGACAACATGTCGCCGCTGTTTGCGTCCTTCCTGCAGGTGGGAGGCGCAGGGCAGGGCGCCAGTGCGCCAGTGCAGGCCGTCGATGTGCTCTGTGCCCCCCCCATGGCTGCCGCCGCTGCAGCACCTTTATTTGTAGCGGTCCGGGGTGTGCCGCAGTGCATGAATGAGAGCTGCTCCGCGCTTTTGGCTGCAAACACACATGATGCTCGGACCCTCAGTTTTGGTATGTCATTGTGCACGCTGCTGTGCGGTGCAGGGGCTTCTGGAGAAGCAGCCTTCGCTGCGGCTTGACTGGCCTCAGCTGCTGGACCACCCGTTCCTGGCAGACACAGCTGCGGACAAGGAGCGGGCGGCGCAGGAGGCGGCGGTGGAGGCGCAGAAGGCTGAGGCGGATGCCGCAGCCACGCAGCAGTCGCGCGTGCAGAGAGCGCCTGCCGCCCCTGCTCCAGGTGGGTGCATGCCATCCTTGACTGGCATGCATATATTGCGCACAACAGCGCATGGCGTGCATGTATCGCACACAACAGTGCATGCCGAGTGCATCAAGCGCTCCAGGTTCCTGCTTGTCCTCTTCATCGTGGCTAGGTCCTGCATGGTGTGCGCTTGAACTGCTCGCCTCGCACACCTGGCCCTCCAATATGCTCTGCAGCTGTGGAGCAAGTCTGCGAGACGCCGCTGATCAAGGGGCAGCCTGCTGGTGCTCAGCACAGCTACAGGCAACAGCACGCCCAGCAGCAACAGCAGCAGCAGCAGCATGACCGTCAGCAGCAGCAGCAGCAGCATGCCCGTCAGCAGCAGCAACAGCAGCAGCAGCATGCCCAACAGCAGCAGCAGGCGGCAGTGCCTTCACATCAGCAGCAGCCTCAGGTCACGCAGCCGCCGGTTCAGCCCGCCGGCCAGCGCCAGCGGGCGCACCAGCAGCAGCAGGAGCAACGGCAGCAGGAGAGGCGGGAAACGTCGGAAACCCAAGCTCCCGATGCGCAGCAGCAGCAGGTGCAGCAGCAGCAGCGGCCTGCAGCGCACACGCCACAGCCAGAGCACAGGGAGGGATTGCTCACTGCCAAGCAGCTGCAGGCACCTTCGGATGCCGATGCTGAAGGAGAGGAGGCCACACCCATGCTGCCCATGCCACGATCGGCCCCCAACCCCTTTATGAATGGTGCCCTGGGTTTTACTGCGGCGGGCCCATTTGCAGAGCAGGCCCAAGATTTTGCCAGCCAGGTGATGGCGGCGGCACGCAATGCCGCGGCAGCTGCTGCCGCTGACGACAGCGTCAGCGCGGCTGATGGGGCGCAGGGGCCGCGGGTGGTGCATCATCACCGCACAGACAGCCTGGCGGCAGTGGCGCCTGATAGCAGCGAGCAGGCAGACCCCAGCTTTGAGAACCCGCCGCAGTTTGCTGCGCATGCCGCTCAGGTGGGCATCTCTCCTTGGTGGTGCGCGCTGTTGTGCAGGCGTGCCTGGGTGCGTAACGTGCGTTGCTGCTATGCTGGACACTTTCTGCCTGCTTTGCTTCAGACTTAAAGTGGTTCACTGCCCCTCCTGCTGTAACGTGCAGCCCGCTGCACCCGAGCCGGCCTCAGCGGTCAGCAGGAAGCTTGCAGAGGCGGAACGCAGGGTGGAGCAGGGCACAGGTAGGGTGACTCCAGATGCTTGTCGCGTCCCGGATGTGTGTGTGCGCGCCCTGCTTCATCGCCAGTTGTGCATAAAGGGAGGGTTCTGCATGATAAAGGCGCGATGTCCTCACCTCCTTTGCCCTCTCATGCTACGGAAGCTACCTCCTCTGGTTGTTGCACTGCACAAGGGGAGGGTTCTGCATGACCAAGATGCGGTGTCCTCACATCCTTCTCACGTCCTTCTGACATTGCTTGCCTTCTCACATCCTTTGCCTTTCACGCTACTGCAATTCACCTCCTTTGGTTGCTGCACTGCAGCTGGCATCGCCGGGTGCTGGGCGGACCGTGCGCTGCTTCAGCTGCTGCGGGATGTGCTGGTGCCGCCCCACGCCAACCTGCAGCTGGTGCAGTGGAGCCACCAAGTGGAGGTGGTGCAGGTGTGTGACTACTGAACTGTGCAAAACACTGCATTGTTGGTGGGCCTGACGCTGCGCCATGCATTGGACCTGATGACAAAAGAAAAGGGGATCAGTGGGAGGTGTTTTCAACAATGTCAACAACAACTCGTTCCTGTCCGAGCTTTGAGCTGCAGGCCCTGCAGCTTGTGCGGCGCCTGCTGCAGCACCCATCGCCGGATCATGCGGATGAGCGCACGGACCTGGCGCGGCTGACCATCCAGGTTGCATACGCAGCAGTCGCATTCTGCGAGCAGGCAGTCTGCGCTGCCCTGGACGCGCTGAGCGCCATGCACCCGGCAGGTACGACGCCGACGGGTCAGTGGGAGGTGCTTGCATGGCTTGTGGAGAACGTTGCTGCACGGAAACCCCTGCACTGAGCTCCTGAGATGGCCCAGCAAGCACTAGATCGCCCTGCCCTGCCCTGTTACATCGGCTCACACTGCTTGCCGTGCAGGCCTGGAGCAGGAGGTGATTGTTCTGTACTGCGAGCTCATCAGCCACCGAGGGTCTTGGAGCATCAACTCTGGCGGCTGCCGGGCCATGGCAGAGTGCAGCCTGGCAGCCACGACTGCTCTGCTGTCACGCAACACGCGGCCGGCGCTGCAGCGGTAAGGCGGGAGGCGTGGACCAGGCTGAGCGTGGGCAAAGAGACGTCTAGGAGCAGCTGTTTATTTGGAAAATTTCCACGCACCTTTGAAAGCGTCCGCTGGGGGTGTTGATGTGCAGCTGTCTTTGTCTGCCGTTCCTGCAGGAGCGCAACAATCATCCTTCAGACTGTGCTGGACAAAAAGGCGCCTGGGCGCTTGTGCCGCTGCATAGAGGACGCGCACAGCGGCATGTCACAAGGTGAGCCCGCAGGCTGCAATGCGCGTGGAGACCAGCACACATTGCCTGGATCATGCTGCATGCGCCAGCTCAAGCAGGCGTGCCGCCTAGCCATCTTGCCATGCAATCATGTGCCCAGCCCTGCTCATTCTCCAGACTTGCCTCCACCCTGGCTCCCTGCAGGTACCCATGAGGCGATCCACAGCGCACTGGCCTGCCTGTGGGCGCTGACCTGCAGCTCCACGGAGCTGTTTGAGCCGGGGTGCGGTGCCTCCTACTTCCCCACCTCCATGCTGCACAACCTCCAGGCCTGGCAGGCGCCGACCGACCACCTGCTGGTCAAAGCGGTGAGCGTTTGGCGGGCGCTACTCTGTGTGTCATGACCCCATGAATAAGAAACAAAGTTGGCACCTTGAATAAAAAAGAGTTGAAAAGAAAGACTTTCTCTTTCTAGAAAGACTTTGAGGCTCAGATCATACTCAATGTGCCACTTCTGAAGCCCTTGCGTTGTGCATCACACGCTCCTGCAGGTGCGGTTTGAGTGTGCAGACGCTCTGCTCAACTCGCACGTCACCCTGGCCTCTGCCTGTGGAGGCCTGCAGCCTCGGCAGGAACAGAACGCTGCCGACCAGGCGGCCTCAGCACTGCTACAACGGCGCTGCTTGCAGCTTCTGCATCGGGCGTGCGTTGCGGTTCCCCAGCTTGGACCGGTGGGCATCGCGTGCCAGGCTGCCGAGGCAAGTACAGCACGAAGAATTGGAGGGTTTTGTAGATGTCGGTGTTCGTTGGGGTTGAAAAGGGGTGAGTGTGCATGTTTGCTGGAGGTGGTGGGTTTCAGTTCCCTGCCAAGACAACTTGGCTGCTGTCCTTGTTGACCCTAAACCACGTCTCCCTCTCTCCAGCTGTGCCGCTTCGTGCATGCTCCTGCTGTGCATCAATCCCCCGACTGTTGCTGTTGCCTCATCGCATTCACCTGGCCCCCCTGCAGGCCGCTCTCAAGGCAGTGGAGGCAGAGGGCGGTGCTATGGCGCTGCTGTGCCTGACCAGCTTCCTGAACTCAGCAGCCATGCTGCCGTCAGCGGGGGCCACTCAGGGCGTGCTGGCACGGCTGGCGCCAGGTGGCATGGACCAGCTTGTGCAGCGCTTGCTGGCAGTCATGCATGCAGTGGGTGGCGATGCACGGCTGGCATCAGCAGCGGCAGGAGCGGTGGCTGCGCTGCTGAGCGCCGCCGCTCCACATGTGCCACACAGCGGCCCGCTCTCGCCTTCCCGCTTGGCGGCAGCCTCGCATGCCTCGCTCTCAGCCTCGATGCAGTCGGTTGCACCGCCAGCACGTTTGGTAGAGCTCACAGCCGCGGTGCCAGATGGCACGCTGCAGCAGCTGCGGCGCCTGCTGCTGTGGCAGCAGCCGGCGGGGGCAGGGCCGGCACCACTGCCAGCCTTGGCCGAGTTTGAAGGCTTCCCTGCTGTCACCGGCATGCTGGATGGTGCAGCCTTGCTGGCAGCAGTGCTCAGCCACGCGCAGGGAAGCAAGGTGCTGCACAGCGGCGTGGCACTGGCAGTGCTTCGCCTCGCTGTCTGTGCCACCAACCGCGGAGAAGGCGCCAGCTGGTGTGAGGTGTCGCCCACTGGGCTGCTGGCGCTGCTGCAAGCGCTGCAGCGGCTGCTGCAGCACGAGCCCGGCATGCTGCCGCTGGCAGTGCAGCAGCCGCAGCTGGTGCCAGGCCTGCTGCAGGCAGCGCAGCCTGATGCCCTCAATGCAGTTGCTCGCTTTGTGGATGCCACGTCGGCGTGCAACCCCAGCAACAGCCTGGGCACGGCAGGCAGCCTCACGTCCCTGAATGACGGTCAGACGGCAGCGGCCAGCCTATTGGCGGGCGTGGTGGGGGCGTTCTCGGCACCCTTCTGCCTGCCCGTGCATGGCCCACAGCACGACTCCGCCCTCACACAGTTCCAGCAAGCCCTGGCAGCACAGCAGACGTTGCCAGCCACGCTGGTGGCAGCCATTGCAGCCGCACAGCCCGGCAGTGATGAGCTGGCAGCGGCGGTCAGCCTGCTGGCACGGCTGGTCATGTCGAGCGACCGCCTGATGGCACTGTATGTGCAGGCAGGCGGCATGGGCGCGGGCATTGTGGACAAGTGAGTGGAATGTGGCAGCAAAGTTGTTTTGCTTGATGAAAGTTCATTGGGCAGAACCCAGTCAATGTCACGTGGACTTCTAAGCTTCAAGTCTGCGCTTTGGACTGAACGCCTAGCCTACTCTCCTGGACACGGCCATGTATTTGTCCCACTTTGAGTGTGCGTTGTTGCCAACTGCTGCAGGCTGCTGCGCCCTGCCAACCCAAACAGCCTGCTGATCAACAGCCTGCTCATCATCTCCCAGCTAGCGCGCTCCACACATGCACACTACGATGCTCTGGCAGGTAAGCAGACGAGCCTGTCCTGCAAGCTGCTTTGCCACTGTACGAGCGGATGTTGAGATAGGCAAGGAACATGTGAAGACAAGATATGTATGTATGTAGTCGAAATGAAGTACGCAAGAAATGTGGAGACGAGCTGTTTGAATGTCTGCATGTTCCCATGCCTGGCCCTAACAATGCCAACCCTGCTGTCCTAACAATGCCACCTCTGCTGTCCTGCCTGCAGCCAGCCAGCTGGTTCCCCTCATGCCTGCGCTGCTACGGCACCCAGATGCCAGCGTGCGCGCGCGCAGCTGCAACCTGCTGGGCAATCTCTGTCGCCACAGGTGGGCACATGAACAAGCAAGCATTGATTTGTTGCTGCGCAGAGTATTGCTGCGCAGAGCTGTGCTGCGCAAAGCATTGCTGCGCAAAGTGTTCATGCGGACTGTACACACATTTGGGAACAATCGACTCAGGTGTCTGTTGGATTGTAATCGTAAGACTCGTTCTTAACTCATGTGGCCATTCATGTTTATGCAGCCACCGCTTCTATGCCGATCTGGCACAGCATGGCGTCGTGCTTGCACTGATCGAGCTGTGTCGGGACCCGGACCGAGCGGCACGCAAGTTTGCGTGCTTCGCGATCGGCAATGCAGGTACGGTTGGGTTTGGTCGTGGGCAGTTGGCGCCTTCCTGTCTTTGAGGCAGTAATGAGCTTGTCACAAAGTGCCATCTGCCTTGGTGTCTGCTACAGCAACCGCGGCCGACCAAACATCAGTTGTCTGCAAAAAGTATGCAGTGTGCTTTCAGTGTCGTTTGTTGCGCTGCCCCCACTCCGTGTATGCTGGCATGTTTCTCCCATTGGGTTCATTGGAACATGCCAGCACCCCTGCCTGCTCACCACAGGCTTCCACAACTCGAGCCTGTACCCCGCGCTGCGCCCAGCGGTGCCCCCGCTGGTGGCCCTGCTGCATGATGACGAGGACCGCACACGGGCCAACGCAGCCGGGGCGCTGGGAAACCTTGTGCGCAACAGCAGCATGCTGTGCCGCGACATCATGACCGCGGGCGCGCTGCAGGTGGGTGGGTGTCTCGGCTGGTGGGCGGTTGTCTCGATGGCCTTCTGCTTGCAGCATGTCTACCTACCAATGCCATGCCTGCACTTGTCATCCTCATTCTTGCTCGTACTTGGAGTGTGTTAGTTGATTGTAGCACAAACCCCTTGCTCTGGCCTTGGCGTGTGTTGTTTGTTTGTGATAACAAAACACCCATGCGCTCTCCCTGTGCAGGCCATGCTGGACCTGATCCAGCGGCAGGACCCGCCCCCCACCCCGGGCGGCTCCGCCACTCCCGACTCCAGCTCCAGCGTTCAAATCGCGCTCTTCTCGCTGGGCAACCTGTGCGCGCACTCGGAGTGTGCAGAGGCGCTGGCGCAGCTGGGCCTGGGGGAGGCGCTGGCACATGTGCTGCGGGAGCGGGGGAGCGACGCGACGGTGCAGCGGTATGTGGCACGCATACGGCAGAAGATGAAGCATGTCTGACTGAAGATAAAACTGAGTGGCAACGCTCCTTTACCACCCACCATTTGTAATGGGTTCATACTGAGGCAAGCAAGTCTGACAGGGCACGGGGTGTGCTCGCTGCAGCGGCCATGTCCCAACTGCCGCTGCAGGCTCTGGCGCCGCCCACAGCATAGCGTCCATCGGCCGGGCGGGCACGTTTTGTACGTCAATTCGACGGCGCTCGTCATGAAAATCTAGCAAAGACTATCAAAAAGCCTGGAGTGGGAGGGACAGGACAGGGCACTTTGCGCAAACGCTGCGACGGGAAGAGCGCTGCCTTCGGCAGCCGCTGCGTCTAGATGGGAGTGGACTCAAGTGACGATCGGCCGCTGTTGCAGCAGGTAGCAAAGCGTTTGAAGCGCGCGGGCTTTTAGTGTTGCCTTTGCAATAGCTTGCTGCTGCATGCGCCATACAGCGCGTCTGAGCGTGCCTGAGGATCGCGGAGCCGAACCGCGCTCTGACAAGCGCGTGCACCCCGCCGCCAGTGTCGCCGACCGCCGCCTGCCGCCGCCTGCCAACCTTGCGCCGCTGCAGTTGGTCCACCTGGGGCCAGCAGAGTACCAAGACTGGTTGGCGCGCCCCTCGCGCGGCAAGGCCCGCTTCTTTGAGAGCAATGCACTGGAGGCGGTGACAATGGTGAAATGGTGCGTCACGGCTGTTGAGGCTATGTTTAACAAGTGCCCTGCACATCACGCCGTGCACCTTGGTTATAAACAGCTGCCCCTTTTGACGCCCCGCCACTCTCTTCCATCTAATTGATGTGCGTTGCGGCATGCAGGTGGGTGGTGCCGCTGTTATGGCTGCCGCTTGCGGCGCTGCTGGCAGTACAGGCTTCCGCTTCCCTGCCGCTGCGCACAGCAGCGCTGCTAGCTGTGACGGGCGTGCTGCTGTGGCAGTTCATTGAGTACTCGCTGCACCGCTGGCTGTTCCACGTCCGCCCTTCCAGCCCAGGAGCCATCCTTGCACACTTCCTTATGCATGGGTGAGTGGTGCCATGCCATGCTCACTTTGTGTGGCAACAAGGGTGCTTTAGTGTGTTGATTTGACATGTGTGACGTGTCGCTTGCTCTGGCAGCCAAGGCATGATGTTGACTCACCTGAAGCAGCTGAACTGGATCTGCCGTGCAATCAGGGTGTGGATAAAGATGCGCCTATGCCACGTTAAGCACGTGCTTGCATGCCTGACTGCACACCCCTGCCGGCTTGTGATTGCAGCAACCACCACAAGTTCCCATCAGACATCGACCGCCTGGTCTTCCCGCCCCTCCCAGCATGCCTCCCAGCATCCATCATTTATGGCACGCTGCGCGCGTGCCTGCCTCAGGTGACAATCCTCGCTATGCCTGTGGCAGACACTGTGGCAGACACTGCAAATATAGTTGGCAAGTCTTACGCAACACGAATCGACTCAGATCAAAGCTTTTGTTTAACACACGAGTAATTGTCACTGAGGACTGACGTGCTCATTTTTGACATTACACACATTGAATTTCTCATAAGCAGTATGCATGCACCGCGTCTGATTTGATCTCACGGTGTCAATGATCTCGCGGGTGTCACTGAGGATTGACATGCTTAATTTGCACTGCGCGCATTCAATGCTTTATACTCTGTGTGCATGCATCGCGTCTGCATAGGTATTGCAGGCTTAATTTGCACTGCGCACATTCAATGCTTCACACTCTGTATGCATGCAGCGCGTCTGCATAGATTTTGCAGTGATCTCGCGCTGTTGATGATCGAGCGGGTGTCATTGATCTCGCGATTTTTACAATCTTGTGGTTGTCAATGATCTCGCGCTGTTGATGATCTCACGGGTGTCAATGATCTCGTGGTGGTCATGATCCTGAACTGGCAAGTAAACTTGCTCAAGTGGCATCTCTTCTCCTTCTTTTTTACGTGCAGGCCTTTGCAGCTGGGGTCTTCAGCGGAGTTCTGGCGGGATATGTGGCATACGACTGCATGCACTACATGATGCACAGGTGAGCATGTGCCTGCCAGCCTGCCATACACTGAACTTTCACAAGCAAAGCAGCGCATGCCTACGATCTGGCTGCATGGACTTGGGCTATGATGATTCCATGTGACTGGCAAGTTCGGCCACGGTCACGAATTGATGTCTCACCCGCCTTACTTTCCACTGTGCAGCGGACAACTGCGCGGGCGGTTGCGAACTCGGCACATGCATCACCACTACGCAGACGACAGCGTGGCCTTTGGAATTAGCTGCCCGCTCTTTGATATTGTGTTTGGCACGCAGGAGCGGACGCTCAAGCGGGCAGATTAGCACCACTTGACAGCAGCACTCGACAGCGTTTGAAATTGGCAGAATGTAATGCCATGTCAGTCGAGCGTGAAGCTGCTGCGTGCATGTAGGAAGGCAAACCAGGAGTGTTGGGGTGTACAGTGTGATGACGGTTTTTGAGTGTGTTCAGTGTTGTTGAGAATAGGGTACAGGTGGAGGGAGAGATGCGCCAACTGTTCTGGACATGGGAGGCCAACTGCATGCCATAGCAGGTCACCAGCTCACACCAGATACAGAAATTTTACAAGTAAGGGGTGCGCTTACTGTTCCCAGCGCATGATGCATTGCACTAAATGAATTGGTGCGGCAGGTGATGCCCAGAAGTTTTAATCAACCTGAATATGATACCGTTGACTAATAAACTTTGGTATACCAATCTTTTTACTAGTAAAGCCGCCTCTCGTCCAAGATCAAGGTGTGGCTTCATATCTTGTTTTCCAGCCAATTCAAGAATCGTTCATTGTTGTGATATCACGGGTCTGCAGCCGAAAGCATCATTGAGCAGCCGCCCTTTGCAGCACTCCCGCCCTGTCCCCCGGGGCTCAAGCAGCCAGCCCAAGAGTAAGACAGCTCCAGGAGGATGGCGGGGTGCCAAGCGTGCAAGTTGACGTGGCATCAGATCCCCAAGCTGCTGTCTCAAGGCCGGGGAGGGTGAGGAATGCACTTTTACGGCTGCCATGGCCAACTTGCATGCTGTGCGCACGTCGTGCACCCACTGGGCTGGCAGCAGCTCGGCCGCCTAGCGCATGCACCCTACTGCCGCTCTCCCACAATATGCCAATGCCTACATGTCACTAGGGAAACGGGGGACTCCTGTTGAACTCCTATAGATGGACTCCTGTTGGAGTCCTGTGATGTTAAGGCCACAGGAGTCATATAGGTGCCATTCAGGAGTCATATAGGAGTCTTACAGGTGTCATATAGGACCTCTATAGGAGTTGTATAGGAGTTGAATAGGAATCAAACAGGAGTCCCTTGCCGCTAACAGGACAGCAAGGAATCCAGCACAGGATGCTACCAGGTGGTGTACAGGATTCATCAGGAAATTGTACAGGAATTGTGTTAATGCTGCAAGCCGGCATGCTGCGGTCGTGGGACGCCGAAATGCCGCCCGTGCTCACCCAGCATTGGCCGTCACTCACTGCCACTGCTGCTTGCCTCGCTGCCGCTGCCCGCCTCGCTGCTGCAATCCGTCTCTTCTGCAAGTCGCAATGGAAGAAATTGAGATCAGCAAGCTGTCCACTGTGCTGCACAGTAATATATATTGCCGTACACAATGACAGGCAGGTTTGACCCCCTCTCTACCCTGCAATTGAACGCATGTGCTCATCGTTCTTACCCTTGGCAGCACGTGCCCGCTTCCTGCACTGCTTTGTCCCCTGGCCGCCCGCCTTGCTGCCGGCCTTTCCAGCCTTGCGGCCGGCCTTTCCAGCCTTGCGGCCAGCCTTGCCACCAGCCCTTTTCGCTTTGGTTCCACCTTTGTCCTTCTTCTGCTGCAGGAACGGGCCATGGGCGCAATAACCGTCATATGTGTGCATTGAGGGACCACGCTGGCTACAAATACATAGCCGATGCGGTTTAATAAAGACAGCAATTTGTAGATACTCGTTGCAGCAACCCTCACAGTCCCATAAGCCTGCCCGTGCCTACTACAAGCAAATCGCCCCACTCGCCTCTGCTGCCTTCTTCTGTTGCCGCTCCTTCGCCTTTTCCTTTCTCTCGGCGTCCTTTTCTTTCTCCCGCTCCTGGTATGCCGCCACCATTTCCTGCACAAGGGGGTGGCACAGTTTGGCGCTGTAACCACCAGTGGAACATGTTGACGGCTCTGCTTGTTAATATGTGTCTTTCACAGCATTAGTCGTGTGTCAAACAAAATTGCAGCACAGACTACCAGTTTGACCCAACTTGAGTAATCGATGAAGGAGCACACACAGCTCTTGCTACAAATGCATGCAGAAATTTACAATCCACGGCACTACTACTAGGCTGACGATGCTTCAGAACAATCGACAACAAAAGACTTTATCTGTACGAAGTAAGCGGCGCTGCCTTCGCCGGCACGGAATTCAAGAGAGTAACCTGAGGCTGTCCCCGGCAGGAAGAAGCCAGAGGGCAAGTCGTATGTTCCTGCAACTGTGATCGCAACTTGCACGTAGCTCCCATCCGGCCTGACAAAGCGTAGCAACCCAAGCCGCGTGTTGTCCTCAGTGTAGCCAATCACCACTTGGATGACAGTCACGTCCACAGAAGTCAAGCCTATATAGACTCCGCGCGTTCTACAGCCGGACATTTATTGACAGGCGCTGCCGACGGCCGACACTCCCGACTACTACCGACGGCCTTGCCGACGTTTATAGAGGTCTAATAACGCCTTGCCGACGGCCTGAGCTGCCGATGCCGACGGCCCGCGCTTGCCGATCGCTTGCCGATGCCGTCGGCCCGCGCTTCCGACACCCAGGACCCCTGATACTACCTTGCCGACGAGGGAACGACTTGTTGTGAGCACCGGGGTGGGAGGAACACATGCAACCATCGCTCTGCTTCCGTCAGCACGGCAGACACTTGCCTGAGTTTCTCCACATCGGCCTCGAGTTTCTCCACCTTCTTGGCAATGCCTCCATCGAAGATGCACAGCCTGCCCATCTCACCGGCAGTGAGGTACTGAGCCATGCTCTGCAACAAGGCGGAGAAAAGAACGACAGTGTGTCAACGCGTGGAAGCGGCTACCGACACACCAGACCTCAATAACGCCTTCTTGCGGGAGTCCTTGAGTGCGCTCACGACCGCCTGCTGCATGGCGCTGCCGCGGCTGCAGGCATGCTTCAGCGGAGGATTCTTCCCCAGGCCCTGCACGGTCTCGTAGGTGACCGGGTCCCCCTTGCGGGCGAGGTGAGCGACGTCGCGGGTGTAGACCTGCATCTCCTGGTCTTCGCCCACACCTTGATGCGCTGGTTCAGATGGTCGATGAGGTCGCGTGCGCACGTCTGTACCACGGCGTTCTCGTCGGTGGCCGCCTGCGCCAGGTAGTTGAGGAGCGGCGAGCAGGCGGCGAACATAGGGGCAGCCGTGTCGCCGCGCAACTGCGCTCCTGCAGGCCAGCGGCATACAGCAGGAGGCGGCGGCAGGAGCGGCGGCAGGCGTGGCAGCAGGCGACAGAAACAGGCAGCGGCAGCAGAAGGCGGCAGGCAGGCAGCGGCAGCAAGAGCGACAGCAGCAAGCGGCGGGCAGGCCCCGGGGGCGGGGGAAGGCGCGGCCGGGGGCACGCGGCCGGCTGAGGCCCAGCGGCGGCGACGGCGGCGGCAACTGTCGCAGCTGTCGTTGCCGTTGCTGCTCCCGCGGACTTCAGAGGCCTGGCGCGACGCCATGATGTTGCAGGCAGGGTGGTGAGAGCGCGCTTTCGCTGGCCGGCGGCTGGCGTGCACCCCGCCGACGAAGCGCGCTGCTTGCAGGACTCCCAGAGGTTTGTGTCAGGGATGGTGGGGTGATCCAGTGCTTCAGAGGCTTAGCAGGCCGCGCGCGCCGGCAAGAAGAAGAAGAAGCAGGCCCCATCCATGGCGGAGGCGGCCAGGATGCCATCTGCCAGCCGGCAGGGGTGCCACCCACTGGCTCCCACTTGGTTCGCTGAACGGCCCTGTCAGTTTGCATCCCCGACCCAAGCAGGTGACGTGTGGGCCCCACCTGGCCCTGTCTGTTTGTTGAACTGTCCATCAGTTTGCCGCACAGGCCCCGCAAGACCTTGTCAGTTGCGTGATCGCGAGTACTAGGTGGGTCAAATTGGTGTTATTTTCAAGCGAACACCGCAAACCGCGAGCTTCTAGGTGGGTACGGCTCACTAGACAGAGGAGGGGGGACAGGCGGTGGTAGAGAAGGCGAGAGAGGCTGTGGCGAAGGCGAGGTAGGTGGTGGAGGGGGCGGTCAAGGTGGTGGCGGCGGCGAGGGCGGGGTGGAGAATACGCCGCATGTGTGAGCGTTACCAGCAGTGAGCTGTGTGAATGTGAAACTGGGAATCTGAACCGGGCTGCTCCGACTTGTGGTCGTGCCATCGCCCAGCTGGCCGTTGGCATTGCTACCTGCAGGTCAGGCAACACACGCGCACGTTCCTAGCGCACGTTCCTAGCGCTGCTCGTGTATGGGCATGGCATGGATCACCCACACACAATACCACCCCGCATGCAACTTTAGAAACAGACAACAACACACTCACCCCAGCAATACGCATTGCCGTTGCCAGCCAGGCCGCATGTGTGAGCGTTGCCAGCAGTGAGCTGTGTGAATGTGAAACCCGGAATCTGAACCGGGCTGCTCCGACTTGTGGTCGTGCCATCGCCAAGCCGGCCGTTGGCATTGCTACCTGCAGGTCAGGCAACACACGCACACGTTCCTAGCGCTGCTCGTGTATGGGCATGGCATGGATCACCCACACACAATAGCACCCGCGCATGCAACGTCGGAAAAACACAACAAAACACTCACCCCAGCAATACGCACTGCCGTTGCCAGCCAGGCCGCATGTGTGAGCGTTGCCAGCAGTGAGCTGTGTGAATGTGTAACTGGGAATCTGAACAGGGCTGCTCCGACTTGTGGTCGTGCCATCGCCCAGCTGGCCGTTGA
>JTEE01000189.1:50462-64283 GCA_002896455.3 Chlorella sp. ArM0029B
CGAGTCCCGCACCGCGCGTAAATCGCCACTGTGTGATAGCTGTGCGATCTGTRGCAGTCTGCATCCCCTTCATGGACGCCGGGCGCGCGTCATGGTGGGCGGTTGGGCCWGGGCATGGTGCTGCAATGCCCGCCGGCGGTGGCCATGAAGCTTAAGGACATGTAGGGCACGCGGATTCTGCTCGGGAGACGATGAGCGATGCACCTATCCCACCCGCAAGAGGTGCTGCTGTGGCATGCTGAGGCGGCACCGGGCGCTCCGCCGCCATGGTCGGCCTTCCATGCCTCCGTCTCCAGACACTTTAGTCTTTGGTTTGTGAGATTACTGGGCCGATTTCAATCACATATCAGGSTCATTTGCCTGCCCTGCTCCCCAGAGGTCAGGGAAGCACTCAGCACATCCTGAGAAGCGATGGGCACCTCCTGGGAAGCACTGGGCACTTCCCAGCCTGCCGGTGCTTCCTGGGAAGTCGCCTGGGAAGTCGGAACCAAGATTCCGACGAAACAAGCTGTTGTCGGCCGGCACAGAGCAGGTGGGTTTGCGGAAGCAGGCGTTGTGGACCGCACTGCAGATGGGGAGCGCGCATGACAGAGAGGGCAACTGTAATGATTTTGTAGTTCAATGCGTGCTTGGACGATTCCTTGAGCAGCACAGGCTTGTGCTGGAAATGACGTGAAACCCACAGTCAGGCAGTCAGCCACTGTAATGCATCGGGGCGCGCTTTCATCTGCATTGCTGACGTGTAGGATGTGCTTTGAAGCACCCGAGGCAGTCGCACCTGTAGGACGTGCTTTTGAGATTCGTGCCAAACTCAAAGTAGGCGACATCAGAGATGCTAGTTATGACTTGTCCATCTGGGCACGTCGCTACTGCAGCCTGCCCCTCTAACGCAACCACTGCTCGAGTCGCGCTGAATCACCAGACACTGCGGCCGACCTTGGTTGCTCCATATACCCAGTGGAGCGTTTCAGCCAGCATTGATTGGGCGAGTAAGTCCTACAGGGGCACCAAATCGAAAACAACATTTGCACTCAGGTCATGACGCTTGGAAGCCGGAGCTGGGTCTGGTCCCGGCTTGAAGGAAGTGCATATCGCAGCTCGCCAGCTGCCGCTCTGGGCCTCGGCTGTTGGTGAACGCATACCATGTTGCGCACTCGGGGTGCTCGGCACAGCGCGCGCAGCAGTCGCTGTAGTTGGCTGTATTGAGCTCCACAATGTCGGCGCCCCAAAAGTCGATCCCAAAGTAGAGGGAGCCGCTGGAACAGGCTGGCTTAGGGGGTGAACGGCTTCGAGGTGGTGTCGCGGGAAGGGGCGGGGAGGGGCGGTGGGGAGGAGGTGAAGAAAGGGAGGCGGCTGAGGGGCGCCTGGGGGGCAGCCTCAGCGCCGTGGCGGGGCGATGGCCTTCCAATCCCGCCGCACGTCTGCTTTGCCACCTGCCTGCCAAGGCTTCCAACCCCAGGCACACGGGCGCACCAGGACAGGCTGCTCACCCTTCCAGAGGGGTCGCAGTCGAGCCAGGCCACTGAGAGTGGGAAGGCGGGCAGCATGACCGAGTGGTGCACATACAGGTTGGCGGGGCCGCGGTCGTCGGCGGCTTCATACACCCACACCTGCAGAGCAGGCAGGAAGGATTGGGGCCAGGTGATCTTGAGAAACAGGGTGCACCCATTCACTGTTTCGCAGGAACAGGTTCATTGCCGGCCTTGTACACGCACACCTGCAGGAACGGCTGGAGCCAGCTGATACTCGAGGGAGAGGGTGCACACAATGACTGTTTGGCAGGATTGGGATGATTCTGCGGCTTCATACACCCACACCTGCAGGGCAGGCAGGCAGCATCACAGCCAGTCGAGGGAGAGGGTGCACACAATGACTGTTTGGCAGGATTGGGATGATTCTGCGGCTTCATACACCCACACCTGCAGGGCAGGCAGGCAGCATCACAGCCAGTCGAGGGAGAGGGTGCACACACACGTTGTTTGGCAGAGGTAGGTTCAACTGCGGAGCTCGCGCACACACACCTGCATGCCAGGCAGGGGTGCAGGGACGTTTGGCACCCGGCGATGTAGGATAAAGGAGGTGCACCCCTGAGATGACGGGGCCATCGGCAGACTCATACACACACGCCTGCACAGATGCACTTGCAGGCAGGGGAGGTGCCAGGAGGCGGGTGAGGGGCAACGAGTTGGCGCTGGGCAAAGTTCAGGTTGCATGCCAACAAGCGAGATGCTCAGCTGCTCAACCTACAGGAGACTTGGTGCCAAAAAAGGTGCTGCTTTGTGCTGTCAAATGCCAGCTCATGACTGGGCAACCAGGGGCACCAGGCAAGACAGCGGCAGGCAGGCATGCTGGACGGCACCGGGTTCCCGCCCGTGCTTGCCCGCCAAAATCACAGGGGCGGGGCGGGCACAACCAATATACATGCTGCCGTGGGCAGGCAGCTGCAGTGGTCACTGGCTCAACTTCTGCCGCCCTTGCCAAGCCCGCTGCCGTATGCCCGGCGCCAACCTGTCTGGCTCGGCTGCAAGCAGCGGCATGACTTCGCTGCCCTCGGCACAGCCCGCAGGGACACCCTCCTCGATGCTGCTGCTGCCGCCGCCTCGCTGCCCCCCCTGCAAGCTGGCGCCGCCCACGGGTGTGCCGAGCTGGTGTGTGTGCCAAGAAAAAAGAAGTTAATGACGAAGTTAATGACGCTGTGGCCGCCGCTGCAGGGCAGGAGGCAGGAAGGGGTGCATTGACGGGGGAGGTGAGCGAGGTGAGGCTGCCAGCAAGGATAGACGCCGTTGCCGAGACCAGAACCAGCACCAGTGCGTGTTAAACCCGCCAGCCAGCCAGCCAGTCAACCGGGCAAGGGCACTGTTGCTAGCTGCAACTTGCAATTGAGGGGCTTGATAGCAGGCCTCGCTTGCCTGCTGGANGGCGACGGTGGCGAGGGTGTCGATGCGGCTGCGCACGGTCCTGCAAGTGCACGAGGGATGACTCTAAACACAGCTCGCACTCCGCTGCTGCATTTCAAGTGCACGAGGTCACACACCTGCGGACCCACAAAGTGCCATCGCCACGAAGAATGCCAGAAAGGCCCGCATGGTTGGCATCTTTCCTGCAGCACCTGCACGTGAGGGGGAAGGGTGGGGAGAGTGAAGCGGCACCGAGTACCCTAGGGGCGGGCAGGGGGGGGTGGCAGCGCGGCAGAGGGCAGAAGTGGCCGCCGCGCATGCCCTGCCACCACTGGGGGCGCTTCGGCCGGCCGGCCTCGGGAAACTTTTGCCCAGCCTCCCTCAAGGCCCTCGCCAGGCACGCCAGGGAGCCGCGGGGGCTAGGCCGGGGTTTGCGCGGACTTGAGTCGGGCTGCCAGTGCTGCCACCGCGTGCAAGCATGCTCAAATGCTTCCCTGATGCAAACTGTGGAGGCAGGCGGGAAGTGCGGGCCGGACACCCGGAAGGCAGACCAGACAACACGCGCCGGAGGCCCACAGGACTCACGTGACATGATGTGGTGACCCGTGAGGACTCTTCTGTGACACTGCTGAGCAGAAAGAGGGCGAGAGAGGCCGGAACACGATTCGTATGCCCATTCGCCACCTCAGCGATCCCCCAAAACACCTTTGCCGTACACCCCATTCTACTCCATTTCGCTTACTGCCACCGCTTCCCAAGGCGCCGGAGGCCAGCACTGTGCCGCCCGATCGCGGGCTTGTGCCCCTTCACTGAAAACTTCGCACAGGCCCTCTCAGACAGAGGTAAGCGTGGGCCTGGGAGGATTCATGGGGCAGTGGCGGGAGGCCGACATTCGGCGCGAGCAGCCAACAGCAGCCAGCCCCTGCTGCCGCCCACCCCTGCCGCCGCCCACCCCTGCCGCCGCCCGCCCCTGGTGCCACCAGGCCGTGTGTAGCCCTCGTATTTGGTACCTCCCTTCCTGAAGGCACACACATGGAGCTGCCGATGGAACTGCGCCGCATCATCCTGCAGGAGGCCACCCGGTAGAACGTGCCGGTGAGCATTTCTGGCGTGGCGGCAGACCTGGGGTTGACCGGATTGCAGGCAGGGCAGCTGTCTGCAATCGGCAAGGTGGCAGCCCGCATGTACAGGGAGCTGCACGGCACCAGCCCACCCAAACACTCCCAGTATGTTGATAGCGCCACCCGTCTGGTTGGATCCTACACCACGGGGGACCGGGACATGCTGCAGGAGTTGTGCATGAAGTGCTTGCCTGACCCCGCCCACGCCCTGTGTGCATTTGCTTTCGGCGTTTCAATAATCTTCCATCCTAATTATTGGCATCTCAATAATATGCAATCCGGATTATCAGACGGGGGGGCGGCGCTGAGTCATCGCGGGCCTGGGCTCCGGAGGTACCAGCATGTTATTGAGGTTCATACAATATTATTGGCCTTCAGGTATTACCAGAAGAGCAATAATGTGGGGGCATTTGGTGCAATAATGTTCAGGTGGCGGGGGGCCAGGCTGGCGGCAGGGCACTGAGTCAGCGTGGCCCGTAGGCTGCCCTGCCCACATTATTGAGATGCCCACAACATTATTGGCATTCATACATTATTGGGGAGGCCCGGGGAGGTACAAAATGCGTTAATATTGACTGTTTCGGTGCAATAATGTTCCCACGAGGAAGGCTCGTACACTGGGACCGCTTTACTGCTCCTGGTGACGGGTCTCCAACGTCGGAAATTAGGGAGTACTTCCCAGGCGACTTCCCACCCACTTCCCGGGATCACGACGCGGGAAGTGGGGTCCGCTTCCCGGGAAGTGGTCCGGGAAGCGGCTGGGAAGTGAGGATCGCTTCCCTGGAAGCGGACCGTGCCTCCTGGTATTTCTCTAAGTGNTTGGGGAGCACTCACGAATGCAGTCATATAGAGCGTCCTCCTCATGCATATACTGCAGCCAGGTGCGCACAGCGGCCGAATACAGCGCCTTGTCGCGGGCGTTCCAAGGCGCAGCGGCTGTGCCCGCAGCTTGTTCTAGCTTGACTGTCAGGTCGTATGCCTGCTCCTGCAGAACCTTGACTTCCTCCAACCTAGCTAGCTCCTTGCTCGAGTGCTGACCCATGCTGGAGCAAGAGTGTAGCTGCTGAGCGTGACGGCACCAGGCGTCGGGGGCGCTGGCGTGCCTTGGTGGAGGGCGCACCCTCCAGCCGCGCTGCTTGCGACTGCGAAGCCTTTACAGGGAGCTGTCAGGGACTGTGGGAGAGCGAAAAGAGCCTGCGTGCAGAGGTTGCGACGCGGGCGAGCTTTGTAGGCGCCTCGGGTGAGGTTCAGGAGCCTCAGATGGAGCACCACCGGCTGGGAGCCAAGGGGCGGACCTACAGCAGCAAGCAAGGCACGCAGCAGGTAGACCACCGCACGTAGCATGCCCAGCGTGGCAGTGCTGTGCCGCCGCCTGCCTCCCAATACACCGCGATCCCTGTGCCTGAATGCCACCCTATCCCTCGCAAAAGTATCAAGTGCATGGCTGGTACCATGTAGGCTTAGGCAAGTGCACAGGGTCGGCGCGATGCATTCACTCATTTGCCACAGCATGGCTGAGCAGACCCTCGCTGTGCGGCAGTGCTGAATGTTTGCGTGTTTGATTAGTCTGAAGCGTAGGGAATAATCCCAACAAGTGAGGGCCAAAACGATGTGTGCACTAAAAGCAGGACGCCGGCAGCACCGCCGGATGCGGCCAGGCAAGGGAGACACAGAGGGTGCATACTGAGAAAGCAAAACCGGTGTGTGCTTGATTGAGCACACATGGTCAATGAGCGTGATGGCAGGGAAGGGCAGAGTGGTTCGAGAGCGAAACGCAGACGGGCATGCTGGACAGCAGCGGAAAAACGCAGGGCTCCAGCCCGTGCTGCCCCGTCACCGCCACAGGGGTGGAGTGGGCACAACCAATGTACACACTGCCGTGGGCAGGCAACTACAGCGATCGCATGGCTCAACTTCTGTTGCCAAGGCCCTGCCGCCGCCGCAGGCCTGGCGCCGAATTCCCTGGCTCGCCTGCAAGCAGCGGCTCGTCTTCGCTGCCCTCGCCACCGCCGGCGGGGGCACCCTCCTTGCTGCTGCTGCCGCCGCCTCGCTGGCCCCGCTGCAAGCTGGCGCCGCCCACGGGTGTGCCGGGCTGCAAGGCCGCAGCTGCAGGGCAGGAGGAAAAAAGGGGTGCGTTGACGGGGGAGGTGAGCGAGGTGAGGCTGCCAGCAAGGATAGACGCCGTTGCCGAGACCAGAACCAGCACCAGTGCGTGTTAAACCMGCCAGCCAGCCAGCCAGTCAACCGGGCAAGGGCACTGTTGCTAGCTGCAACTTGCAATTGAGGGGCTTGATAGCAGGCCTCGCTTGCCTGCTGGATCCGGCATGAGGAGGGGAGGGGTGGGGCTGGGCATTGGCAGGGAGCGGCCCTCGCGCCGGGCACCTGCAGCAGGGGCGGCGGGGAGCGGGCAAGAGCCAGCAGGTGAGAAAGGAGCACGGGACACAACCCGTACAGGCAACGAGGTGCCCCCAATGCTGGTGAAAGCAGGCGCTTCGTTTGTGTAGAAACACACACGCCCAGGCAGCGGTGCCGCACAAAACACGCGCGTCAACTGTTCCGCACCCTATGTGCTGGAGACATTGGGGAGCACTCACGAATGCAGTCATATAGAGCGTCCTCCTCATGCATATACTGCAGCCAGGTGCGCACAGCGGCCGAATACAGCGCCTTGTCGYGGGCGTTCCAAGGCGCAGCGGCTGTGCCCGCAGCTTGTTCTAGCTTGACTGTCAGGTCGTATGCCTGCTCCTGCAAAGCCTTGACTTCCGCCAGCCTAGCTAGCTCCTTGCTCGAGTGCTGACCCATGCTGGAGCAAGAGTGACGGTGGCCCAGGCGTCGGGGGCGTTGGCGGGCCTCGCGGCGCACCCTCCAGCGGCGCTGCTGCGACTGCGCTGCCTTAACAGGGAGCTTTCTGTGGCCGCGGGAGAGCGAAAGAGCCTGCGTGCAGAGCAGGGTTGCCAGGTCGGCCCGTCCGACGGGCTGTGGCCCGTTTTTTCGTTGGAAAATCTTGGCTGGACGGGTCGGCTGGGGCCAGGCCGTATGGGTACACGGGCGCGTTGGAAACTGAAGCGCCAGAGGGCCCGTAGCAGTACAGACTGAAGTACATGCTATTCCGCAACTTGTAGCGCCCCGCGCTCGCACCAAACAGGCCTGTGAACACACAATGCGATTGCACCTAAAGTGCGGCGTGATCAGAGCCCCACGGAGTGCCCTGGCAGCTGGAGTAAAGCTCAGTGCCGGGGGTGCATGTGCTGCGGGCACCTGGCTCCCCTGGCAGCAGTGCCGCTTCTCTTGAGATCAGCGCCGGAATGTGCTTGATTCTGTGCATAGTGTGGCCTTCACTGTGTGATGACTCGTGATCAGCCGAGGGAGCAGGTTTTGGGCAGGATTTGGGGTGTTGGCAGGCACAGGCGGATGCGGATGCTAGGAGGATGCGCAGGGGTGAGCACAGGCGGTGAGCTCAGGGGTGTGCACAGGGGAGACCTTTTTCTCCCACTGAAAAAAGAGGCCTTAAACCCCCCATACAGGTGGGTTTTACCCCAACCCGTATGGCTGGACAGGTTCGTTGGAAAACGAGCTGGCAACCCTGGTGCAGAGGTTGCGACGCGGGCGAGCTTTGTAGGCGCCTCGGGTGAGGTTCAGGAGCACCACCGGCTGGGAGTCAAGGGGGCGGACAGCAGCAAGCAAGGCAGCATGCCAAGAGAGCACCGCACGCAGCACATGCCCAGAGTTGATAAGCTGCCCTCTAACCCCGCCAGCTGCCCTGAATGCGCATCTCTCCGGCTGTCCACTGCATCTCCCACAGCCGCCACTGCCTGCAGCAGCACCCCAAGAGTGTCGGCCAGCCCGTGCCGCTCCATTTGCTATCGCAGCGCTTTAAACGGACCTCTGTCGGGTGGCTGGTGCACGGAAACATCGCTGCAGCGCGTTTCGGGCAGGCGGCAGGTGAGCTCTGCACCAGGCGGGTCGATGACGCGTGCATTCTGCGCGATGACGCGTGCATTCTGCGGGGAGAGGCCGCTGGGTTCTTGTGAAGCACAGTCGTCGCAGTGCCAGCCTTCCTTCCGGACGGCGGTGCTGCCGCCTATTGAGCCGTTTTCAATCTGGTGCCAGCATCCCGCCGGCCAGCGGGCGCCAACCCTCCCTCTGAGGATGTCAGAATGACAGAAGATGGGCCTGCACTTCTGCAGGCAAACTCCAAGGATGGCGGCCGTGAGCGCTTACGATGCTTTTGTTCGGTTGATGGCGGCGGTGGAGAGGAAGAGCCGTCTGGAGAGGAAGCGGGAGTCGTTAAAGAGGGAGGTGGCAACTTTGGAGGAACAGATGGATTTGGACACCACGCTGCAGGAGAACTCAGTCCTGATTGACAGCCTCTTCACCAGCGCTTTAGCGGCGCTTGAGGAGCTGACGGGTAAGGCTTCTTGCTGCCAGTCCGTGTGTGTGGGGGCAGCACGGTTGTGCGCTGGGATGGAAGCCGCTGATGAATTGGCATGGCTTTGGTTGTTGATGGGGCGTCTCAGCTCAAACGGGGGTGCACATGACATGATGGTTTCAGTGCACCAGGGCCCGGCAGCGTGGGCGCCGCATGCTTGCCACCAATGCTGCGCTCAACTGTCAAGACCCTGCCATGCTCTTGTGCACTCACGACCCTGATCTCTACCCCCTGTGTTGTTGTATTCAGGAGCATTGGTGGTGAGGTGGGAAGGGCAAGTCCTCATGAACTTTTCGCAAGAGAACGGTGAGGAAAGGCGAGGCGTGTTGGGCTGCACTGCTCTTCACCTGCACCCGACACGGTGGGCAAGCGCTGCAGCTGCTGTGCAAGAGCGCTAGCGGCTGGGTGCGCAGGCGCGCTACCTGGCTTTGCACGTGCTCGACGTCGTCACCTACCTGAAAACTGTTTGAGCTGCGATGCTTTGTTTGCTCTTGTGTGCAGTGGAAGATGCAATGAAAGTGGTGCATGTGATGGAGAAGCTGCTGGCGTTTGAGATCAAGCTGTTCAACCTGGAGGCGAGCATGAGCGCTCAGCGCGGGCTGGTGGGTGGGTCGGACGTTGGGTGGGTTGGTTGGGTGGGTGGGTGGGGGGTTGCCTGCAGCTGCCCACCTTGCCCATCTGCCTGGCGCCACGGTGAGAGTGTGGTTGTGAAGTCACAGGCCCACGTGGGTGCAGCCAGCCCAGCCCAGCAGCAGCCCCAGGCAGCCCAGGCAGGCAGGGTTGAGGGCTCAGGGTGCAGCTGGCAGGCACAGGGGTGCCTCATTGTCTCGCGTCTTGCTGCCCTTGATGGCTCCACGTCACGCCACACATGGCCGCCTGCTGCACAGCACAGCACAGCACAGCGCATCCCCTGCCTCTGCACAATATTGAGCCACCTGCCTTCCTTCTGCTCGGTCCCCCTGGCTGCAGCGGCTGCGCTTGGGCGTGGGCCTGCTCAAGTGCATTGGCTTCCAAGTTCTCACCCCTGAGTGCACCCCTGAGTGCACCCAGGGTGTGCCACATCACGGCCCCATCCAGCGCCTCCCGACGGATTTCGGATCCATCCTCATGAAGCTTGCAATCGCGGTGTGCAGCCTCATCGGCACTCTCTGGAGCTTTGGTGCCAAATTGATAGCACCCACGATCATTGCAGCCGTTGTTGTGTCCATTATTGCGGGCTGGATGGCACTCACATCTGTTGCAGAGCTATTCCGGGCAGCATGGCCCGGCCACACCCAGGCGATCGAAAAGCTGAAGACTGCTGCAGCTGAGCTGGCAGAGGCGGCACAGGCGCTGCCGTTGGCGCAGCCTCTGCTGCTGCCGGCTCCGGCGTTGCAGACAGCCGCAGCAGCACCAGAGGTGTCGGCGCCCGCAGCTGAGGAGGCGCAGGCGGCCGCAGTAGCAGCAGAGGCGTCGGCGCCCGCAGCGGAGGCAGACCAGCAGCAGCAGCAACAGATGGTGGCGGCAGCGCAGCCCTCGGTGCTGCCGGGCGTCATGCTTGTGCCAGCGGCGCAGCAACCCATGGTGGGCACGCGCGGCGAATCGAACGAGGAGGTGGAGGCGGCGCGCGCCTTGAAGCGGGAGCACAGGTGTGTGCCAGAAGTGTCATACAGTACCGTGCGGCGTTTCCACATGGTCACATTGCTGCCGCTTTTGTCAGGGGTTTGCACTGCTGGCGGCTGTACAATGCGTACGCACTTTATATGTCCGCCAGGCGTAACGCACTTTGGCACTTGAGACCCAACGTTCACAACAGCAAGGGAGGTGCCGGCCACGCGATAACCCCCCAATCATCTCACGTCATGCCCTGCTTCCCTCCGCAAAGTCCACCTCCCCACCTCCCTGCCCCGTGTGCCCCCCTCCTGGCCCCCTCCTGCCTGCAGCCGTGATCCCAAGGATGAGCTCATTGAGGAACTCAAAAAAGAAAACTTGGCGCTGAAGAAGGCGGCAGCGGAGGCACAGGCAGCAACCGAGGCGGCGGCGGCACAGCCAGCCGAAGCGGCGGCGGAGGCACAGCCAGCAGCAGCGGCGGCAGCAGTGGGGCAGGTGCCAGCTGCCTTTGGCAACTGGCCGCGCTTTGCTGCGCTGGTCAATAACGCCCCGGCCCGTTGCGACCGCACCGTGGAGCACGCTAAGCAGGCGGAACTGTATTCGGACATAATCATAGGTAGCAGCAAGGTAGCAGCAGCAGCGTCTGCCTGCTTTGAAATAGTGTGTCGAAATGCAATCTTACACCCTGTTTTGCTCACTTTGTGCAAGCCACTAAGCACTTCTTACATCCAGCAGCACTCAACAGAGGACAGTCAACAAAACGAAGGGAGGCACACAGCGGGGGCGCATGTGCCCTGCAGCGGGCAAGAGACGGTCACAGGGCTTGGTTCCGTGTATCCCGAGGGGCGGGAAGCGGGAGATGCTCAGCCCGAGTGGTCCTGGGCGAGCCTGGCGTCAGGAAGGGAGGGAACAGCAGCATGGGCCAACCGAGGCATGCCGCTGCCTGTGTGGGGAGTGCACAGCCGCCGCTGCTCAGCGCTGCGCCTGCTGTGGTGACGAGCAGGTCGAGCCTCCTCGCCCCCACCCGCCCTTTCAATCCGCCTTGATTGATGTGCTGCATCAAAAAGGCGAGAAGCCGGGGAGCCCACAGTCAGTGACGTGTCGGCACATACGGTGGGGATGGATACTCGTGGCATTGGAGAGACACGCAGCTTTTGTGCGAGCCCCTTATGCTGTTGTTCCCTGTTGTCCCTTTCCCTCTGACCACACTGCTCCTTTAGCATGCGGCGTCCAAGCCTGCCTGTGTCACAGGATGCCAGTTTCTACTAGAGTGCCCTCACACTGCGCATGGTTTGATTGACACTGCTTGCAACATGTAACAGATGAGGCAGGTGGCAACGGCGGTGGCAGCAGTACTTCAGCCAGCCGCCTAACGCGTGGGCTTGCAACAGGGCCCATCGCGGCAGCAAGAGTCAGCTCAGTATGCAACAAACGACCCTCCTGTCTGTCTGCGCACTTGGCAAACTAGGGAGGGCAAGGAGAGGGGCACAAGCAGCGATGCATGCAAGGCAAGAGGAACTGGGTGAGCACAAGGCAGGCAAGGCAGCACCCGTGTGCACGAGAGCACGCAAATTGTGAGACCAGGGTGGTTGCCAGGCAAAGCCACGGTGCATCCAGCCTGCCAGCCTGCCAGCCAGCCCTGAGGGTGTGTCGCTGAGGGGAAGGCCGCGGGTGCGGTGGAGGAAGCCAGCCAGTGGGCACCCTCAGTTTGCCGCCACCTGACGCGGCGCTGCCATGTGCCTCCCTCAAGGCACGCATGGCATGCAGGCGGCAGCGTGCTCACCAGACGCGTGAAGTTTGCACAATGAGCCTGTACACACAAGGGGACGACTCGCTTGCGCTGACAAGGGTGTCCGTGGTGGCATAGGAGAGGCAGCGGTAGGTCACCGTGGCGCTCCGACTGAAAGAACCATAGCCGCCGTCGCTGCAGGGATGGCCGTCTTGGTACACCTGCTTGCACGCGGCAACATAATTCCCAAGGTGTGAGAACTGGTAAGCTTGTTAAATTGCAACTAGTGTCTCAGCATGCGTCAGCTGAGCAATTGGTGACCGCGCAGGCAGGCAGGCAGGCAGGCAGGCAGGCAGGCAGGTGACTCAGTGCTGCCAGGTGGCATGTCACACTCACGTGAACAGTGGGGCTGGAGTCGGTCGGGTTGTACGTGCCAAGAATGTAGCCGGCGCCTGCGTGGTGCACTAGCCTCGTCTTGTAGCACACCTCCCATCGCCAGTCACCAAAAGTTGCAGCAGTCAGGGTTTCGACCGGGAGCTGCGCCAGATGCGGCAGAGGGGGGGATGGCAATGCAGGAAGGGGGGATGAATGGTGGGAGTGCCATGCCTGAACCTGTACGCTTTTTATGTGGGCTTGCATGCTGTACTGAAAGAGTGGTTGCCACCTGAATTAGCCTGGATAGCCTGGCGAAATCGCAGCTCTGGTCACTCACTTCAAGCGGTGATGCAGGTGGCGGCTGGAGGTTGACGTTGATCAATCAATCAATTACATTTCAAGTCCAGGGGGAGCCAGCAAGGTCTCATGGGACAGGGTGGGGGGTGAGTGTATCAGAATGTAGTTTGTAGCAAAGAAAAAGGAAATGTGCGATGCGGGCACTGGCGGGCGCAGCGGGTTGAGGCGCAGCGTGTCAACATATCCAGTGCTATACTCGCTCACTGCAATGAAGTAGTAGAGGCCTGCCTCAACGGTGGTGCTAAACTCGAACTCACTACCGACACCCCCTTCATCATCATAACTGCAGGAAGCAGTAGCACACAAGATGGCACTGGCAGGTTATTGGGAGCCCTGCCGCAGGATGGGCAGTGCAGCGGGCGCCCCAAGTTTGTGTCGTCCAGCTGCGCAGCCCACCAAGCCAACCACGGCACTGGCCAAAACAAGCCACAACAGGCGGCATGCATGCAGTGTCTGGCACCGGGCTACTGTGGGGTGCATGTGCATGCAGCACGCAGCCCGCTGGCAGCCAACGGGGGAGGCATGACAACCAGCCGGCGGGCTGACAGCACGTGTGGGGTGCCGCCCAGTGTTGCTGTGGACACAACAAATGAGGCGGTGTGCAGCAGCCATCAACACAACTCATCTGCACAGCACAGTGGCGACAAGTGCAACCCGCGCACCCAACACAGGAAAAGTCGCCGCCATTTACGTTCTGCGATTACAGCAGGGTGACCACAGGGTCGCTATAGCTCTCGTCATCCGTGGACGTGACCGTCAGGATGCCGGCTATCGACTCGTTGGCGTACCACCTGCGCCCAAAGAAGATCACAGCATCAAATGAGTTTGTCTGTGCTGCCTTTTCCAGCTCATACGCCTGAAATAAAGGGGCTGTTATTAGGAGACGGGGCACTGCTGCTTGAACTGTTGATCGCACAGCGCGCAGCATGCCTCGCGATGCGTGCTGTCCCTGGCACTCGGATACACTGTGGAACCCCATCCTCACGCCCGGCACTGCTTCCAAGCCAGACACCACCTGTGTGCCCAGGCAGCAAGGCTGCACATGGGACGCTGTCATACAGGATTGATGACCACACCTGAACACAAGCATCTGCTCCCTTGACAGATAGCCTGAGCACGATGGCAACAGGAGTGGGGACGTAACAAAGTCGGCAGGCTGCAGGTCGCATGGGGACAGGCAGAGCAGGGGCCAGGTGGGGGGGTGCAGATCAGTTCACATGGAGAGAGGCAAAGCAGGAAGGGGGTGCAGATCAAGTGAAGATGCATGCGCGGGCAGGCAAAGCCAGAGCCAGGCAGCCGTGCGTGGGGATGGGGCTTGCAGGG
>JTEE01000020.1:0-23492 GCA_002896455.3 Chlorella sp. ArM0029B
CCTGCTTGCAATCCTGGCGTACACTTTCCAGGGGTCTTTGTCGCACTTCGTGTTGCGGAAACAAGACTGTAACTCTCCAAAAGCAAGCAAGCAAGCAAGCCATACCGATGAAGCTGTGCAGGCGAAATCCGCCATGGATTGCGGTTGCGCTGACTTGGGAGGCTTGGGATCATGGGAGACTTGCCACCGGCCAAGAGAACTTGAATTCCACATCGCGCCCCATGCTCTTTTCCAAAGTTACCCCACTAGCTTCATTTCCTCCACATCACCAGGACATGATGGAGGGGCTTGAGCTCATCCGCGGCGTGAACGGCGCGGAGAAGCTGGCGGTCCGCAAGGCCGCAGACCTGGGTGAAGCAAGCATCACCCCTACGTGAGTGGGCGCTTCTGTCGTCTCCTCTGCCGCCGCCAGTCCGTCGCTTGTCGCCGCCGGCCCCAGGCGGCCCGGCCCGCCGCCTCCCACCGCCTCCTCTCCGCCCCTGCCCCCCGAAGCTGACACCCCTTGGTATGCCATGACTATGCCTGCAGGGCCTGCCTGTGATCGAACTTGAAGAGCTGCTGCGCAACCTGGAGAAGAGCACCGTTCATTTGCGCGGCGGGCAGGCACTTAGCACTTGTGTCGCTGGCACAACCCGCCCCGGCGTTCAGGGCCTCCCAACTGCGTGATAGCAGACGGCACGCCGGTGGCCATCAAGCATGTGCAGGTTCCCATGGGGGGCGGCAACTTCATGGCCATCAAGACGCTGCAGGCCTTCAACAAAGCACGTGAGCAAGGCAGCAGGTTGCTTGCAGGCATGCGCAGGGCGGTCGCGTTACATGCTTGGCCCAAGCATGCGCCAGCGGGGCGTAGCAGGCGATACAGCCTTTAAGTTGCATGCATGTGCAGCAGAGCGTACATTAACCGACGCAGACCGTTTGCTAGCAGACTGTTCAGCTGTGCGTCTCTTTTCAGCTGCCAGGGCTCGCCCTTGCGCTCCCCACTCAACTTCGTGCCTGCCCGCTCCCAACTCCACCCGCCGGCAAGTTCCACTCCCAGCAGCTGCGCACCGAAATCAACGTGCTGAGCGTGCTGCGCAATGCAGACCTGGGCTGCAGCAGCCGCGTGATACAGCCACTGGCGGTGGCGCGCTGGCCGGGGTCGTGGCAGGAGGACGAACAGAAGCGGGCCACACTTTGGTGGGAGGTGCGCCCTAGTTCTGAACGTACATGCACTTTGTTGGGCTTGAGAGCAAGGAGGTTTGGGGGCCGTGGGTGCTCAACGGAGGGAGGATTTATTCAGAGTGCTTTACGTCTGCAACCCATTGATTTATTTGCTCACCCCTGCCTTCTTCACCCCGCCCGCTGTTCACTGTGCAGCCCACCTATGCGTACGTGATGCCCTCCTACGAGCGTGGCTCAGTGACCACCCTGCTGGGGGACGTCTCCCACCAGAGAGGTGACCGAACCGCGCTCGTAGGCGGGCATCACGTAGGCATAGGTGGGCTGCAGGAGGAGGTGCAGGCCGCACAGCAAACAGTTAACACACAACCTGCTGAGGTGGGTGCCGGTTGCATTGCTCCCTGACCAACCATTCCAATGCACAGCCGCATGCATCATCATCCTGCATTGCGGTACTGCTATGCAAGCCCGGCTCACCTCCCACCAGAGGCTGGCCCGCGCCTGCTCATCTTCCTGCCAAACCCCGGGCCAGCGCACCACCGCCAGCGGCTCGATCACGCGGCTCCCACAATGGGTTCTCAGCTGATTGTTGCGCAGCACCCCCAGCAAGTTGATCTCAGTGCGCAGCTGCTGAGAACCGAACTCCCCTGCACAGGCGGAGGGGTGGGTGCAAAAGTGATGTGAGCGGGGTCAGTCGAGACGGCGGGGCAAGCAGGCGGCTGGCCGCCAAGATCCCTAGCCTGCGCTGCACACCGCAAGCTCAACTGCTTTGTCAGGCTCCCGCTTGCCCTGCGCGGCAGCGTGCCAACGACACCGCTCCCTCTTGCCTAGGCAAGGCCGCACCCCGCCAACTCACGCGCTCTGTCAAAGTCCTGCCGCGTCTTGACAGCCTCAAAGAGGCCACCCCCCAGGGGCACTTGCACGTGCTTGATGGCCACCAGCCTCTCCTCGTCTATTTTGTGAGGCACGGACTCGTTTTCCCAGGCAGTCAGGTGAACCTCAGCCTGCCCGCCGCGCAGGCGTGCGCTGCTGTGCTGCAGGTTGTGAACCAGTTCTGTCAGGCGAAGCTCCGGCAGGGCCTGCAGCGGGTTTGCAAGTGGGCGTGCGGAAACGAGGGTTGCAGGGCGTGGTGGGTGGTATGGTGACAGCTGTTCAGCGTTGTATAGGTGCTGAGGCCAGACGCCCAGACGAACCTGCCAGGCGGGTGCAGGCGGCGGCAGGCGGCGCAGCGGCAGCAACAGTGGCTGGAGGCAGCGCCATGCCCACCGCCCGGCAAACGCACGCACATAGGGCGCGATGCTTGCGTTGCCCAGGTCTTTGCCCGAGACGAGCAAGAGAGGCTCTTGCGCGCCCTGCACAAAGACCGCGGCGGTCTCCTTCGCGGCCTGCGACTCCATTGTGTTCTTTATTACTGTGTGAAACCGCGAAGTAGCGGTCGCGGGAGAGCACTGGGCGCCAGGCTGATGTCGCTCTATGCAGGCAAGCCGCCCGCCGTTGCTCCCACACAGGCACGCAAGTGCGGCGCCCACACAACAGCGAGCTGAGTAAAATGCGTCCACAGGCAGCACCACGCCAAGGCCCAACTGCCCAATGCAGCCGCCGCCGCCAGCGCCGTGGCAGAGCGCCGTGGCAGAGCGCAAACTAGTCTGCCATTCTAATCCAGCACTTCTGCTGCCTCCTGCAACCCGCTGGTTGTTCCGTAAGGCTCTCTATAGCTTAATGGGTGGCGTGAGCGTGTTTCGTGCTCCTGTAAGCTTGTGCACCGCGGTGGCAGCCGGAGCACGCACCATGGGTGCATGCCTGGGTGTCAATCTTGCAAGGACAGCAGATCATATACAACTTTGCAAGGATACCAAATCATATACAAGAATCAAACAGTCAATATGGGCAAGAATCACACACACTTTTGCCCATTCTGTGAGAGGCAGGAGCACAGGGGGCGGGCGGGGCTGCCCCCAGCAGGCAGCCCCACCCTCAAGATGCTGACATTAAAACGGGTACCAATGGAGGTATGCCTGCAGCCATGGACACCATTGGAGGTATGCCTGCACCTTTCAGGCGTACGGCCCTACCGCCCCTCAGCCGTACAGGCCCTCAGCCCTCAGCAGCGATGCCAAGCTCAGGTATCCGCCGTCGGCTGCCTCACTCCTGGTGCCCGTGCAGGCTGGGAGTCTGCAGGGAAAACAAGACAGGGCATGTCACGTGCCATTTTATCTGGTACTGAAGTACGTAAGTTGTGCAGCACCCAGAGCAGCGCCTCCCCACCAAGCTGCTCACCACAGCCGACGGTGCTGTGCTGGGCCCCAGCACAGCACACAGCAGTGATGAGACCCCCCCTGCTCCATTGTGTGTTACACTCGTCAGGCGGCGAGATCGCAATATAGGAGCAGCTTGTGCTAGAGTCTGCAGCGAGCAGGGCTCAGCCCGCAACTTTGTGCACAGCGCGCAGCGCGCAACACGATGCAGGCCCTCAGGCCGCGGCATGCTCACAATGCGCCTCCCCCAGCGCCGCGGCAGCACGGGAGGCCGATGCGGCAGTGGCGACAGCCCGCCGCCGCCCGCCCCGTCACATCCGCCGCCGCACGTGAGGCGGCCCCAGCACAGGGTCTTCCAAGCCTGGACGGCCCCGCACCGGTTCCCTCCAGCACCTCGCCTGACCAACGCGCCCAGCAGCAGGAGTTGACCCAAGCGCCAGCGGCAGCTGCAACAGCAGGGGCAGCCAGGGCAGCACCCACGTCATCCTCATCAGTTGCAGCCCGGCAGCCCGGCGAACCTTGGGCGGCAAGCAGCGACGTGTGGGCCTCTCGGCTGGGCCAGCTAGCCGAGGCTGTGCAGCAGACAGCTGTGCGCCTGCGTCGGCAGGTGGAGGCGCCGCCCCCGGGCTTCCCCCCAGGTGCCGCTTGCCGACCGCCGTTGCCCCACACCTCTGTTCCCGTGCTCTGCCTGCTTTCTGTTGCACTGGCAGAAGCCCCACGCCCTTGCCAAATCTCAGCCCGCTCTTAGACGACTTTTGCCCGTGCTGTGCCATGCCCTGCCGCAACAGCACAGGTCTTATGGCACGGCACGAGCCACAAACCCCATCCCCCCATCCCCATGCCCTTCTCGCATCCAACTCAGCTTCAACCCTTCCCCCCACGTCTACTGACCGCGCTGCCACTGGCCTCACACGCTCCTGCAGGCCCTTCGGGCGACGCGGCCGTGCAGATGCTGCAGCAGCCGCTGGCTTTTCTGGAGGGGGCGCGGCGGCAGCACGGCGGCGTGGTGGGGCTGCTGCTGGGCGGGGAGCGCGTCGTGCTCGTTTCAGGTGGGTGCGCCCCACGGGGCCCTCCTGCTTGCCGTTGCCTGCTGAAGCACACTCTTTTGTCAGCTGCTGTATACCACCTGCCTGCACAACAGTTGCTGTCTTCCCTCTCCGTCTCCGATGATTACCTGCTGGGAAACCCTGTGTAACTCTCACTGGCACCCTCTGGCACCCTCTGGCACCCTCTGCAGACCCGGCGGCAGCGCGGGCGGTGCTGCAGGAGCCTCCCGGCCGGGCTCCCCCCTTTGTGAAGAAGGGGACGGCCTTCTTCCCCGGCAGCAGCCTGACTGGCAGCGGGCTTCTAACAAGGTGAGGGAGGCGGGACGGGAGCAGGCAACCGCCTGGCTGTTGCGTCGTGTTTGTGAGGGTTTTGTGGGACAGGACTGAGGTCGGCACGCAGATGGCGGCACCGCTATTGCTGCAGGTGCCGAGCACCCAGCCAGCATGTGCGCCGGGTCCACATCTAGGACATGCAGGTGCTTTCTTGCCGTCCCCAGTGCCTCTCGCACCTCCCTCCCTCACCACCCACCTTCCCCACCCCGCCTGCCATGGCAGCGACGGCGAGGTGTGGCGGCGCCAGCGGCGGCTTATCAACCCAGCATTCAGGCGGGCGGCTGTCGACAAGTATGCAGAGGTGCGGCGTGGGGTTGGAAAGGCAGAGAGTTTGGCGAGCTCGTGGTGGTTGATAAGGCTGAGGTGCTGCCCTTGACCCGTTGATTTCACAAATGAGACGTGGGTGGTGTGGGGTCGGCGGAGGCAGAGGGATGTTGCCTTTGATCCCCAGAACTCCCAAGCCTGCCGTTTGTTCCGTCAGCCCGCCCACCGCCTCAACCTGCCCCCGCCCGCCCCGCACAAGCATTTCCCCATCCATGCCATCACATCTGCCCGCCAATCACCTCATCGCCCACCCCGCCCGAGCTCACCCCGCACCCTCACCCTCTCCTTTCTTCTGTCAGGCCATGCTGGGGTCCACGCAGCGCATGCTGCGTGTGCGCTGGCGGGACGGCTGGGTGCGCGACGTGTACACAGACTTCAACCGCCTCACCCTGGACATCACACTGGAGGCGCTGTTTGGAGGGGGAGGGGGGTCCCAGGCGCTGGCGGGCGCGGAGATCACGGGTGGGTGGAGTGAGGCGTGGTGGGTGGGTGATGGGCAGCCCCCGCAGCGCCTCCCTTCATGTGCGCCTCCTTGTGCGCTTCCACACAGATGAAGCCCTGCATGGTCAGGGAAGGCCAGAGGGGATGCTCGGAAGGGGAGGGTATAAGGTGGCAGGGGTTTGAGGCCTATGGTGAAGCGTGGTGGGGTGGGGTGGGTGGGCAGGGCGAGTGAAGCGAGCTGGTTGGAAAGTTGGTTTTGCAGGGCGCAGGTTTGCTTTCCTTCCTACATAATAACTGGAGTGGCTTTATTGAAAGGCGCGGCGGCTTGCACGCGCTGGCGGCAGGCTGCTGGATGAGTGGGCGCAGGGTGGTATGTGTGAAGGGCATGGCAGGGTCCCGCGGAGGGGTGCAGGGCAGGTGAGCGTTTGTGTCAACTGAGCTGCCGCCCCTGGCAGCTGTGCCTCCAACTGCCACATACACGCCCTCTCACTCTCGCAGACGCCATCCAGCAAGCGTTTGCCTTCTTTGCACGTCGGGGTGCCGCTGCCCTGGCCATCCCTGAGTGGGTGCCCACACCCGACAACGTGGGGTTCAATGCGGCCGTGGCCCGGCTGGACCGGGCTGTGTATGGACTGATCGCCGAGCGCCGCAGGTGCGTGCATAGTTGGGATGGGGGTGGCGTGGGGTGTGGTTATTTATGGGGCATGCGCTCCTGACAACAGTATTCAATGCGGCGGTGGCCCCGCTGGACCGGGCCATGTATGGACTGATCGCTGAGCGCCGCAGGTGTGTGCATAGTTGGGATGGAGGTGGCGTGGGGAGTGGATTTTATGGGGCGTGCGCTCTTGACAACAGTGTGTATGCGTCCGTGGGCCGGCTGGACCGGGCAGTGTATGGGCTGATTGCTGAGCGCCGCAGGTGGGTGGTCAGCTGGGGTTCCAGAAATGTGACCGGGACGCTTTGGTGGGGGGCGTGTATAGTGGGTGTGGTGGCCACATGTGGTGATATCGTATGCAATGCGGCCGTGGTCCGGCTGGATTGATAAGGGTTAGGGTTTAGGGTTGACTGCAGATCGCCGCAGGTGGGTGGTGGCCAATGGTGTTCGTCGCGCGCTGGGTGCGCTGTGGTGTGGAATGTGGGGCGGGGTGGGGACGTGCGCCCTCAACAACATTGGGTTGAAATGCAGCCTTGGCTGTCATGCCCCGGGTTGGGCTGGCGGGATGGGAAGCGGAAGCTTGCCCTCGGGAAAGAAAGAAAGACACGATGCAGAGGTGGCCTGGCTGGGCAGGGCGGTGTGTGGGCCAACAGCGAGCGGCACGGTGCGGTGGTGCACCAATGAAGAAGAGGAAGATGATAACAGCCCAAGGGCGTGGTGTTGAATGAACCGACAGGAAATTAAGCCAGAGGCACCAGTGCCTTGGTATAAGTGCCCAGGCAGTGCGCTGAACGCCAGCACTCCCCCTTGCCTCTTTCCCTGGCCCGCCCCCCCTTTCAGAGAGCTTGCTGCATTGGCAGAAGAGCTGCGGCAGCAGCAGGCGCAGCAGCCGGGGCAGGATCCCGCTGCCCAGGGTCCCGCCCCTCGCGACCTCCTGGACTCCCTGCTGCTGGCGTCGGGAGATGATGGCGAGCGGATGGAGGACCGGGCTGCACGGGACGAGCTGATGACGCTTCTTATTGCAGGTAGGCCCTTTTCTTATTATAGAACACCCTGAGTTTTGCTTTTCCATGATGCTGGGATGACGCATCAGCGGCACACTTTTGTGTTGCTGCGGCGCTGCACATGAATGAATGAATGATTGGGGCCTTTTCCAGCGCAGGGGGGGCGGTGGGTTTCGATGTAAGATTGAGGATGTATTCCAGCGCAGGGGAGCGCCTCTCGGCAGTAACTGTTGCATGACAGGTTTGCTTTGAGCGCAGTTGTAGTGGCAGGGTGAGTGGCGCCTGCAGCCACCTCTCCCTTGCACAAGGGTCGCGCTCCTGCCCACTGACGATTGCGCACTGTAAGCTCAGCACGCCAGGAGTCAAAGGCAATACTATTAAGCTGGGCATGCGCCTGCCTGGCACGCCCCCGCAACGCATGAGCTTATAATCACTTGCTGTGCAACCCGCGGCTCCTGCTGCAGGTCAGGAAACGAGCGCAATCTTGCTGGGCTGGGCCTGCGCCTACCTGGCACACCACCCCAAAGCATCAGCTTATAATCACTTGCTGTGCAACCCGCGGCTCCTGCTGCAGGTCAGGAAACGAGCGCCATTTTGTTGGGCTGGGCCTGCGCCTACCTGGCACACCACCCAGAGTTGCAGGCAGCGGCGGCTGCTGAGGTGCGGGCGCTCCTGCACGGCGGCAGCAGCGGCAGCGGCAGTGGCGAGGGCAGCACAGTGGCAGGCGGCGTGGATGGCACAGAGGGAGGCAGGCGGCCACTCGAGGCGGCAGATGCACGGCGGCTGCCTCTTGTGGAGGCGGTTGTCCTGGAAGCCATGAGGTGGGTTGAGGCGCACCTTTGTATCACTCTGCTGGCTCCGGGCTGCTCCTGCCGGTGTCGCCACCCGCCAGAGCTGCAATGCTTGGGCCAGCATGGGGTCGTTCCCGCCTGCTGCGTGCGCTGTGGTAGTGCACCCGTGAACACGCACTGTGCCTGGGAGGCGGTGACAGTGCACAGAACGTTTGAGGAGGCAGGCCCCCATGGAAGCAAGCCTCCTTACAGCCCTCTGCATGCCCGCCCTTTTCTCTGGCTGCAGGCTGTCTCCGCCCGCATATTTGGTGGGACGCTGTGCCGCTGAGGACACGCAGCTGGGGCCATACCACCTGGCAAAGGGTGAGCTGGCAAATGGGATGGGTGGCAAGTAGAGCTAGACCAGGGGTGTGAGTGGAAAGGGCAGCGTTGCACCATGACAGGGTGTTGTGTTGCTGAGGACAGGCAGCCAGATGGGCACTTCCTGGAGAGAGAGGAGCAGGGTCCATTTGGTTTTTTCGGCAGAGTGGCTGCAGGGCTGGCAATTGTGCTGTGTGTTGGTGGGCGTGCGGCGTCGGCGGCACACCAAGGGGCCAGGAGCAATGCTGCATAGCTTGGCACAAGCTTGGCACGAAGAATGAGCAGTGGTTGCGCTTTCCAGGGTGGTGACAGCCTGCAAGTTTGTGGACGGCCCCCATGCTCAGCCCTGCACCTGCTCCTCTGTTCACTCTGCAGGCACCACTGTGCTCGTGAGCCCCTACCTGCTGCACCGAGACCCCGGCGCCTGGGGCCCAGACGCAGCCACCTTCCGGCCAGAACGCTGGCTGGAGCTCACACAACAGGCACAGCATGCACAGCAGACACAGCAGGCACAGCAGGCGGCTGCCTCTGAGCACGGCAGCACCGCCGGCGGATGCCCGCACAGCAGCGGTGGCGGCGGCAGCGTGCCTGGCAGCAGCAGCAGTACTGCTGGGAGCGCTGCCAGCGGCGGCGGTGGCGGCGCCATGAACTTCCTGACCGGCCTGGGCCCCAACGGCGCCTACATCCCGTTTGGGGCGGGCCAGCGCAACTGTGTGGGCTCAGGCAAGTGCCCACCCAGCAGTGCTTTGCCTGCTTGCCGCCAGGGACGTTGCCTGGCTGCTTGCGCTGTCATCGGCACAGCTGCAGTGCCTGGGGCAGGCCAGAAGCGTGCCACACCCCTCGTACCCCCTTGTACCCCCCTCCCACCCGCCCCGCAGGCTTTGCCATGACTGAAGCGGTGCTGGTGCTGGCAGCAGTGTTGGATCGCTTCCGCCTGCAGCCGCTGCCCGGCGCTGCATTCCCCCAGGCGCAGCCTCAGATCACACTGCGCCCCGCCAGCGTGCGCCTGCTGCTGCGCCGCCGCTGGGAGTGAGCAGGCACGTGGCGTGCGCCTGCTGCTACACTGCCGCTGAGGGTTGCATGGGCCATATCCCTGCTCCGTTGAATGCATCCTGACGTCTTGCTGTCTCGTGCGTTTTCAGTTTCGTCTGTTTTTTTGTTGTTGTTCTGTTTTGTGTTCAGCTGTCCTTGCCTGGTTTTGCGTCCGGCTAGTCCTTTCGTAGTCGGCCCCCTTCTCCTTGGCCCCCCTTTGGCCCTGGCTTCAGTCTTCACCCTTCTCCCGTTCTGAAGCCGTAAAGTGCACACAACAGTAACCACGCCCAAATCGCTCCTTTCTGTTGCACATCCTCCAAATGCATGCCCCTCTGTCTCCTTGGGTCGTTCTTCGACAGACTCCCCTGAATAGACTGGGAATCCAGCCTTCAGCCAGCAACCTGCCTGAACCCTTGCATAGTAGCCACAACCTGAAATGCTCTTCTTTTTTTGTTGCCCATCTCCAAATGCATGCCCCCGCGTCTCCTCCAGTCGTTTTCATTCCTGAACAGACTCGGGAGTCCAGCCTTCAGCCAGCGACCTGCCTGAACCGCCACATGATACCGCCCCTCCTTTTGTGCCACTTACTAGGCACCACGCACCCGCCCTGCCACCTACTAGACACCACGCACCCATCCTACCACCTACTGTACACCACGTCCACTCATGCTCCTGCCACTTGGTGCCTTGCCTGCTCTCCGCCCAATCGTGCACCTGCCACACGCCCATGCTTGCTCCGTCTTAGTTTAGCAGCATTCTGCAAAATGCTACACAAAATACTTTCCAGGAAAAGAGATTGCGAGGCTGGGAGAGCTGCTGCTGGTAGTGTCCATAGTTTCAGGGCCCTAGTGCCTGTGCTGTGAACACACTTCCCGCTGCTCTTTTTCACCCTGCTGCGATTGCTCCGCCTGCGCCGCCTGTGCCGCCACACACTGTTGCGGTTGCCCTCCCTGCCCTCCCTGCTGCTTTGGCTGCTGCGTCGGCTGCGCCCGCTTTGCTGCCAGCTGTGTGGACCTGCAGCTGAGCGTGGACCTGCAGCTGAGCGTGCCAGGTCAGCGGGACAGTTTCGCCCACTGGCTTCCATATTGGACAGCAGCTGCGGGCAGGTCATGTCAACTCTGCTCTTCTTTCTGCACCGCCAGCTGCTGTGACAGCTGTTGCTCTGCCTGCTGCGGCTGCTGCTCTTCCCGCTGCGCCGCCTGCCCTGCCTGCTGCGCCTGCTGCTGCGTCTGCTGCTGTGCCTGCTGCGCCTGCTGCTGTGTCTGCTGAGCCGCAAGCTGGGTGTACTTTGCGGCTGAGCCCCGTGCCAGGTCAGCGGGATACTTGCGCCCATTGGCTTCCATCTTGGAAAGCGCGGCTGTGGGCAGATCGATGCCGCAGGCATCTGCCAGTCGCACAAGGTAGAGCAGGACGTCAGACAGTTCTTCTCCTGCGGTAGATGAAGGGAGGGAAGGGGGAGAGGGACAGGATGTTACCGGCGCCACCGGCGCCGCCCCCCTGCTCTGCTCCCCAGCGCTAGTTTGACAGCCCTGCCGCGGACGGAGGGAGCAAGCCAATAAGGGGTAGGATAGGAATTCGAGAGGTGTGCCACCGGGAGCTGGGTAAAAGCAAGCTGAGGTTTGCAAGCACCCCAGCGCACGCAGCAGGCAATTGCGGCTACCAGGCGGCCGGGCGGCCGGCTTGCACCCACCCACGTGCTGCCGCTCTGCAGCGCTGAAGGCGGGCAGCCCGGTGCGGCACTCCTCGTCTCCCTTCCACTGAAAGATCTCTGCCAGCTCCCCCACCTCGCCTGCATGACATTGTGTGAGTGCACAAGGGTAGAAATACAGTACAGGGGGGCGTCACAGTGGTCGTTTGAAGCCTGACGCCCCTGGGAACTCTGGGAAAGCAGCCGGACTTGCCCGGATCTCCCCCTCCCCTCTCCTTGTGCATCATAAGAAGGGTTCTGACCGGGCGGCGGCGGTTGTCAACCCAAAGTGATCAGGGGGAGGTTTGCTGAAGTCAGCCTGTCGACATGAACAGGTCGGTACCATCCTCACAGGCATCAACAGGTTGCCTCCCCACAAACACACTAACGCATAAGACCAGGCACATACATTTGTTGTCTATGGGTCCCATACGATTGGCCCCTGGCCCACTTGCCAGCCCTGCCGCCCATGCCAGCCTCAGCCGGCTCCCTGACCGGCCTGTAGTTCCCTCCTCAGACCCCCGCCGCCGCCCACCTGTCAACGCCAACAACAGGTTGCGGGGTGTGTGGTAGCGGCCCCAGTCACGTTCTGCAGCAAAGTGCTGTAGCCGGGCGCGCAGCTCTTGGAGCGAGGTGCCCGCCCAGGGCTGGTCTGGCGCATGGTCTGCCGCCACGGCAGCGGCGGCAGCGGCGGCGGCGGGCAGGGCATGGCTGGCCGCCGCTCCGTCTGGCTGCGGTTGCTGCTCATTCTCTCCGCTTTGGGGATGCTGCTCGTTTTGGGAGGTCATGGGGAGAGAAACCTGAGGCGGCTTTCGAGCTGTGACCGACCAACGAGCTTTAATGATTGAAGACGAGAAGGGCAATTCAGCTGCCGCGATATAGAATGGCCGATCGCACAAAAAGAGCTACCAGCACACCGCCCGGCTACCTGAGCTTGTAGCAGCGGCGCTGTGTGCTGGGCGGCTGGCGACACCTGCTGTGATGCCCCGTTTCAATCGTAAGCCTTGCCTGATGGCTGGCTCAACATGCGCACCGGAATGCGGTGTAGCAATTACAGGGGCAGAAAGATGCTGCGCATACACAGGTGTTATGCATACACAGTCTGCAAGGTACAAAGATTAAGGAGGATCAGGCAACGCAGGGGGGCGGACGGGCATGGGCATGCTAGGCTGAGAGGCTGGAAGCAGAAGCAGGTTCAGACGGGCGGATGCGTGGTTGCTCTTGGGGGCGAACGTACATTGTGAAGCGTGAGAAAGGCATGGAAGACACGAAATGTGCTATATGGGGGGCGGGCGTACACTGTGATTCGTGTAAAAGACATGGAAAATGGAAGACACGAAATGATCCTCAGGTTTGATACAGTGCATGCGCGCGAAGGGTACAGGGGCAGGACACACAACTGCTTGACATACGCTGCCTTAGAGCAGGCAGAGCCGGTGAAAAACGGGGCATGGTGAAAGCGTTGCACGGTTAAGGCAGGGACGCAAGGGTGCGGAAAAGCTGGGGTGGATAGTACAGGGTGCGCATGATCGAGCTGGGCGGGAGCCGATGGGGGGCAGACGGGAGCGAGCTGTGCAGCATGCGGGGGTGCCGAGTGCCTACAGCAAAACGGCTGGGGCTCTCTCACACACTGTTTGCCGCATGCCGCCCCTCAACACCTTGCGGATGGGGGTGGCATCGTGAGGCAGTGTGCATTGTGTGGGTCCATCAGAGCAGCTTGAGGGTGCGCAGCAGGGTGGGCCTGTCTCTCACCAAGTCCGCCACCTGTTGCCGGCTCATGCTGTGGTTATGCATCAACCACAGCGTGGCCACCTGCATGTGCAGCACCTCCTGCAAGCCAAGCAATTTGCATGAGGCCAAGCGGTCACAGCAGGTCAGGCGGTGCAGGCTGCCGTGCGGCGACGCAGAGGCCGCCAGTGCCGGCAACACGGGCTGTCAGGAGGCGGTGTTCAGCTAGCAGGGAGAGGGGGTTGCTGCGTTGCACTGGCCCGCATGCAATGCACAAGTCCCTGGCTGCCAATGCCCGGGTGCTGCCCTTCTGCAGCAGGGAGGTCAAGAGGACAGCACACACCCACACAGTGAAGCACACGCAATGCAAACCTCAGCACACAGCAGCAGCACACAGCAGCAGCAGCAGCAGCAGCAGCAGCATGCAGCAGCAGCAGCAGCAGCAACAGCAGGCCCCACCCGCCTCACCGCTGCCTCCCGCATGAGTATTGAGGGTCGGTCCATGAAAGCTGCCGCCATCTGCCAGGACGTGCCATGGTGGCGAAGTGCCTCTGCCAGCGCGGGCTGAGTCAGCGCCAGCAGGCGCGGCGCCAGGGAGAGCAGCAGGCACAGCTCCTCCACGCTGGCGTCCAGCTGGCACTGCAGTGACGTGGCGATGGCCTCCAGCTGGCACGCGCTGGACAGCAGGATGCGGGGGTGGGCGGCCAGGTTGCGGCGCAGGGCCAGGCGGCGCCAACCGGCGGCAGAATGAAGCCACCGCACCTGCAGGCACGCCAGGGGAGGCGCGCGGCGCGTGGGTGGGGGCGGGCGGTTGCGGGGCAGGACTGGGGCAGGACTTGGACACCACACATACACGTACCTACAAGCATGTGTACGGAAGTGTTGCCAGCGCCCCTAACGCAGCGCTCCACCCGAGCGTGCCTTGGCCATTTGCAGGCAGTGCCGTGCCGAGCCACAAAGACCCACAAGCGCACCATCGCACGCCCCAATGCACTGGCGCGCGCAGGAGCACAGGCATCATGACTCAGCACGTCCACAAAGCTAGGACTGATGAGACAGACTGTGCAAGTACGCCCCCACCTGTCCTCACACTGTACAGCCTCACACTGTACCGCACCCACTCACCACGGCCGCGGCCTCTGCAGGTTCAGCCAGCAGCAGGCTGGGCTGCGCTGCCAGGTAGCCTGCAGCGGCCCCTCCCTCCAGCTCCAGGTGGCAGCTGAGCCAGAAGTAGCGGCGCTGCAGCTCCTCGGGCCCAAGGGACAGGAACTGGGCAGCCTGTAAGCGGTGGCGCCGCAGCGCTCGGAACACAGACGTTGTTTGCTCCTGTAGTAGGGGGTAGGGTTGGCAGGGTATGGGCGGGCAGGACAGGGTGGGCAGGCAGGACAGGGTGGGCAAGGGAAGTGTGGGCAGGGGCACGCTCCCACAACACAGTTTGTACACCCCCAGAGCGGCAGCAAGTGCAGTGGGGGGACAGCGGGTAAGGCGGAAGTAGGTGGCTGAGTGGGGCGCATGCTGCTGCTGCTGGTGCTAAGAACAACGCCCAGCACCCCTTTCTGTTACTATCACCCACCCGCTCAGCCACCTGGGTCAGCCCGCGGCCTTTCCGGCGGCCCAGCAGCGGGCGCAGATGCTGCTGCTTTTCGAGGTCAGCACGCGCAATCCCTGCCCTGTACTGTGCCCTCCACCCACCTGTGTCAGCCCCAGGTCTTTCAGGCAGCCCAGCAGCGGGCGCAGGTGCTGCTGCACATCCAGGCAGAGAGCCTCCGGCGTGCTCTCCAGCACCAGTGCGGCGCTGGTGATGCGGCGCAGTCGCTGCTGCTGCAGCAGGAATGAGTGCACGGCCTGCGCTCCGAGGAGGGGCAAGGTGGAGGGGCAAGGAGAAGGGAGGGTGGGGGGCAGAGTGTGGAGCAACGGGGGTGGCTGGCACTGCTGGCACTGGTTCGAGGCAGGGCAACACGGCAAACGCATTGCGCACACACTCAGTTGTTATCATGAGCGGCAAACCAAGGCAGCAAAGGGACACACAGCGCAACCGCCCCAGTCGAGCACTCCCTTACCCACCCGCCCACCCACCTGCGCTTGGTCCACCGACACCGGCGGGGGCGTCGGCCCACCAGCCAGCGCCGAATGCCGCAGCCGTTGGTTGACCAGGCTGACTGCCACACCCTGGCGGGACAGGTAGTCTCCAGCCGGGGAGGTCAAGCAAGCGCGCAGCGCTGCCGCCATTGGACGGTGAGCGGCGGCGGCGGCAGCGGCGTGGCAGTGGGCTTGGTGAGCGCAGTGCGGCCCGGCCTTGTAGTGCTGGCCCGTAAATGGGAGTGGACGAATGCAGATGGCCGGGCCCTCCCAGAACGGGAGAACTGCCTTCCGAGCGGAGGGGATTAGGGCTGTTGGGGCTCGCTTTCAGCTCCTATCCCAGACACGCCCAGTCGGCAATGTGGACCCGGGAACGCACGTGATCGGGCGGCTTGGTGTGCCTGCGATGGCGCGTCTGCTGCGCCTTGTTTCCGTGCTGTGCCAGCGCCCATGCCCTCTGCGCCGCTCGCAGCCTCCCTCGTAGGGCACCTTCATAGCCTGAGTGCACTGGAGCGCCAAGCTGGCTTCGAGGGAGTCTCTCAAGCGCCGAACACCGCGCAGGGGGTCCTTTGAGCGCCTTGAGGACGCTTCTTGGGATCTGCCGCGCACCACCGACTCACACGACTCGCAGGGCAAGGCCTCAGCCTCCGGGCGGGTGTTTTCAGCGCGCGGGAGAGGGCAAAACGACATTATGGAGCTGTTTCGTTCCGAGGAGATGCAGCTGTGCCAGGTGAGGGGCCACAGAGGGTAGATGCGCAGCGTCAGGTTGGGTCAAGCTGGCGATCAAGCCAAGATCGACCGGCGGCGGGCTGGCGGCGCGGCTCTCAGACGGCTTGATCGGTGCATCCGGCTTGACTGGTGCAGCCTGCAATGTCCTCTTCTGTGCCAACCCCTTCCCACTGACTGCAGCTGATGATTCCTGCGGAGGCGGCACACGACACCATTTCGGCGCTGGGTGAGGTGGGCATGCTGCAGTTCAAGGACCTGAACGCCGACCGCACCGCCTTCCAGCGCACCTATGCCAACCAGGTAGGGCAACAAGGTAGAGCCGTTGTTGGGTGCTGCTGCACTGTCTGCTGCATTTGCGTGCACACCACGTGTTGCATGCAGCATGTGGTGGCGTGTGCTGTTGCAACATCACAGACAATGCCGGCCGGTTGCAGGGAAAACGTCAAACAACCGGCAGGTGGCATGGTGCAACGGTGGTGGGAAGGCCAGGTGTCACAGTGCAGGGAGGATGCTGCGCGGCCACCCATCCGTCTGACACCACGCTGCCTGCACTGTGTGCCGTGCAGATCAAGCGGTGCGACGAGATGGCTCGCCAGCTGCGCTTCTTCACGACTGAGGTGGACAAGGCGGGCATTCTGGTGGCCCCGCGCCTCTCGGCAGAGCAGGTGTGGCACAGCTGGTTTGATGGGAGGGATAGAGGTTGTATGATAGAGCTTGTAGAGCAGGTGTGGTGGAGTGGCAGAGTTGGCCTTACAGAGCTGGTGTGATAGTGTGCTGGGGCGGGTGTGACACAGCCGGTGTGTTGGAGGTGCGAAGCAGCACGTCCTGGGCGGCTGGTGCAGGGCAGGGAGGAGCAGGGCAGGCCAACCCAATCATGCAGGGCAGGCAGGATGGGTGCAAGGCAGCGAGTTTGAGTAGTTGTCTTGTTTACCAAACAAGACGGGTATACCGCCGCGATTCCGGTTAGCAGGGCGCCTAGGGGTTGACGCTCAAAGCACGCGCAGAGACCGGTTTTCTGATGCGGCTTTCCAGGCATTCCACACCCAACACATGTCCTCTTCCTCTCTGGCAGGGCCTCATGGAGTTTGATGCCCTGGAGTACAACCATGCGCCCTTGTGCTACTGTGCTTTCAATGGCATTCCACGCCCATCACGTGCCCTCTCTTGCAGGGCCTCATGGAGTTTGATGCCCTGGAGTACAAGCTGGCGCCCTTGTGCTTTCCATGCACAGGCATTCCTCACCCAACACGTGTCCTCTCCTGCTCTGGCAGGGCCTCATGGAGTTTGATGCCCTGGAGTACAAGCTGGCCCAGCTGGAGACGGAGCTGCTGGAGCTCAACGGCAACTCAGACCGCCTGCACCGCTCGCACAACGAGCTGCTGGAGTTGCAGGTGGGGGGGCTGCTCTGAAGGGCATCACAGACCTCTCTCTGTAGTCGTAGCAGCTTTTCGCTGGTTTTACGCTGGGGTTACCTCGTGGAGAGTCTGTCTGGGCGGGATCTAAGTTGGATAGCCTGCACCGCTCACACAATGAGCTGCGGAGCTGGCCCCGCCTGCTGTTCTGACGGAGGTGTCACCACAGCTTACTCATTGTTGCTGCTACAGTACTCACATTTTGCTTTGTATGCTGCCCCCTGCCGCAGCTTGTGCTGGAGCGGGCGGGCATGTTTTTTGAGGACGCCCGCACCTCTGCCGACCGCGCAGCGCGGGAGAGCGCCACCGCCGCCTACGCCGACAGTGAGCGCCGCTGCTTTTGCCTGCGCCAACGCTGCGGTGTCTGCGGATGCCTGCTCGCCTGTGTATGTCATGGCTGCCCCCTCCCCAGCTATGCATGCCCTGCGCTGTCTTGCGACGCTGCCTGCTGCCCCTGCCTGCTGCCCCTCGCTGCCCGCCGCTCCGCCCTTGCCTGCGCCCGCCCGCCCTGGCCTGCCCTGGCCTGCCACCCTGCATNTGCCCCTGCCTGACCCCAAACAGCAGGCGCCCGCACGCCCGACATAGGTGCCCCCCTGTTGGAGTCGGCGCAAGCGTTTGAGCCCAAGTCGGTGCAGCTGGGGTTTGTGGCGGGGACCATCCCAGTGGAGAAGCTGGCGCCCTTTGAGCGCCTGCTATTCAGGGCCACACGCGGCAACATGTTCCTCAAGTTCACGCCGGTGGGTGCAGCGCGGGCCGCTCGTAGGTTGTTTTGAACTGGGCTTGACTGCTCATCGGGCTGTGGCGGGGTGGGCGAGGTGCCTGAGAGGCAACATGTTCTTCAAGCTCACGCCGGCGGGTGCAGTGCGGTGAACAAGTTGTGTGAGAGTGCCCAGAGTGCAGTGGGTGCAGACTGTTTTCACTGTGACAGTGGTGTGAACTAGGGTTCACCAGGGGGGCTATGATTGGATGATTGACGTGATTGGAAAGCAACGTGTTGCTTGAGCTCACGCCGGTGGGTGCAGTCTGACCGTGTGCGGAGACCTTGCCTTGAACTGGTGTAAGATGGGCTTCAGCAAGTTTGAAGGAAACGTTGTTGGGGACCTGCGTGTGGGTGGGCCGGTGGGCGTGAGCTGATGTAGTGACCCAGCTGGCAGGTGTGGACCTTCCAAGCGCTAAGAGTTGATGCCCCTTGCTGGGATGCGTGAGGTGCACTCTTTGCTGGGATGCGCGAGGTGCCAGAGGGAAGCGCATGGAGAGGGCAGTGTGCGCGTCACTCCCTCTTCCTTCACCACCCAACTCCCTGCCTCTGTACTGCCGCACAGCCTCCTTGCCCGCCTCCAGGTCTGCTCCGCCGCCGACCCCGCCACGCGGCAGCCCGTGGAGAAGGCGACGCGCAAGTTGCGCTCCCACCCTGCACTCCTCTTGTCTTGCCCCCTCTTCACTGCTTATTCCCTGAATCCCATCTGTTCCAGGTCTGCTCCGTGGCTGACCCCAGCGCGCAGAGAAGGCGGCGCTCGGTTTCACCCTCCACTCCTCATTTCTTTAACCCCTCCTCACTGCCTTCCCCTCTGCCCTTTCCCTCAATACCTTTAATCTGTTCCAGGTCGGCTCCGTGGCTGACCCCGCCACGGGGGAGCGTGTGGAGAAGGCCGTGTTTGTCGTGTTCTTTGCGGGCGAGCGCGCCCGCCAGAAGATCCTGAAAATCTGCGAGGCCTTCACCGCCAACCGCTACCCCTTCCCCGACGACCTCACACGCCAGCGCCAGATGAACGCAGAGGTGGGCGCCTGGTCTCATGCGCGCTGGTTGGGGTGTCGCCGTGACTGAGAGGCAGTGCACGCCAGCGCCAGGTGGGCTGCTGTTCAGTTGCTTGTTTGTTTGGGTTGGGTGTGAGGGCGAGGGAGGGCGCGCCGGCGCCAGATGAACGGCCAGGCGGGCGGCTGTTTGCTTATCGCTTGTCTACTTGTGTGGGCTGTGAATGTAAGAGTGGCCCCGCCAGCAGATCCTCCAGAGGTAGACAGCATGAGATGATGAGGGATGTTGGTCCCGCGATTGCTTCCCACCACCCCTGATGGCTCTTACACGCAAAATTGAACATGCTTATGAACCCATGAACCTAATGACAATGACACCTCATGACTTCATGCGACTGCCATCAACACTTTGTTTATGTGCCGTTTCATTCCCTTGTGAATTTTGAAAGCGCTCGCCGGTGACACAGCCGGTGCCTGAAGGCGCGAAGAGCATTTTCTTTCTTTCTTTTTTCCCTGCAGGTCAACGGCCGCCTGCGCGAGCTGCACACCACCCCGGAGTCTCTACTGCCATGAGCATTATTTTTGGAAAAAACTTCTCGTGACCTTGCTTTGTACCTGTTTTCCCTGCAGGTCAACGGCCGCCTGCGCGAGCTGCACACCACCCTGGAGGCTGGGGACCGGCTGCGCGAGGGGCTGCTGCAGGCCATTGCGCTCAACCTGGAGGGCTGGTCCATCCAGGTGGGGAGGTTGGGGGCGGCTAGGGGCGGTGCCAGGCTGGAAGGACAGGGTGGCAGGGTGGCAGGGTGGCAGGGCAGGACAGGGTGCCAGGGTGGCAGGACAGCGATGTGTGTGCCGGGGCGGGTGTCGAGGTGATGATTCTGCTTTCTGGGAGGTCAGTCCCAGACATGGTGAACAATGCTGACAAGTGCTGAACGCTGCTAAGCAGAGCTGAACAAGCTGGAAGAGTGTTTTTCACACGCTTGGATGTGCCCCGTGCTTTTATAGAGTATACAACCCATCTGCTAACACGCCTGTCGTGCCCGTCCTGCAGGTGCGGCGCGAGAAGGGTGTGTACCACACCCTGAACAAGCTGAGCGTGGATGTGACGCGCAAGGTGCTGGTGGCCGAGGCCTGGGTGCCCGTGGCTGCCAAGGCGCGCGTGCAGGTGAGACTATTAGACATGGTTTGTTCTTATGTCTCTAGTGCACAGGATGGGTTTCATTTGTTTCATTTGTTGTTATCTTTTATGTGCACAGGAGGTGCTGCCCCTGCTTAGTAAAGTCTGGGTGCTGCTTTGCATGCTTGGCCAGGCGCAAGTGCTGGATATCACTCTTCTGCACAGGAGGTGCTGCCCCTGGTAGGTGAAGTCTGGGTGGGTGCTAGCGTGCTGCTCTGCATGCTTTGCCTCGCCAGGCGCAAGTTGCTGGTGATGGAGCGGTGCTCCCCTTGCAGCAAAGCCTTGCGCTGCATCTCCTACATGGGCTTGGCGCCTTATTGCCAGTGTTGTGACTCAGCGCGCACCGCCTTCCTTGAAGCTACCACTCTCCACCCCTGTGCCTCACCCTCATGTTTCTGCTCCCCCTGCTCCCCCTCCCTTCTGCAGCACGCGCTGCGCACCGCCGCCGCCCGCGCAGCGCCTGACCTGTGACCATCATTCCCCACCCCTGTGCCTCACCCTCATGTCTCTGCACCCCTTGCTCCCCCTCCCTGCTTCCAGGACGCGCTGCGCACCGCCGCCGCCCGCGCCGCCTCCCCCGTGGGCACCGTCTTCCAGCCTGTGGTGACGTACGAGCCGCCGCCCACCTTCCACGCCACCAGCAAGACCACAGAGGCCTTCCAGGGTATCGTGGACGCCTATGGTGAGGGGGCACAGGCAGTATCTGTGTGGGCCATTGTGGAGTGGGTGGTGAGGGACACCAGGGCAGTAGCCTTCTGGGAGGGAGGGGCACCAGGGCAGTAGCCTTCTGGGGCAATGTGGAGTGGGTGGTGAGGGCACTTGGGCGCGTATGGTGAGGGAGGGCCACCATGGTGCACCAGGGCAGTCGCTTTCTGGGGGAATGTGGAGTGGGTGGTGAGGGGGACTGAAGATGCGCATGGTTAGGGGCCCAAGGAAGCAGCCTTCTAGGGCATTTGGACGCCAATGGTGAGGGAGGGCCACCAGGGCAGTAGCCTTCTGCGGGAGACAGAGAAGGGCGGTGGGCAGTGAGCCGAGGGCGGCAGTGAGAGAAGACAGCTGCTGAGCCGTAGTTTCCCCTCACTCCCTCCAAGGCGACAGGTAGGTTGGCGAGCATGCAGGCAGGCGGGTGTGGTGTGGGTGGTGAGACACAGTACATGCGCATGGTGAGGGGGGCCATGAAGCAGCCTTCTAGGGCACTGTGGACGCCACCAATGTTGAGGGAGGGACAATCTTAGGGCAAGGGCCAGAGTAGCAGGAGGGCAGCCTGTTGCGGGCTGCCCCAGCCCGGCACCCAGCCGTTCGCCTGTGCATCCCTCGCCCTTAAGGAACGTTTGGTGCATTTACGCGAGGCCAATCCCGCCGCCTCTTCTCCATCATCGCCTTCCCCTTCCTCTCCTCACTTCCTCTGCCTTCCATCCTGCCCCTCCCTCCCCTCCCCCAGGTGTGGCCCGCTACCGCGAGGCCAACCCCGCCGTCTTCTCCATCGTCACCTTCCCCTTCCTCTTCGCCGTCATGTTTGGCGACGTCGGGCACGGCATCCTCATGCTCATGTTCGCCCTGATCCTGGTGAGCCCGTGTGCCGCTCCTCCTCTGCTCCAGCTTTGCCGAGGAGCGTGTGCTTTGTCACGTGCATGCCCTCCTGCTGGTGAGCCTACGGGCTTTGCCATTTTTCGGCTCAGCGGCCTGTGGGCTTGTGTGCCTCTTATTTTGGCTCCAGTGCGGCAGCTGGCGAGCCCGGCCTGCATCCGCCGTCCCTGTAGATTCCCTGCGCCCGCCTGCATCCATCGCGCCTGAACACACATTCCGACAAGGCTTTGCCCCAACCCACCCAACTTCACTCCTGCCCTGCCGCCTCCCCGCATCTTCTGCTTTGATTGTGCTCAGGTGATTTGTGAGAAGAAGATGATGAAGCAGGACCTGGGAGACATCCTGGGCATGATGTTTGGAGGTGAGCACTGAGGCATGTACATGTGTGTTCTGAGTTTTCAGGGATGTACACGTGTGTGTTTGAGTTTTGAGACATGTACACGTGTGTGTTGAGGTTTGAGACATGTATACGTGTGTGTGAGGTTTGAGACATGTAAACGGGTGTGTGAGGTTTGAGACATTTACACGTGTGTTCTGAGGTTTGAGACATGTACACGTGTGTGTGAGGGCAGCCGGGCTTGACGTGACTGGTGTGAGATGAAGCAGGACCAGGGGAGCATTCTGGCTTGATGTCAAGGGATGAGTTACGCCTTGCAACATGAGGAGTCCAGTGGTCTGCTCACGGCCGCCCTGCCCGCCTGCACCCTGCCTTACTCACAAACACCTGCCCCTCCTGCCCCCCGTTCTCTGCCCCCCCCAGGCCGCTACATCATCCTGCTCATGGCCATCTTCTCAATCTTCACCGGACTCATCTACAACGAAGTGTTCTCAGTGGGTGAGTTAAACCGCCTTGAACCGCTTCGATTCAGCACACAGTGGGTGAAGTGTTATTCAATGGGTGAATGCCTTATAGCTTTGAATCGGTCAGCGCAGATCGTGTGATTCGGTTGTACGAAAATAGAGAAGGCGGGGGGTGGGCTCGCCTTGCCGCACGTATCCACACGCCCCCTGGCCCCACTTCCCTTTTACCCACTCGTGCACCTTGCTGGCTCGCGCTGTCAAATGGTTCGCCCGCGCCACCGCTCCCCGCTCTCCTGCCGCCCCTACACAAGGCCCGCTTGCCCACCCTCTGGTCCACCGTCCCACCCCACCTCCCCCGCAGTCACCACCTGGTTTGGCGACTCCCGCTTTGCCTGCGCCACGGACAGCACGCTGACCGACCCTGTCAGCATCATGATGAACCCGACCTCGTGCCCCTCCGCATTCAAAACCGGGCTGGAAATGACGGTGAGCAGGGTTTAGGGGGCAGGGTTTGTGGGAGTCACGCCTGCGGAGTGGAGATGAGGGTGAGCAGGGTTTAGGGGGAAAAGGGTTTGGGGACTCTGGCCTGAAGATGACGATGAGCGGGTGGGCAGGCGGCAGGCAGGGGCCCACGGTGCATTGGCATGTACTTGCCTGCTCGCACTCACCATTCCTCTGCGACTCCCTAATGCCCCTGGCACTTTAAATTGCATGTGGCACTGAACGCCCGCCCCTCGTCCATCCTCTCACCCTCTCCTATCCGACCCTGCTTGGCTGCTTCGCCCATTGTCCCCGCACACGCCCAGCAACCCCTCTGCCGTTTGCGTTGACTCGACTGCGCCCTTCCGCCTGCGCACTGCACGCCAACCAGACCTTTCCGTTTCCTTTTGCAGACCAAGGGCACCTCGTTTGCCTTCGGCGTGGACCTTGCTTCCCCCTGCGCACTTCCCCCCAACCAGACCTCTCATACTCCCTCTGCAAACCCCGGGCACACGCTTTGCATTTGGCGTGGACCCTACTGCAGCATTTCCCCTGCGCACTGCCCCTCAACTAGACCTTTTCCCCCCCTTCAGACCCCGGGCACACGCTTTGCATTTGGCGTGGACCCTACTGCAGCATTTCCCCTGCGCACTGCCCCTCA
>JTEE01000020.1:24877-41031 GCA_002896455.3 Chlorella sp. ArM0029B
CAGACCACGGGCACCCCTTTTGCCTTTGGCGTGGACCCTACTGCAGCATTTCCCCTGCGCACTGCCCCTCAACTAGACCTTCTCTTGCCCTCCCTGCAGACCACGGGCACCCCTTTTGCCTTTGGCGTGGACCCCGCCTGGCACGGGACGCGCACGGAGCTGTCCTTCCTCAACTCGATGAAGATGAAGATGAGCATCCTGCTGGGGGTGGCGCAGGTAATTTTGTAATAAAATTGAACAGTGTTCTTTCATAAACAAGTGTATTTATTTAATATTATTAAATAACTTGTTGAAGATGAAGATGAGCATCCTGCTGGGGGTGGCGGTCGTGTGTGCTCCGTGGTGCCCCCCCTCTCCCCTGCCCGCTGCCCTGCCCTGCCTGCCCCGGACCTTCCCTGCCCCCTCATGCCAGCCCTCCTTTGCCTCTCCCTGCACGCCTTCCTCTCCGACTCTTCCTCTGTCCTCACACCAGTCCTCACCCACATAAGCCTTCCTTCCTGCCTCTCCCGCCCGCAGATGAATGTGGGCATCATCCTGTCCTACTTCAACCAGCGCTACTACGCCGACTCCCTCTCCACCATCTGCGAGTTCATCCCACAGGCAAGTGCCGCGCCCCAGCACAGAAAAGAGGGCCCGCAGAGTAAAATTTTCTGCGAGATTTCCTTGAGTGAGGTGGTGTCTAGGGACACCGGTTGAGGTGGGTGGAGGAGGAGCGAGAGCCCCAGCACGCATGCCGGTGCTGCTGCCGGCTGTTGCAGCAGCAGCGGTACGCGCATGCGGCTTGCAATGTGCTGTGCCCGCCGCACCCTCGCGGCCATGCGCCTCTGCCACTTGTGTGAACGTGAGCGCACCGCCCATGAACGTTTGAACCTTGCCACAGCATCCCCCCTGTCTGCAAATGGTTTCCGTTGGGTGGCCTGTCTGGCTACCTCTGCATCCTGATTGTCTCATCTGTTTCTGTTGCCATCCGTGTTTGCCACCTGCAGATGATCTTCATGAACGGCCTGTTTGGCTACCTGTGCATCCTGATTGTCATGAAGTGGGCCATGGGCTCCACCGCAGACCTCTACCACACACTCATCTACATGTTCCTCAAGGTAAGCTTCACCGTCAGCGGGGGTCAGGTGGGCAGGCAAGCAAGCAAACAGCCCGTCAGGATGGGTGTGTGTGCCAGCATGACCGCTGCCACACACTCATCTACATGTTCCTCAAGGTAAGCTTCACCGTCAGCGGGGGTCAGGTGGGCAGGCAAGCAAGCAAACAGCCCGTCAGGATGGGTGTGTGTGCCAGCATGACCGCTGCCACACACTCATCTACATGTTCCATGTTCTCCAATGTAAGGCATGGTGGAAAGCATGCAGGGGTACGAGGGCAGGCAAGCAGGGAGGCAGACCAGCCAGGGTGGCGCGGCGCTAGCATGGCCGTCGCCGCACACTCATCTCTGTGTCCCTCGTGGTAAACACTCCGACAGCAGGGGACAGGCAGGCAGGCAGGCATGTTTGGGTGTGGTTGTGCCAATTGGGCAAGGCTGTATAGGCAGGCTGTATAGGCAGGGTGGGGTTTTGCCAGCATGGGGGGTACCACACACTGACGGCCAGCCATTGCTACCATCAGCCATTTCCAGTTGGTCACGTCCCACTCTCCACCTTATATGTCACACAGCATGCAGCGCGGCAATGTGGACTGCGGCGCCAGTGTTGGCTGTGATGTGAAATGTTTCAACTCGCACAGTTGTGTCTAATTACCAGTTGTTCACTCGCATTTCGTCATCCGTGTTGCTTGCTCCCTCCTTTCCCCACAGCCCGGCGACATGGACTGTTCCTGCGAATGCCCCCAAAACCCGATATTTCCCCCCATTTCATCGCCTGTGTTGCTTCCTCCCTCCTTTCCCCGCAGCCCGGCGATGTGGACTGCGGCGGCGAGTGCCCCCCAAAACCAGATGTCCCCCTCATTTCATCGCCTTGGTGCTTCCTCCCTCGTTTCCATACAGCCCGGCGACGTGGACTGTTCCTGCGAGTGCCCCCAAAACCCAATGTTCCCCTCCATTTCATCGCATGTGTTGCCTTCCTCCCTCGTTCCCATGCAGCCCGGCGACGTGGACTGCGGCGGCGAGTGCCCCGAGAACCAGATGTTCAAGGGGCAGGCTGGTCTGCAAGTCTTCCTGCTCCTCATCTGCTTTGTCGCCGTCCCGTGGATGCTCATCCCCAAGCCACTCATCCTCAAGAAGAGGCACGAGAAGCGGTCGCAGCAGGTGAGGGCTGGACTGCCTTGGGCGTGTGATGTGTGTGCTTCCTTCTGCCCAAGCCACGCGTTGTGAGGAAGAGGATGAAGAGGTAGTGGCAGCAGGTGAGGGCGTGCCCGTCCTTTTGTTTCCCCGCGGGGGGGGTGGGGGTGCACCCGGGTGGTGCAGGAGGGGGCCCAAGCCGCTGTCTTTGAAGCTTTCAGTCCCACTGCCGGCCTGCACAATGTAGTCTGCCTGCCGCCCCCTCTGCCTGCAACCCCTCCCACACCCCTGGCTGCATCCCCTCTGCTCCCGCAGAGCGCCTCCTATGGCCTGCTGAACCCCGACGACAACGCCTTCCGCTTCCAACGCTTCACCGGTGCGAGAGGAGGTGCTCGGGGGCTGGGCTGGGGGGCTGGGCTGGGGGCCAAGCACCGCAGGCCTGTACCGCCCGCGCCGCCAGCTTGCCTCCTCGCCTGCCCGACAGCTGGCGTGGATGGCACCCTGCCCTGCACAGCACAGCATGCCAGTCCACGCCTCTTGCGTGGCCTGCACAAGTCCTCGAGCTCTCTGCCTCACCCTCCCCCCGCCTGCCCGCCTGCCTGCTTCCCCCTCTCCTGCGCCCGCCACAGACGAGGAGAGCGTGCAGGGCGGAGAGGCTGGCACCGCCGGCCACACGCGCCCCGCCGCTGCACACGGCAACGGCGGCGGCGGGCACGGCGGTCACGGCGAGGAGTTTGAGTTTGGGGAAGTGATGGTGCACCAGGTGGGCTTTTAGAGGAGCGGTTCTTTTCCCAAAAGAAGCGCCCTTGAATTGTAGAGGAAGGGTTGAAATTTGTCTTGAAAGGGAGTTTGGGGAGGTGATGGTGCACCAGGTGGGTGCCCACTGGTCAACAAGGTTCAAGGTTGGCGTGATCAGAGGTTGTGCGTGTATTGTCAAGAAAGGCAACATAACATGGTGCACGCTGCATAGCTGTGTTGGTACCAGCTGTGGGAAGGAGTGAGATTTGGGAAGGATGGTAGTGGACACTGTTGGCAGAGGGCTTGCCTGCCAGCCCAGCCCGCCCGCCTGCCCCGCCCCAGCCATTCCCTGCTGCATGCCCAGCACCTCACATTTTACCCCCACAGTCCACCGCTTTGCTTCGTCTCTCCACTCCCCAAACTCTCCGCAAAGTTATCCCCTCTCCTATCTTTCTCCTCTGTTCTTGCTGGCTCACTCTCCGCCTGCAGGCTATCATCTTGACAGTATCATACCCCAACAGGCACAGTCCTTGCTGGCTCACTCTCCGCCTGCAGGCTATGGTCTCGACAGTACCATACCCCAAAAGGCACCGCTACTTGCCGCCGTTCTGACCTGCCACTCTTGCCTCCCTCCTCCCCGCCCCGCCCCTTTCCGCAGATGATTCACACCATTGAGTTTGTGCTGGGTGCCGTCTCCAACACGGCCTCCTACCTCCGCCTGTGGGCCCTCTCCCTGGCACACTCCCAGGTGAGCCGCCTGCCACATTCATTCATTCATTCATGCATTCATGCATTCAATTACAGCGCCGCAGCAACACGAAAGTGTGCCGCAGATGCGTCACCCCAGCATTCTGGAAAAGCAAAACTCAGGCCACAATCTGGATGTGTGAAGCCGCCTCCCAACTCGGCTTGGTGACCGCGTTCCTTTTTTTGTGACGCCACCTTTGGACTGGCTCTGTTTGTGGAGAGTCCTCGGGCCTTGCCGGCATGCCGCTGCACGCCCTGCCTTGCTGCATGCCCTGCCTCCGCCCCTTGCTGTGCCCCCATCACCCTTGCTTTCTCCTCCCATGGACCTTTTCATGCCTCCACTTGCTTGGCCATTCGCCGCTTGCCGTTTTGCATGCCCGCATCCGCCCCACCCAACACCCAACACCCCTCCCTGGCCCACCACACAGCTCACCGCGCATATCCACTCCCTCCCACCTCACTATGCTCGTGCATCCCTTCTACTCGCCCCGCGCACGTCCATTCCCTCCCACCTCACTATTTTCGTCCCTTCTACTTGCAGCTGTCCTCTGTGTTCTACGACCGGCTGCTGATGGGCGCCATCCGCGGCGGGGGCAGCCCCATCGCCATCTTTGTCGGTGAGCGGGAAGCCACGGGGGGGGGCACAGCTTCATTTTTAGGGCAGCTTGCTGCTTAGGGTCAGGCGGAAAGCTTGCAAAGGGTGGGGTGTCTCGGTGCAGCCAGGCCCCATGTCGCCATCTTCGGCGATGGGTGTGAAGGCGGCCCCCTGCCTGCCCGCCACCTTGCGTCGCTGATGCCTGCCCGCCTCCCTCTCTCTCCAATCCACACTCCCTCCCCCATGTTTTCCCTAAACCCTAAACCCTAAACCCCTCACACCCTAAACCCAACCCATCACTGCTGCAGCCTTCTTTGTGTTTGCCTGCGCCACGCTGGGCGTGCTGATGGTCATGGAGTCCCTCTCAGCCTTCCTGCACGCCCTGCGCCTGCACTGGGTGGAGTTCAACAACAAGTTCTACCACGGTGAGCCGGGGTGCTCATTCCATAGGGTGGAAATCTACCCATTTGCACGGCGCTAGGGATGGGTTGTGGGTGGAGGTCAACACAACAAGTTGTACCACGGTGAGCCGGGTAGAATTCATCAGAAACTGTGCATGTGTGCAAGGAATGGGTCTTGGGTGGAAGACAACACAACAAGTTATATAAAATGTGCTTGTGTCCCGGAAATGAGTGGAGTTTGACGACAGGTTCCGCGAGCTGGCGCTCAGTTGGCAAATTGCAATGCATGCGAACTGGCAAACTGCAACTGGATTCAGACTGCTTTTGTATGGGAGGAAGAGGGGTGGGGGTGCCCGGTGCAGGCGCTGCAGCGGCCGTCGCCTGTGGAGGGTGGGGGTGCCTGCACTCGTAAACTGCACAACAAGGCCCACCATGGGGGTGGGGCCAGTGCGCAGCGGTGCTCTTCCTTACTCAACCATGTGGGTTGTTCTCCCCTCTTCTCTGTGTGTGTGTGTGTGTGAAACTACGCGATGTGCCCCCTCTCATCTCCCCTCATCCCCCGCCCCACCCACCCACGCGCCCGCCCTCTGCAGGTGACGGCTACCAGTTTGCCCCCTTCTCCTTTGAGACGATCGACAAGGAGCCGCTGTGAGCCGGAGCCTCCAAACAAGCTTCAGGGCCCACTGCAAGCTGGGGTGTCGCACCGGCAGCCCCTGTACTGTGAGCCGTTCCCGGCTCGACAAGGCCGTAGACCCGCGTGCAGCCAGCTGGGCAAGTGGCTCCCGGGGAGCGCGGCGGCCGCTGGCAGGACGGTAGTCCTGGCCCTGCTGAGCAGCTGCAAGCCATTAGATTGGTGTGTTGCCACTCTGCGGCCGGCATGTCCTCCCTCTCCCATTGGCCCACCCACCACGTCGCCTCCTGGGTGGGGAGGCCCGGCTTCCCGCAGGGAGCGTCACACATGTATGTTCCTCTCGTCTCTCACTTGCGCCCTACCTAGATGCTGTGTAAGAATCGTTTCAACACCAGTCGAACCCCGTGCAAGGACGGGTGGGGGCAGAAAAGCCTCTGCTGCTGGCCAGCTGCCACGGCGGCACTGCCACGATAAACTGGTGTGAAATAGATTCCCACACGCCGACTTCAGTTCGAACCGCCAAATGCCCCACAGTGGCAGCACTCAGCAGCATCCTGAACTGAGCAAATTGGGCTTAGCAAGCCCAATTTGCTGTGCTAAGCCCAATTTGCTGCTTCTTGAGGGCACAGCCGCCATTCAAGGGACCCATCAGCTCACGACAGTGTCACACCTGCCAAACACTGGCATTACTCGGTTTCCCAGGCCTCAATTCTGCATGCATCTCATGTGCCGCTGCCAGTCCCCGCCGCTTGCTTTGACTCCACAAGCGTCACGCAGAGCAGGCTGGGTGCGCGCACTGTGCCATTGAAATGCGTTGCACATGGTGCCAGCAGCAGCAGCATGGTGGGAAGGGCACATTCTCCTGGGCACAGCCCCACCACAGCTCTCAAGCTTCCCATATCCTCTTGTAGCCTGGCTCTGTCATGCCACATCCGTGCCCATTGCTTTGACACGTCATTGGCCGGTTTGCCAGGCAACATGCAGCGAGAGAGGCTTGCTAGCGCATACCACGAAAGAGAGAACAATAGTGCAGAAAGAGGTCACGCTGCGCCGCCGGGCGCGGGGCTGCAGCTGTCGGTCGCGCCACCCACCAAACCAGGGCGCTGCATTGCAGCGCCTGTACAGTATCCGCCAATGCCCCCGCGTGCGCTGGGCCGTCGAGTTCGAGGCATGTTGAGGCCTTAATGAGCGCAGCAATGCCGTCGTTCCAGCAGGGGGTGGTACCGTCACGCGCCCACCACGCCAACGCTCTCCGCCGTCATCCCGCCCGCCTGCAGCCTGCGCAGGGCAGCCACCTTGCCCCCAGGGCAGTCCTTCATGTCTGGTTCGTCAGAGTAGATGCGGCCTGTGGTCATGTTCATGGGCTTCATGCCGCCTCCGGAGGGCGCCGGCCAGGGCTGGGCGGCGCCCCGCATGCGCAGGTCGTACTGGTGGGCAGGCTCTGCAGGCAAGGCAGGCAGGCAGGTTGAGAAGACAGTGGGAGGACAGGCGGGAGGACAGGCGTTCACAAGGGTGGGGGAACAGCATGTTGGACGGAGAGAGGCCGGGTGGGCTGGGGTCACACGAGGGGTCGAGGGGGAGGCATGGCGAGCAGAGGGAGACGAGCGGGCACGGCAGGCGCCGCGATGGGCGCAGCCGCAGCATGCCAGCGGTGCAGCCTGTGTCATCACGGTCAGCCAGCGGTCACCCTGCCCTGCGCCAAGCATTCCAGCTTCCCCCTGCGCGCACTCACTCCTGGCTGCTCCCATCTCCCACTCCCCGCCCCTGCACCCACACCCACACACAGAGACGGGCACAAAACCCTGCGCCCACAGCAGCCCCCGCTCACCCGCGCAATCCCAGCCCCCACTCCCTGCCCGTTGCTCCTGCCACATGCAAACACTCACACACACCGCGCCCGCAGCAGCCCCCGCTCACGCGCGCAGTCCCAGCAGCGCCAGGCCCCCACCCCTACCCCTGCACACCCACACATCCAAACTTCCGCAAAAACCTGCACCGCTCCGCAGCAGCCCCCGCTCACCCGCGCAGTCCCACCCCTGCTTATGCGTGCCAGTGGCTGCCAATGCCAGAGAGGTCGATTCGTATATGGTCAGTCCCTGCTGCTCCCAGCCCCCGCTCCCTGCCCCGTCCCGACACCCACACACTGTGGCATCCGCACAATCCCGCTCACCCGCGCAGTCCCACCCCTGGTATGCGTGCCAGTGGGAGCCGATGTCTGAGAGGTCGAGCCTCCACAGGGTGAAGTTTGCTTTGTAGGGCTCCAGGATGGGGAGGAGGTGTGTGTCGTTGAGTGAGGGCGGGATGATGAGTTGGGTGGCGCCACCTGGCAGCGAGCTTTCCTCGGTGCACACAAGCTTGACGTTGGGGTCGGGGTGTGGCACCGTGCAGGTGGGCCACAGGATGGTGGCAGACGGCTTCAGCACAAGCACCTTGCTCTGCGGGAAGAGGGACGATGGGGCGGGGGGCTAGGGTTTGAGGTTCGGGGTTGGGGTGCGAGTGCGGCACAATGCAGGCGGGCCACAGGATGGTGGCAGAGCGCTCAGCACCAGCACCTTGCTCTGCACCAAGAGGGACGGTGGGGCGGGGGGCTAGCGTTTGAGGTTCGGGGTTGGGGTGCGAGTGCGGCACGATGCAGGCGGGCCACAGGATGGTGGCAGACTTCAGCACCTGGGAAGAGGGGCGATGGGGCGGGGGGGGTAGGGGTATGAGTTTCGGGGTTGGAGTTTCAGGGTCGGCACCGTGCAGGCGGGCCACGGGATGGTGGCACACGGCTCAGCACCAGCACTTTGCTCTGTGGGCGGGGCGGGGGAGGGAGTGAGCGGGAGGCAGCGGTACATGAAGGTACACCTTGGTCCAGGAAGGGCACCGGAGTGCACAACAGAACAGCCTGTGTGTGGGCCAAGGGGAGCTGTGATCCGGCTTCAGGCTGCTCTGAGCCATGTGAGGCAGCTCGAAACAGCATGCACATCACAACGCACAAGGCACAGTGCCAGCCCTGACCTCGTCACTTAAAGCGGCAGGGGTGGGTGGCTGTCACAGAGGTGTGTAGGGGTTGTTCCCCATGCGTGCCCCCACTGAAGCAGGCCCCCAAGCACAACGGCAGAACAGCTGAAGCACTACAGCTGCACTACAGCTGAAGCAAGCCCCCAAGCACAACAGCACTACAGGTAAACAATGCACAGTGCCAGCACTTGGGCAGCCACAGAGGTGTGTAGGGGTTCTTCCCCAACCTCGGCCCCTCTGAACCAGGCCCCCAAGCATGGTGTCAACAGCACTACATCTAAACAACGCACAGTGCCAGCGCTCGCCTCGTCCAATTCCAGGCTGGCAGAGTGAGGTGGCAGCCACAGAGGAGCACCGACGTTCTTCCCCACGTGTGCCCCCTCTGAATCAGGGCCCCAAACACGCCAGCATGACAGAAAACCAACAACGCACAGTGCCAGCGCTCACCTCGTCCAATTTCAGGGTGGCCAGCAATTCGTGGGGCAGCAGGGTGAGGGGCGTGCCAGCCGCCTTGTCAGCTGGGGAGCCAAACTTGTCCAGCGGCTGCAGCACCTCTTCCACTGGGCAGGGCGTGGGGAACTGCAGTGCGGAGGAGTCCGGGCGGCGGCAGCGCGGCAGGGCCGCCTCGCTGTTCTGGCAGAAGCAGGAGAGCTGCGGGTGGGGGAGGGTGGGTGAAGAGGGGGCAGGTGTGGCATTGCGTTTCTTTCTGTTTGTTTCAAAGCCCACAAAGATAAGCTTTCCCTTCTCCGTCCCATGAGTCCTGCTGGCTCCGTGGACCCTAAATGTAATTGATTGATTGATTGCGTGTTAACAAGTGTGTTTGGGCAGGGGGACCTCGCTATTCTGGCAGAAGCAGGAGAGCTGCAAGTGGGGGAGGGTGGGTGAAGAGGGGGCAGGTGTGGCATTGCGTGTGTCGTGTGTTTGGGCAGGGGGGCTCGCTGTTGTGGCAGAAGCAGGAGCTCTGCGGATGTGGGAGGGTGGGCGAAGGGGGGCAGGTGTGGCATGTTAACAAGTGCGTTTGGGCAGGGGGCGTCGCTGTTCTGGCAGCTTGCGGGTGAGGGTGAAGGGGCAGGTGTTGCAGTGTGTGTCACACATGTGTGTGTTGCGGAGGGCCACCTTGGTCTTCAGGGGATTCGGGAGAGTGCCAATACAGGGGGTGGAGCGGGTGAGAGGCCGGGAGGAGAGGACAGGGCAGGGCGCGGGCGAGAGCGAGAGGGAGAGGGAGGCAAGCACTTGAGGCCCTGAGGCAGCAGACGCAATGGGCACCAGGGTGGCACAGGCCGGACTGCCGGCGCTCTGCTCATCTGCCTGTCGCACGGCGAGCGGTCCTGTGGCCCCAACACAGTCTCGGCTGTGGCGGTTGAAAGACCACCCAGCTCACCGCCCAGCCAAGTTATCACACAAACCGCTCCTGCTCCACTCTCCCTGCCCTCCACATTCCCCTCCTCTGCCGCCCTTCACTCGCGCACCCTGCTGCGCGCCCATATGCACAGGGATGCATGCACCTCCTCCGGCTGTATTGCAGCCACGTCAATAAGGAAGCAACAGGCATCCCAAAACTACTCACACTTTCCAAAACTGCTGACAGAACCTTCCTTTGCACCCCAGGCATACAGGGGTGGATCTCGCGGGGCCAGCTTACCGTAACTTGGAGACCTTCTTTATCTACAAAAAACAAGATGTTTGATAAGGGCGCTCACCTCTGGCAGAATGAAGGCCCGCCCCGCCGCCGCCGCCATGCCTAGCGCCACGTACACCTGCTCCAGCTGATGCTGCAGCGCCCGTCGGTGGAACAGCAGCATGTCCTCGCTCAACACCCAGCTGTTGTACGTGGCTGGCACCTGCGGTGGGGTGAGGGCCCGGGGGGGGAGGGTGGTGAAGACGTGAGCAGACAGACACGTGGTGGTTGAGAGTGCCCTCTTCGGCCAATGCTGGTTGAACGGCAGCATGGCTTGTGATGATCTAAGCATCCATCTGGCGTAGGTGGAAGGCACATGCAGTGGGTGGGGGTGATGGAGAGGTGAAGGGAGGGCAAAGCAGGTGTGTGTGCGTGGCCTGCCTGTGGTTGCACAGCAACACAGAAAGGAGGCCCGCGGAGTGAAAAGAGTCACAGGTTTCTCATGAGTGAGGTGGTGAACAGCAGCAGGGCGTGGCTCTGCACCCAACCGGTGGGTGGGTGGGTGGGCCTGTGGGGTCATCGCAGTGCAGGCAGCCGAGCTGAAATGCATGCGTGTGAGAGGGTGCGAGCCAGCTGAGCAACAGCATGCCTTCCTCCGACACCCAGCCAGCTAGCTGCCCAGGGTGGCAGGATCCTGCAAGATGAGAATTGAGGTTGAAAACGGTCCCCTGCCTCCCGCCCTCCCATTCTCCAGCCCTCCCTTATTTCATGCTCCAGCCCTCCCTCCCATCAATGCTCCAGCCCTGCCTCCCCTCCCTGCTCCAGCCCTCCCTCCCTTCCTTCCCCACACAAAGCCAGCCGTCTCCAATGCACCCCATGCACTGCTCCATTGGCAGGGCACCCCCCCCACCTTGGGCACCCGAAGGTCCACAGTAAAGTAGCCGCCAGCAGAGGCAGCCTGTGCAGCTGTGGTGCCGCTGCTGCCGCTGCCACCCCCCTGCTGAGCCTCTGCCGGCTTGTCGGCCGGCTTCTCTGCTGGCTTCTCTGCTGGCTTTTCTGCTGGCTTATCTGCCGGCTTGTCTGCCGGCTTGTCCGCCCCCTTCTGCTGCGTGTCGGCTGCATCGCTGCCTTTGCTGCTAGCGGCGCCGTCGGCGCCTGGAAGTGTGGTCAGTTCCGTCCAAGCAGCCAGGCTGACAGACGGGTCGGCCTTCTCCCCGCCGCCATCTGCCTGCGCCTGAGGCTGCTGCTGCTCCTCGGTCACACCCCCCGGCTTCACCTCCCGTGCATCCTGCAAGGCCCCAGCAGTGGAGCAGAGGCAAAAGTCAGCAGGTTGTGTCGTGACCATATGCAAGCGGCAGGGCTGCCAGAGCTCGCCAGCCGCCCGCACCAGCAGCGGCAGCGGCAAATTACGCCCAACGAGCGTCGATCCAAGCTTGCTGCAGTTGCTGAGCTGCGCACTAGTGCATTCCATGCTCTCACCTTGCTAGGATGTGAGCGGGCGGCCGCGTGTGCCTCGCTATATTGCAGGCTGGTCCACAGCGCCGTGCCGCCGACCACCGCCAGCACCACAAAACTTGCGATTTGCAGCAGCCCGGTCTGCCTTCGCCTGCCGACGACGCGCTTTGGCCGTGCGACGGCCATTGGAGCGCTCTATGGTGCCTGCAATCCCCGGGGGGAGCTGCAGGGAGGGCCCTGCCAGACGACGCTTGACGAAGAGGCAGGAAGCGGGCTGGGTGGCGATTGCAAAGCACAGAGGTGCGTTGAATTGGTGAGCAATCCCCTTGGAGCATTGGAGCACTGCAGCGGCAGGGCGCTGCACAGCATGTCAAAGCAGGGAAACTTCAATCGGGCACATACGATATTTGAATGACGGCACGGATCCAGGAGCATCCGATCTGTTGAACACGCAGGGGCTTTCGGCCGGCCGGCCATGTTGCGCCATTGCTGGGCCACGTTGCTGGTCGCCCTATTCGCCGCCCTGGCAACTTGCAGCGGTGCAGCATCGCACGACCCGTTGCCCGGGGGCCGGCGGGCAGCCGCGAGGGCTGCGGCAGTGCTCGCCGGCGGCAGCGGCGGCAGCAGCAGCGGCGGCACCTTGCGGCGTTTGGCTCAGGCGGGCGGTCATGTTACAGAGGCAGGCGGCAAGCGTTGCCCGCCGCTGTCAAAGGACATCCTGGCCAGGAGGGCACGCAACAACACCGTCATGCTCGCTGTGGTGGGTGGTATGTGCAGCGACTTGGGTCGCGTGGCCTCCGCTGCCTGCCTGCCCACTGCCAGCTGCCATCACCTGCCTGCCCGCCCACCCCAGTGTCACCTGCCTGCCAAAACCGGTGCCCCCGAAGGCCAGCCCATCCGGCAGCTTGCCAGGCACGTCAGGGCCCCACCCTGGCCCCCGCTTTGGTAAGAAATGGAAATCCTTTAATCGTGCTTCGTCGCCTGTCCCTCAAAGTGTGCCACCCTCTCCACCTCGGCTGCAGATGAACGAGGCTCAGTGGGACTTTGGGATGAACTGGCGGCACCATGTGGGCGTGGCAGGGGTTGATTACTATGTAGTGGCTGCCACAGATGTGGCCACCTCTATCAAGCTTGCGGCCATGGGGGAGCCGTGCTTCGAGAGGATTGACGAAGAGACGCAGACGCTGGGTAAGATGGAGAGGGCTGGGGAGGTGGGAGGCATCTGTGGCTTGTGGGTGCTGGGGAGGTGGGAGGCATCTGTGGTTTGTGGGTGCTGGGGAGGTGGGAGGCATCTGTGGCTTGTGGGTGCTGGGGCGGCAGAGGATTGGTGAAGAGATGCAGAAGCTGGGTTAGCAGAGGCGATGGGGTGTCGAGGCAAGAGGGAAGCTGGGTGGAAGTAACAGTGCTTTGCCGGGTGCTGGGGCGACTGCAATGGGGCAAGCCGTGCGTCAAGAGGATTAGTGAGGAGGCAAAGAAGCTGGGTGAGCAGGGGTGGGGTGGGGATGCAGTGGGAAGGTGGATGGAAGGTATCAGTGGTTGAATGGTCAGTGGGTGCTGGGGCGGCGGTGGGCCCTGTTGTGCGCTGCATGCTGGGGAGAGTCTGGGCCTGGCCTGTTGGACTCTCTCACACCCGCGGTAAGGTCGCGGGTTATTTTACTCCGTGATCCCACCGATCTATGCTGGGAAGACATGGGAGCTTGGCCAATCTGGGGCAAGGTGCCACTCGTGCACACCCGTACTGGCTGAAGCCTGTCGCTCACATGCCGTTCCTGCCTCCCCTCCCACCTTTCACGTTGCCTCCACTTATGAGCTTAGGCTTGCTCCATAAATTTACTCGCTGACCCATTATGCAAAAGGAAATCTATAAAAAAACGCTTGGCACCCCGCCTCCTGCAGGCCTGCAGTGGGGCCAGGAGGGCTGGCGGCGCATGACCTGGAGCAAGGTGTTCCTTGTTGACGCCGTCATAGACTGGGGGTTCAACCTGGTTGTGTCCGACTTGGATGTTGTGTGGTTCAAGGACCCACTGCCCCTGTTTGAGGCGCACGCGGCAGCAGGTGAGCAACCCCTTCCTTGCTTGCCTGGCACCAGCTTGCCTGGCAGCAGCTTGCCTGGCAGCATGTGACCACCCCATCCTTGCTTGCCTGGCAGCAGCTGGCCTGGCAGCAGGCGACCAGCCCCTCCTTGCTTGCCTGTGGCAAGGCACAGCTCGGCTCACACTTGCATGAAAGGCCCTCATTTGCGTGGCAAGCCGGGGGACTGCACGGCAACTTTTATGGGTGGCAGGGATCGCAAGTGAAGGGCAAAGCTCACTTTGCGGGGCAAGGCTCCCAGTTCCAGCACGACCCCTGCACATCGACACCCTAAACCCCCAAACCAGGAACCTAAATCCGCTCCAACAGTGAGGTCCCGCCCCCCTAAGCTCCCCACCGCACCCTCACACAACCTGCTGTGCTGTGCCTTTGTGGTGCAGACTTGATATTCAGCCACGACGGCACCTCCTCACGCAACGAGGTGGGAGATGGGGGCCTGGAAGCGAGCGCCTCCCCACACTACAGCTACAACACGGGTGGGTGGGGCTGGGCGATCAATTTGAGGCTGGATGTGTGGGGTGTGGTGGGTAGGTGGGTGGGTGGGCGTTGGTTTGGGGTCTGTATCTGTGGTGTGTGGGGTGGGTAGGTGGGCAGGTGGGCAGGTGGTTGGGTGGCTTGGATGCGAGTGCCTCCCCACAAGGCAGCTACACCTGACGGGTGGGCGCTTCCAATCATTGTTGGGCACTACGGTGCATACCTCGTTAGGACAGCCATGGTCACGTCCCCCACACCACCCGTACGCCTCACTGCTCACAGACGCACCCCTTGTCTTGCCCGTGATGCCCCTCCGTTCTCTTCAGGAGACCACATGCTTTGATACATGGCGGAATGGGCGCTCGCCCACAAGGCCTCTTCTGGTACACACACATCTCCCTCACACCGCACCCTTCCCTCCCCTCCTTTCCCTCCCTCCCTCCCTGCAGGAGTGTACCTGATTCCCTCTGCCCACCCTCCCTCTCCCGGCCCGCAGGCGCTGACCTCATTCAAACACCGTGGCACGTCGCCCGCACACCCGTACACCTCACCGCACCCCTCCCCTCCTCTCCCTCCCTCCCTCCCTGCAGGCATGTACCTGATTCGCAACAGCGCCGCCGTGCAGGATTGGGCGCACGCCTACAAGGCATTCTACGACCAGTGCAAGAGCCACGACCAGGTCTGCTCCTACGAAATGACGCGCTCCACGGTGAGTGGGCGACAGCTGGCAGTGCGTGACAGCTGGCAGTGCGTGACAGCTGGCAGTGCTTGACAGCTGGCAGTGCGTGACAGCTGGCAGCGTGTCGGGGTGGTCGGCCTTGCTGACTTTTGTTGAGGATGGTCTTGATTTGTTAGGCATGACCTGGCAGAGAGTCAGCATGAAGATGTGCCGTCCCCACAAACCGTTGTGCGCCGCCACCCCGCATGTGCAGGGCGCGGTGACGTACCACCCCTCTGACCCGCGGGTAGTCGGGACGTGGGGGGACAAAATCTGGATGGGGGTGCTCCCGGCCAGGTGGGCTGCTGCTGCTTGTGTGTGTGGGGNGCGGGGGGGAAGAGCAAGGGTGCCCTAATTGCCTACCCAAATACAACTCCATCTAACTGCTGACCCTTGAACTCTTTGAAACGTACGCCCACAACCTTAACCCTAAACCCGAATCCCTATCTGCAGCGTCGCCCAGAGCGCCCACTCCTCCTTCCTGCAACAGCTCCACAAGGTGGGTGGCAACGCTTGCTTCTTTCCTCCCTTGCTTCTTTCCTTCTTGTTTTGCTGTGACCTGGGGCGCATGGGGAGCAGGCCACACCGCCCCTCCGAGCAATTGCACGTGGGGTTGGCTGGCCTGCCACGTGGGCACAGCAGCTGACAGCGGTGTCATTCGTACGTGGTCTTGTTCCCAGTTGGCGGGCTGTGTTGTGCAGCCTGCTTCCCAGCGTAGGCAGCGGGCAAAGCAGTGGTTGTGCGGAAGTGTGCGTGGGACAGCCTGCCTGCTCAACACATGTGGAGGTGGAAAGGGTTGCTCCAGATGCCGTCCCGCTTGCTTCAATACTTGATTCCTGTGCCGGCGAAGCGCTGTTCCTCGTGTCCTCCGCTTGATTCACAACCTTCGAATCAACACAACCGCAGGTCAAGACGGTTGACCGCTATCAGTCGGCACTTGCTTCTGTGACCACCTGCAGATATGAAGAAGTTGACGGCTATACTGTCCCCTGTTGTTTATCTATTGAATAAACTGCAGGTAAAGAAGGTCGACCGGTACGTCGTGCACATGACATGGACCTACAACGGCATCCCAGGCAAACGGTCCCGCCTGCGGGACATGATGCTGTGGGTGGACCCGCCTGAATACTACTCCAACGCCTCCCTGGTCACAGTGGACATGCAGCTCCCAGAGGTGAGGTACTATTGGTACTGCTGGGTGGGCGCTGCTGCGAGTGCTGTGCAGTGGGCGACCTTCATCTGCCAGATGTTTGGTACTGCTGGGCGGGTGCTGGTGCGAGTGCTGGGAGGCGGGCGGACGTGCAGCTGCCAGAGGTGTGGTACTGCTGGGCGGGCGCTGCTGCGAGTATTGGGAGGTGGGCGGACCTGCAGCTGCCAGAGGCGAGGTACTGCTGGTACTGGTTGGTTGGTGGGTGCTGGTGCGATTGCTGGCATGTGGGCAGGCCTGCAGCTGCCAGAG